>JACEVL010000539.1:372500-636353 GCA_020284085.1 Aporrectodea caliginosa | reverse complement strand
TCATACTTCTGATTTCAATTACATTATTGCTCTATAGATAAATAATTTCACTCCAATATAAATATGCTGCTTCTCTTGCCCTATACCTATCATAACACATATGTAATGGTCAATTACCTTTGAGGTTCTAAAAGATGGTATACAAATATTCAGCTGCCTCAATTAGTTCTACTGAGTGGAACCGTCTTCCCAACTATTTGAGGAATGCACCATATCTGGAGACATTCAAATCACAGCTCAAAATCTAGCTTTCTAAACTATCGTTTTAAACTATAATATGACTGTCACTTTTTTAAACTCATGTACGGCTATATAAATTGTCATTATTAGTATTAGAAGGGTATTCAGATGCATGCATGCATGCATAGATACACGCATACCGGTACACACACACATGCACACATACACATTCATGCAGGCGACTCCTAGAAAGGTCTAAATGAGGAGCTGCCTCGATTAGTTCTACAATTACATTATATGTGTTTGATGTTTCTTTGTGTTTTAGCTATGGGGTTGTGGTTTGGGAGCTGTTGACGGGCGAAATGCCTTACAAGGGTATAGACACCCTGGCCGTCGCCTATGGAGTCGCTGTCAACAAGCTTACTCTGCCGATTCCGTCAACTTGTCCAGTCGCCTTCAGAAGTCTTTTAGAAAGTAGGCTTACTGGCTAAATCTTAACTTAATTATTGGGTTCAGAGTCTGAATCTCTTGATTGCATGTGCCATGTTAAGTTTTTTTGGCTGCTTCAAACTGTAATGTGTAGGACTGTAGGGTGGGCATGTGTTCGTGTGCGTGTGTGTTCTTGTGTGTACGTGTTAGTGCATGTGTGTTGCAGGACGTTTATGTGATGCCTTTTAGTCAGAGAGAGAGACAGAGACAGACACAGAGACAGAGAGATAAAGTGAGAAAGAGTGAGTAGAGAGAGACAGAGGAGAGGGTTGCATGTCATGAAATAATGGTACTGTACAAATGCAAGAAAATCAAGAATTAAGAAAACTAGAATTCTTTGCTGATAATATTGCAACATTCTGCGGAAGATTTACTGATGGGACTGGTTGTTCCTTTTAAAATTCACCTTCGTTGATTTTATCGGTGAATTCGTTGAAGGTCCTTTATCTTTGGCACGGAGGCTTTGGTTCGGTCAACATTTCCTTTGGACTGCAAAGACATTTGAGTAACACAAGAGACTGCTAGATTCTTGAACAAATAGCTCGGAAGAGTCTATTGACATTTCTTTTAAGCTGATTCATCAACGGCAATGAGTAATGTCTTTGTGGACGCATGCACCGCCTCTTCATATGGGAACAGTACTTATCTGGAGACGCTGGTACTCCGTGTTGGATGGGAGCATTACTTATCCGGATGATGGTATACATGCCATGCATCGTTGGACAGGAACATTAGTCATTGAGGATAAGTGGCAACCGATTTAAGTCGCCAGATGAATATAAATTATACGGCTTTAAAGGCAGAAGAAGACTTTGGCAATTGGAAAATATGTGTTGCACGGCTTCCTTAGGACGTCTGTGCAATGTGCAGTCAGCGGGCCATGACTGATGGAATGGGTCAGTCATTTACCTCGGTTCTGGGTTCCAGCCTCCAGGGTTCGAGTCCTGGTTTGTCATGTAAAGTTAACCATTCAGAAAGAGCAAATGTATTGCATTGTTTATGTATATGCATACATGAGTAGTGTCTTGCATGATGCATATACATACATTATGTATATACGAGTGTAATAATTTATGTACAGTAATGTGTACAGTAATGTGTCCAGTTGTTGGATTGCTATTGTTACATTCAGCCAAAATTGCATAATAGTAATAAAATTCTAATATTAGTTCAAACTGACAATTACGCAGTATGATTACAAGTCATAGTATCAACAGATGATTTCAAGTTATTACAGGAGTCAAATTTAACTGTATGGCAGCCATGCAAGGCACCCATCACATCCTACTGCTAATTTTACCAATGTCACCTAGTGAATGAAGGCCTGAGTCCACCTTTGGGAGGGTAGTGGGAATCGATCCTGCTTCCTACGTGATGATCTGCTCTTCGCGCCAGTGATGTTACCATTCATATTTATGTATGTCAATAGCGGTCCTCAGAGGGCTGAGGACTGCTGTTGACAGACATAAATATTTACTTTACTTTACTTGACATTCCTTGATGTAATAATTATGATACAGGAAATACTAACTTGAGACTGATAGCAGAAAATGGGATTTGTTATGTAGGTTAGGTCACATAGCTCGGGTGTCCTCACGGAGTCACGCATCTCGTATATGAGGCAAGTTGTTAGCAATGGTGGCCTCAACTCGCTGTATTGCGTTCCCGTCATTGGGTGTCAGTGGTTTTTACAGGGTAATGGTGCAACTCGCCGCTCCTCAATGTGTTCAGATTAGAGCTGTACCGATATCGCTCTTTGCTGATTATTCCGATATCGCGTATAGCCGATTATTAAATTGCCGATACCGTTACCGCGTATAGCCGATTATTAAACTGCCAATACCCATTATGAGACCGACTATTTCATTATTTATTTAGTCAAAATGTTCTGTTTTGAAACATCAACCAGTAATCTATCATCACAAC
The DNA here is from genome assembly GCA_020284085.1 of Aporrectodea caliginosa. Lineage (NCBI taxonomy): Eukaryota > Metazoa > Annelida > Clitellata > Crassiclitellata > Lumbricidae > Aporrectodea > Aporrectodea caliginosa. The sequence continues at coordinate 633,758 of JACEVL010000539.1, read as the reverse complement.
TATAAGGGTGGACGTTTAAATTATGTTGGGAAGTTGTTAACGTTATGTTTTAAAATTAATGCGTAAATAATTAGGAACGTAAACGATAGATGAAAATCGATGAAACACTTGGAATAAGCAATAATTAAAGTAAAATTATTATTAAATTATAACACAATTTTGACATCGGCACCGATTAACTGATTATTTTTGCCGATATCCGATTATTCCGATTGTTCTAATAATTGGCCCGATTACGCTTATGACCATTTAATCTGTACAGCTCTAGTTAAGATGTTCGTTCATTGCTGCTCTCGGATGAGAATGTCACTGCTTAGTTGGCAGGGAAAGTCCATTTATTTTGCAGCTTAACTACTTATGGAAACAAGTGCACTCCAGCCAGAGTTCAGCTCTTCCAATTTCCAAGCCGTGTTTTTAATGTAGCATAAATCATCAGCATATCTGTGCAGCTGCACATCAGGAAGACTGACTTAATCTCCAGCACTTAATCAAATCAGCAGAACATTGGGACGGTTTCAGGATAGATCACAATCTGGAGAAATCCAATGTGTCTTTGTTGCGTGTGCACAGACAGGATGGCGAGGGAGAGGAATCAGAAGAAATCTATCAGTGTTTGTGAAATGTGAAACTATGTTGGGAATTCATTCACTGCTCTGACATTGAGCTTTAAAACATAACCATGAACTAAGGCTTCAGTAATATTGCTACACAGCTATTTGCTGAACTGCTTGCTGCAGTTGTTTTTTACAAGTAGTGTTGTTTTCATAAGGTGCAAACTTAAAGTAGTGCTAGGTAATCTCCCAGTTATTTTACGCGTGTATGGACTACTTATCATAATCTAAATTGCTAATTTATGTATCATACATGTCTTCAAGGGAAACCTCTCAGACTCCGGCACTCCTGACCTGACAACTCCAGACCATGAACCGACAGTGTTTAATCTAGTCCCCTTGCTGTCGAGGGGAATCAAGGGTTCTGGGGGGTATCCAACTTATTATAAAAGTTGACGACCGGGGGGGTAGTGACGAGTGTTTACCAATATGGGAGTTCAAAAATTTTCCATGAATTTTCGAGGGGGTAATGACGACAGTTTTCCTAGGATTTTCGAGGGGGGTAGTAACGAGAGTTTCCAAGGACTTTCAAGGGGGTATTAACACAATTTTTCAGCAATATTCGAGGGGGTAGTAACAAGACTTTTTCCAAGAAGAATTTTCGAGGGGGGTAGTATCGAGAGTTTTCCAAGACAATATTCTACAAAATTACATCAAAATTACATGTCTTTAATTTTTCTTGGGGCAAAAATTTCATCTCTTTAATTTTTCTGGGGAAACTCGATCCTGGGGAGAACTTTACCCCCAGAGACGTCTAGATTAAACACTGCATGAAGGAGAGTGTGGATTTCATCCACTGATACAATAGAGACAAAGAAAATGCATGTAAATCTTGTATTGGTGACAGCAGACAATGGGATTGACAATTGCTGCCAACTGGCAATTTAATGGAAAAATTATTGTTATGGTAATGTTGTAATAGACAGTTGCTGCCAACTGACAGTGTAATGCAGCCTCAAAGTAGTTTGCTACTACGATGTCATTTTTACAATTACAATTACGAACGTTACGACATGTGCTGTAGAATGTTGGAATCCGGAGCCACACGAGAGGCCGTTGTTTGCCGAGATCCTGGAGATGTTGGATGAGATTGGTTTATCTTCATTCGTCCAGACGCCACATGAGTCTTTCCACGTGATGCAAGAGGACTGGAGGCATGAAATTGAGTCCATGTTTGAAGAGCTCCGATCGCGAGAGCAGGTCAGATGCAGATCAGATGTTTTTCGTGCAGTGTTTGTACTTTATCTTAATTTTGAGATTCTCTCAATTTAAGTGAATATACAGATATACATGTTTGTGAACATATAGATGTGTGCGTGGTGGGTGCGTGCGTGTATGTGTGTGTATATTTTGTGTGCATTTGTAATTCTGTTTGTTTGTTCCTGGTACCTGATCTGTAACCCAATATAGGGATTCTATCAAAATTGCTGAAAGAATGAACATGATATGTGTGCATACGTATGCTTAAGTGGGTAAATGTTTGTACCTGAACTTTGTAGCATCCATGAATGCTTGGATCTCAATTGCCTTTCTCTGAAGAATTATTTCACTTTGTTACTATGAAGTGTAGATTTTCTGAAACAACCTTCCATTAATGGCCTGTGTATGTGCATTTACAGGACAACAGAAATTATATCCCTCGTGTCCTATACCGGAAATTTATGCCAATAATTTGAGTGTTTGACAAATTGTACCATGTAATAATAGTTCCATCTCTTGAGTCATAGTTATATATTTTGAACTCTATCTTTATTATTCTGTTGATCTTGTTGTAATCAGTTGCGGTGTATTAGCTGTCTTCTTTAGTGCCAATAAATGAAAATAATAATAATAATTATCTGTTATGACATACATTTGCTTATATGATAACAATTGGGGATCCACAATTTTAAGTTTGGGACTAGAAAACTAATTAAGAAAGACATCCCTTGTGAATCCACCACTGATAACATTGCTACAGAATATTTAAGATTAGGTTAATTACCTAGTGCATCTTGACGTTTTTGGTTGATCTATGTGTTCAGGAGCTGAGATCCCGTGAAGATGAGCTTAACCGTGCCGCTCTCCAACAGAAGATGCAGGAAGACTTCCTTCGCCAGCGTGAGCAGGAGCTCGCCGAGCGTGAGGTGGAGCTTGTTGAGCGTGAGCTTAACATCATGATTCTCCAGCAGATGCTGAGCAAGCCGATGCCGGAGAAGCGCAAAGGAAAGTTCCGGAAAAGTCGACTGAAATTACTCAAGTCTTCCACGCCATTCCGGACTGTGGCCGAACCGACGGGTACGGTGGCCAGAGCTTAATCAAATGGGATGTAATTATTGTACAGAATTGTTATCATAATACATAAGACTATGGTCGCTTCTTTGCAAGTGGTTGAAGAAATTTGAATCTGGGATCTCAACTGGATCTCGTGAATCTCAACTGGATCTCGACTGGACCTGGGAACGGATCAAGTGGCTTTGCTGGCTTTGGGTTTAATGCCATCCATGCGCATTAGATTCTGACAGTATATAAAAGATTAGTTTAGATAGGATGAGACTGGAATTGAATAGATTAGGTTAGATTGAAGCTGTTTATTGTCGTGCCTGCCTGACTCTGACAATATAATGGATTGGATTAGAGTAGTATATTAGATTAGATTAATTTATATTAGACTGTACATGTATTAGTTTGTATTGGATTAGATTAGGTTTGATTAACAGTAGCAGACATAGTACTTGTATCTATAAATTATAGTATTGCTAGGAGCAGATGTAATGGTTTATGAAAAAAGCTTGTATCTGATTTTTTTCTAGAGCTGCTTCATGCAGGGACGCTGAGACCTGATGCCATGTGTGGTCGACAGGTCTTGCCCGAATCCCTGAATGAAGTCAATGCAAATCCTACAGTTTCAATGGAGACGCCCCCAGTATCACCTCGTTACCTTCTGAATCTTCAACCACTTGCTTGTAAGCCCTTTACTGTTTATCTTACCCTCTCCTATCTTGTCCTATATCCTATTGTACATCATCTTGTCTTATTTTCATATCCATGTAGCAGCCTTGGTCTTAGGAGTTTCAGAGGCTTCTAAACAGTGCTCTTGTTATTGGTAATAGTATATACTTCTTAAGTATGTACTCTATGGTGAAAGATTGCTATTCATTTTCAAGTCGTGTAATCTAGAAAAAATTGTGTGTTTGTACATCAGCTAAAAAATCCTTCAACTCCAGGACTTTGGGAACCATCCAGTGCCAGCTCAAGGGCAGAAGAGCAGCAAAATGAGTTTTTCCTCTGGTCTACTAGAGACATTGGAGTTTTTCACTTCTTTGCTTAAAGTTTTGTTACACGACATCTTGTCCTTGTAGACCTTGCAGATGGCATCAAGGGCAAAACATGGGGTCCGAGCACCCTTCAAAAGGAGCGCCACCAACGACCTGCCCTGGTAGTTGCAGAGGGAAGGTGCTGCAAGAGCGCACCGAATCTCGACAAACCACTGCGTAACCGGCCAGGAAGCACAGGATCTGGAGGTGGACACTCTAATATCGGTGCTCTGCAGGAAATGGGTATGATGTGTTTCTTATCCTCATTGGTTGTGATTGTGTATTGTATTCGTCAATTCATGTAGCACCTTTTTATGGACCTGTTAGAGGTGCTTCTGGCATGAGAGCCTCAAAGAAGTTGCGAGTCTTGGTGAAACGAGTTGGAAAAGAGTTCACTTCTCACAGCCTCACAAGCTTGAACAGTAAGTTGAAGACTGTTCCAAAAAGTGACAGATTCCCCAATACAAAACCCTGTGCTGCACCTTGTAAGACATAAGTCTTAAGATGAGGAAACAAGCTGTTTTTTCCAATAAGATGATCGAAGAGAACTGTGAACGACAGCTGAAGCAGGCGGGCAAAGGATATGACGATTCGTTCAACCAGTGTTTACATGTCGTGTGCTAAACCCAGTGGTGTAATTGTGATCATAAACTACAAACTTCTAAGCACCACTCGTAGCTGGCAGATGGGCAGTTGACACCCAAGCCCTCCGTTCCTCTTCTCGGGGCGACTTCTTGGTTCCACATGCCCGCACTGCTACTATGCAGCGCCGAGCATTCTCTGTTGTTGGTCCGACAGCGTGGAATGTCTTGCCTTCTTTCCTTCGGTTATCTCCTCGCATTCACTCGGCTTCCTTCTACGCCCAATTGAAGACTTTTCTGTATGATCAGGCCTGGCTTGGGAGCGCCTCTGAGTAGAGCCCTTGAAGAGGCGCTATATAAATTTTATGATTGATTGATTGATTGATTGACCACTCAAAAGCCAAGCACAGGGCACTAGCTTATTCATGTAGCTGGCAGATGGGCAGTTGACACCCAAGACTATGGCTCTGAATACTGATGTTAGTAAAAATGTGTAATAAAGGAAACAGTTACCTTTACTTTCAATTATGTTGTTTTATAACGGAATATATGTATAGTCAATTGTGTATCACTTTCTAATAATATCTCAAAGGTGCCACCTGCCTAATAGAGTTTGAGTTTGCTAATCTTGAATGAACAAGTTTTTTCACATGTGTATGACGTTTATAAAGTTCCCATGGTTCACATAGAACCCATCAAAAAAGCTGACAATAGAATAAACTTGCTGTATGTTGCTTTTTGCTTTAGATTTGGAGGATGACGAATGGCCCGAATGTTTAAACGATTCTACCCTCAGAATGGCGACAGCTGCTTTGGCCACATTCAACAGCAACTCAGGTGAAGGTGGAGGTGACACTCCAAAACGTCGTGTCACTCGGCGACGGAGCGAAAGTCTCCTTTACAACGCAGCAGCAATGTTGGCAGGTGTTGCAGCTGGATTCGATATCCGCATTGCAAACACCACTGGCATCCATCCAAACCTGCAGACACTCGTTGCGGCCACTCCACCACAGGGAACTCCGTACCAGCCGCGTCACAGGTCACGGAATATGATGAGAGACAGCCGACTGTTTGCTCACAACGAAAACGATGGCAGCAGCTTTCCAGAGTACCAGCTGGCCAGTGCAACTGGTGCCCCGCACAACACATATCATGGCTATCAGACAAGATATCGGCCAAGCGTAAACTTTGATGTCCCGACACGGTTCAGCGAATCTTCCTACGATGGTTTCCAGACGTACAGCGACAATCGAACGACTCCTTCAAGCGATAATCGAACAACGCCATCTGCTGACAGCCGTCGCACAACACCATCGGCAGAAAGTCGAAGGACGACACCGTCGGCAGAAAGTCGACGAACGACACCATCGGCAGAAAGTCGACGAACGACACCGTCGGTATCAGGCATGTCATACTCAATTGGCAGTCAGTCCCCGCACAAGAGTTCTGTGGATGAGGGGAACGAAAATGACATGGCGTTGATTTCACTGTCGCCATCTACTGACAAAGCCTTTGTTGAATATCAGCGACAACAGTCAGACACGAGTTCTGTCTTCGAGACGCCGTGGACGACGCCAAAGTCAACACCGCAGCGTCATGGTGTCAAATTCGAGAACGACGTCAAGTTCGACGACGTGAGCACGCATAAAAGTCCGTCTGTCTATCTGAACCGTTGCTCACCCTCAGTCACCTCAGGCAGCTCAATTGGACTCGGTGCTCACGACAGTACTGCTCGTCTGTCATGCGAAAATCACCCAGACAGCCTGCGCTGCCCCTCTGGAATTCCGAGCCCCATCTGTCCGCCACCTCCACGTCGCGCATCCAGCCAGGAGCGACACAGCCAGCTGCACGGGTCGATCGCTGAACGCCCCGTCACGCTTGACATCATTGCACGGCCGCGACCCCATGCCGGCATTCTAAAGCGAGCTTCACCTGTGCATCTCGCAAGCCACGACTCACCACAGCGCACAAGCAGAGTTACCCCGCTCGACACGTCGAGTGCTCGCAGCGATGACAGTGGCTTCTGTCATGTCATGCGGTCGACGACACCTTCGGTGGGAACACCGCGACGTGCCAGTCAGTGTCGGACACTTCTCGACATCGATGTCGAGGGACAGCAATCCGACAGTACAAAACCTCTTCCTGCCAGGCCTCTCTGAAAAGAGAAAGCGTTGATTTTTCTATTAATTAAAATTAATAGTAGCTGTTTACATGTTTACAAAACAGAAATGTTTTGGTTGATGGATAGGAATAAGGATAGGAACAGGTGATACCCTTTTTGATCAATTTTATATTACATTTTCCAAGTTTTTTCTTTTATCACATATGGTATTCAAAAGTTTAATTATGATCTGAAAAGCTGCAGTGTATCAGAATCTGAGATATCAACAGATTTCGGGATGTGCCGAGACATTAGTATGCAGACACCAGTGTAAAATGGTAGATTTTGACAAATGACTTAAATTTTCATGAAGCACTGGAAGGATGTCTGTGCTATTGATATGGATGTTCCATATATATAAACACAATGTTGAAATATGTTTCTTAGATGTTGAATGTTATCTTTAGCTAAGACTGAGGAATGAGCGTTGTGAAGTATCTCAAACATTCCTAAAAAAATTCCCTGTTAAATCACTTTAATTATGTTGATCCACCGTACATTATGCTAATCTTTTGTAGGCGTAATGGTTTTGATTTGTTATATGGACATTTAGTCCTTGTGGATTTGAACTCACAGACTTTGGGTTTAACTGCTGAACTATTCCATGTCTCTTTCCAAATGATGTCCGTGTTGTCAGTGGTTCACTGTGTTGTCGTCTTAACATTATCTGCGCACGTTTTAATGACAACAGTTTGTGGTGTGTTCGTTTCCTGTGTGGAAAAGAACAATTTTTGTCTTACATTCCAAGTGTATGTTGGTTCTGTCATTAAATGTTGACCATTTCTTTGTGTCAGCCTCACACATTATAAACAGAAAGCATGTTGCAGATGGTAAAATGTGTTGTATATGTTATTTTTTGTTAGCAAAGGTAGTAGTAATATTCACTCACTAGCCTGCTTTAATAACAGATTTTCATAATGACAATCTAACATTTTATAATTTATACTATTAAATAACAGAAGTTTGGTTGCATAGACTCTTGTTAAAAATTAATGCCATATTATTCATAAAGTTGCTTCTTAAAATAAAAATAACAATTGCAACAAATAACATTTATTCATAGTTAGGCTTCACTTAACATGATGAATAGGCTAATCCGTCAGCGGTATCTCCCTGGTGATAGCCCAACTATCGAACAGCTATGCCGTCTTGGCACGGTCTTGCCGATACCCGCCTATTTTCGGCTGTTCTTGGAACACCAGGACATGTCCTCCATGGGTTGCTCCCCCAGCGAAGCCAACGGTTTACAGCCTACGCCCCAGACGCCATGACCGGGTGCTGCCAAAAGCTGACAACCAAATGAGGAAAACATTTATAGTCAGAATGTTGTTCGCATACTAGTTAGATCTGTCTTGCAATCTCACTGGTCTTAGATACATTGTAGATTTTGATGCTGATGTTTATGTTAATTTATATTGCTCATGCTTGTTCACCAGAGTGCTGTTTGGCAGCTGGTTATATTAAAGAATATACTTACTTACTTACTATAAATAAATTTAATTTTAATCTTGTTTGTTGAAAATAAAACATCTCTTGTAGCACTTGTCAAAACAAGAGAATTTATGCAGTTAACTCTTAGTTAAAAATAAAGTAATAGAAATTTATTCATATGGATATTTACATTTGTACAACTAGATACTGAAAGCTCCTTATAATGTTGTCTTTGGGGCCACATCAACTACTGCATTTTTGTGACTTTGATCTTAGCATCCGGACTTATTTAAAACTTGAGTGCATAAATTTAGAATACTTATCCCCAACAGTCATATTGTCAGCATTTTGTTAGAATGATGTATGTATGTATGAGCACTTGTTATAGCGCCACAGCGCGGGCATTGAATCGGAGCACATGAGCAATTGCGAGTGAAGGACATGCCCAGCCAGATGTGTACCCATTGGTGGTGATGTATGAAGTATGTCTGTGCAGTTCTTTTATTTATTACAGGTCAGTTTTATGCAGGTGCAGTTCTTTTCAATGTAAAATCACATAGCAAGATTGTGGTTTGTTTTGTTGTTTGAAGTTGTGTTGTTGATTCTTAAGGCAATTTTCAACACTAGCTTGTCAGTTGATTTACTGTTCTAAAAAGACAACCTCTTTCTGATTCAGTACAAAACTACTTTGCTATAAGAAGTCCACATGGACTGAATCTATAGCAACTATACAAACTAGACATTTCTCAGAATCATACTTAATCATTGACTGGACCTTGCAGCAGGCTAGACTGGAATATATTTTTAAACAAACAGGCAGCAGGTGATCATTTCCAACAAGCTCATATAATAGTTATGATCAATCAGGTAGCCATCTTTGACGATTCTTAGCCACTTTACCTTTATGAAAAAGTCAATGCAATTGCCACGAATTAAAAACACGTCACAAGATTTGCTGCATTAAACAAGAGACAGGACTACGCTCAAAACAGAAAATGCTCAATGAATTTGTTCGCTTCCAAGACCCAGCAACAAGATAAATAACCAAAAAGATCATCAGGAGAAAGTGTTCAAGTGATACATAAAAAAGTGCAACAAATTTGGTTTCTCTTCCGAAGACCATTATATTAAGAATTAACCGTTACTGTGTGAACACACCATTGCATTGTTTTCCCTCTCGGTCAGCTTTGTTTTGTCGACTGTGAATTGAATAGCTATCACTGCTGCACAGTTTCCAAACCTATTTTCCAACTGTAAAAATTCATTCTACTCTATTTTGTATAGTTTGGTTTGCAATGTGAATGTTGAGGGACTGCTTCACGTCAATGAATGGTTCACTATCAGCAGCCATCTTGATTATAGTCTTCTGGGAGAGTTCAATGTTCTGTAGACCATTCAGGTGTTCATTTTCTAGGATCAACGATTCTGTACGTTATCAGATACCTTGGCAAGGCCTTAACAAACAAAAGTAAACATACAAACGTCAATCATTTAAAGCAATAATGCTTCATAATACTTTAAAACTTTAAATCTGCACTGGAGACATTCCTATTCCCTCACAGCTCTCATATTCAGAGTGCCTCTGAATACCTTACACTGCAAAAGGCGCTTTACAAATTTCCACATACAATACATGCCATCAAATGCTGGTTGCTTCAAAACAAACCATAATAATAATAATGACAATTAATATAGTGCCGTAACACGGCCTTGCCGTTACAAGGGTGCCTTACAAAACAACTAACAACTAGTTACAAATAAATCTGGCAGGTAAAAGAAATTTACAAGTTGAGCTACAGAAAGTGAGTAGGTTGAATCAGTTTAGACTTGTATGACAACAAGTGGACAATGTATCCAAACAATTTTCACTTTTCAGTTATTCCAAATGTAACACAAATTCTGTCATTCCAGAATGACAACAACCCTTTTCTTCTAGTGAACATAACTGACCTGATCACCCCTGTACACAATGTATTCAGGATAGTCCAAGACACCGGTTGGTTTTTCAAGAGCATACACGGAATGGTGGTCCACTTCTCCATGTGCGTAGGAGGTTGCCTTGGAAGCTTCAAAACATCGACCGAGGATGACTCGATTTAGAAGCAGTTGCCTAGACAATGGCATAATACATATTACTGTTATCGACTGCATGTATGAGTTCCAGTCGACTATTTTCTATTACACTCTCATTGCAATTACAGCATTATCAGTAGCAAGCTACTTCTAGTATGTTTTACACTGTCAAAGAAAATGCTCAGAGTTACATAGTAAATTACATTTAAAGTTTTTAAAAACATAAGCCTTTTGGCTTTGTAAAAAGGTGCACGAGTCTTAAGTTTCAGGGCCAGTGACCTGTTAGGTCTGATTACCTGTTTAGTTACCGGCATCAATACATCAGTGTACTTTCATAAACCTAAGCTAATATTTATTGCCTTAAATGCTTAGATGCTGCTCAATTAATTCTAGCAGTTTAAATCACTATCAATTAACTAGCACTCTCTCTACCTTTAACACAACAGTAACACTCACACTATCAAAGGACTTGTGTGGTACAGGGCAGCGTTTCAGCCTATTCTGAGTCACTGAAGCTGATCACTACTTCACTATTGTATTTTACCAGTGTTTATGAGACAAAGACTGAAATAATCTTCAACTACAAGGTAGTGCACAGCTTCATTACCATGATTTATGCATCTCTAGAAGCATTTGTCAACATATTCCATTCTTGTAACATACAGTACCATCAGAGTCCTGTACAAAGCAAACCCTGAGAGAGATTTAGAGCGCACACATTTACCATTTTCCTATCATATGTTTTCAATCAGCAGAATCTTGTCCAAATATACACATAGACTGATTTAATTTAATAAATGAGCAGACCTCACACATATGTAGCAAGATTTGTTGCTGTGTACCGGGCAGCCAGTTCCCGGCCGGCCAAATACGTATTCGTTACTTTTCGAAGAATGAGGGGCAAAATAGCATCCTACAACAAAAACATACGTCCATTTAACACTTTAATACAATTACTGAGGAAGTCCAATTGGTTTCAAAGTTTAACAGCACCCACATATCGAAAAAGTTACTTTCTAATTGTTAAATCTTGATCATATCGAAAAGCCAATTTTTAAAATTCATTCGTGCAATAAGTTGAGGTTATCAGTCTACAGAGTTGAACTGGATTTATAAATATTTCAGCTGAACACATTCTTCAACCATAACATTTTCATACATGGCACTTGATGTACAGTGATATTAAATAACAGTCAAGTACATTCGTCATTTTAATAAACACAAGAAATAAATGAACACCTGCGAACAAACACCTAATACTATCAATGGCTGATCACGTCAATATGAAGTGCAGGTCATGTTTCCTTTGTTCTGACATGCCTATCTTCATAGGCTTGTTAAGTCCATTTACAACTGTGCCACTTGGCCAATCTACCAAATATCTCTCATAGCTCAGCGTATAAAAGTCCAGATGTGAAATACGACTCACCCGCTCCAAACATAGCATCCATACTAGAGTGTCTTTCGTCGTATCCATTCAGAATAAGATCAGACGTAAAGACACTTCCATGGAATAAAAATTTCTCATTGGCAAGCCCTGCGTTCTCCCTTTTCACGGTTTCTTTACGAAACATGTACAAACTTTCCACATATTGATTCACAATTCTTTGGATCTACATTCACAAAGTGCATCAATTGGAAACATACACGTGTTATATCAGTGTTAAAAACTAAAAAGTGTAAAACGTAGTACATGTATTCATCTGCTTGTTAGGTCCTCTTCTGCATTTTAACAAGACTTGCATTACATGCAAATAGAAATTTTACTTACAAACTATATGGGAAGGAGGCCTATGTGCCCACTGCCCATGGAGGTTCTTTGATTAGATTCGAAAACTTGTAAAACACTCAATTTTTAAATATCATTTTAAAATTTGTGTATTAAGTAAACCTCACAACCAAGTCATTAGACAAAACTAGATTCATCATGTCAAACCTGTATAATTTCATAATCCGTAAAGTAACCACCAGGGTTACCCCTGTGGCTTACAACTGTTCTTTTCATGAGCGTGGAGACAGCCAGAAATTCTCCAGAGAACCGGTTGACCAAAACCAAAGCTCCAGCTTGATTTATCCCAAGCCCTGTAAAAATTCAGAACGTTTGCATCAATAAAATCGTCACTAATCGTGCTCTGTAGGCAATGGAGATTCTTTGTAATGATTTTAGAAAGATCAATGACAAAACTACAATAAGGACACTCACAATATCTAAGCTCACACCGAATGAACCTAGCAATAAAATAATTAATAAACACAATGACAACAGCTACTTATCAAATCATCCAAAGCTGGACCATATCTCATGCAACTTAAAACTACATTGACCCAGAATGAGTCAGGCTATCATGACATCCCTGGCCAAACCAGGGTTTCCAATTTGACAATATTGGGAATTACTCTATTAATTTTGATTCTCAAATCGACTGCATATGTTGTTGGGCACATCAGTTGTTCCATGCAATTGGCCTTACCAGCCCTCAGCTCTAAGATGTTTATGCCACCACCTTGGACAGCTCTCATCAATGTGAACATCTACAATTTTCATCGGCAAGGGACATTCACAATTCATATTCAACCATAGCACGACAGGGTTGCTAATAAAATAAAATTCCATGACTTTACATGACATTTTTCCATGACTTTAAGACTTCTTTTAGACGAAGAAGGATCTTCTTTCTATTTGCTTTGTCGATGTAATATTTATCAAAATTTAAAAGTATGATTTGAAAAATCACTAGCAAGAATAATAACTAACCAAAATTCCTAAAGTAGCGCTCGACAAAACCGATCAGGCGCGTTCTTTTGAAAAAGTCAATCACACCAATGGCTTTCAGTTTTGCGTGCGTCATTGCCGGCAGGTGCAGCATGCCGATATTGTTGTTTTCAAGTGTTTGTCTTAGATCTGATAAACCAATCAGTTCCAGAAATGTCTCGAGTTCAACCCTGTCCATGCTAATGCTGCAGTACACGATAAAAACAAAAGCAGTGAGTCTATGCATATACTTAAATCCTAATTATTACTGCATTCAGATAATTACTATAAAGTTTATATTTTTAAACAGTTTATTTTTTTGGTCTGGCTGAGTTCTGCATTCCAGTGCGAAAAGATAAACTTTTATCCTTCTATTATCTATTTAGAATTTTGCTGTGGCTTTACAGTTTCTTCGTCCAAGTGATGGTGTTCGGACCGTTATACAAGTGTCATCTGGCAGAACAATTCACTTCGTTCTATGCAACAGGTTTCCCTCACCGTTGGTTTATTCTGTGTCAACTCACCATCTCTGACAGTGGCCAGTGTGTGTGATTTTAATGTAAAGCAATACATTTATGTAACGAAATTTGTAGAATTCTATCCATGTGGTGCATTCTCGCAATCCAACCCTGAAAATTCTAGCCCTGTGATAAAAAAAATCATTGGATCAAGTTTGGCGTGCATACATTAAATTTAAAAAAATTCCTACATTGCACCAGCATATGGTTTTGAAGGATCTGGCTGATTTCCAGGCAATGCTCCCTTGTTACCATTTTTGTCATGGTCAGCCATCTGTTTCAAAACAAAACTAACAATAGTCAGAGAGTGGAAGTCATGGACCAAGGCAAAACTGTGCTAAAAACATCAACAGATCTGGAATCTCAACAAAACACCTCAAATATATATAAACTTTATTTGTATAACGTAGTGGATCCATTAACGCCCCGGACGTTAGCGGAGCCCAGGCGCTACAGTCATGCCCGTCACGCTATTGGCTAAAACATGTCATGTGAACTTGTTGACTTCCCTTGGAATTTCGAAATGGCGGACATCTTGAGAGTCAATTCGACTCGGGTAGACTTGGTGAGGGTCGTTTAGGGTCAGATTAAGCGTCGTGAGGGTCGGTTAGGGTCAGGTTAAGCGCCGTGAGGGTCGGTTAGGGTCAGGGTTTGTGTCGTCATTAGAAAACATGGTCAATCTTACACCGCATTCGGGTATGTTTATCGGTTGGTTCCTATCATGTCCACACAATCATGTGACATGCACTGACCAATTGCAAAGCAGGCGTTATTCGAGTACTGGTATAGAATCACGTCGGGCGTTACTGTATCCACGACTTTTATATAAACTTCATTTCCCCACAAAGAGGCAGCTCTGAACATAAAGAAAGAAAACAAAACAAGTAGCTAACTAACTAAAATGCAAAAATCTTGCACAAACATTCATGAAAGTCACACAATATGCATGCATTGTATATGCCTAGGGCTAGATGAAAATCATTCAAAAAGTGAAAAATCACGGAATACTTTTTATTTTAAAATATTGCCAAATTCATGGTGAATTCATGGCGCCAATTTACAGTCATATTGTGTTCAAAAAACATCGCACTGACAAACACTTTTCACTCCATCTGCACCCATGAACACGTCGTGAAAAAAATTAATTTAATATTAACGCGTCGTGAAAAAAAATTAATTTAATATTAATTAATATTTAAATATCAATTCCATGACACTTTTTCAGCAGTGTATAAAACCTGGGACTGTTATTACAGTAATAACATGTTTTAACTGGTATCAACCACGAACGATCTTAAATCAAAGGATGAGTAACAAAATACACCTAGGACAGGCAAGCAAATGAAGCAATGTCGACTTAACCTCAGAATTACACGAAATAGATTATTTGGAAAATAGTTAACGCCTACTATATCTAAAACCTCTATTATCGTCCACGCCAATTTCACAAATTTCAGAAAATAAAATAAAATACTTTGAATTGACCGATTTTGTCAGATTTTGAATTTATAGACACAGCAATCAATTCTACATTATTTTAACACTTATTTTTCACCTTGCTCAGACCTTTGTCCGGGTAAAATAATTTTCTTCTTCTTATTCTATGCGCTTTTACACACACACAAATAATTTTAACTGTAAGACACTCGTCGGACGACATGCGCGCCGCTTCACCATAGTTAAACAAATACTATAGCGCAGTTAAAGAACTTTTAAAGCGTAATTAAAAGAACTCTTACAGCGCAACAGGCACAGTGTGTATACATAATAATATATATTTTCGTTATTCAACAATTCTGTTGACAAACCGCAACCGGTTATAGTGTTACAATTATGCAATTCACAAGACACAAATCTTAACTACTAACAGAACAGACAGCCTGCAAACACTAAGTATATCCGCCCAACGGGGGCTCGAACTCGGTACATAATCGGTCTCTTTGCCAGATGTTATCCAATGCGCCAAAACTGTGATAGTGCGGCTTGGATAAATGTGCTATGTCAATTATGTGATAAATGTCAATTACAACTGTCATTTGTAAGTTTAGATTTATTTTAACATTGATTTTGATGTCATTAACATTTTTATATATCCAATACAATACAACATGGGCTGTTAAAGGCTTGGTTTTTTGGTTTTTGGTTTTTTGGTTTAAAAAACAAAAAAACAACAAATTTAGTTTTTTTGGTCTTTTACAAATTTAGAAATTATAAATGCCAAAATTGGCGTCTCTTCAACTCTCTTGGCAATTATTGTTGTATGGTCTTTGTTCATTTCGTTTTATGACATTCTAAGCTTCTACTGTTTTAGTTAATTTCATTTATTGGCATCTGATTAATTTGAACGGTATTAAGCCATTTTTATTAGTTTTATGATCCGAAATAGGAAATCTTAAAATAAGAAAACCAAGAAACCAAAAACCATAAAAACAAAAACAAACTTTTCGTTTTGAAAAAAACTTGGTTTTTTGCACCCCTCATCTTTGATATCGCCCTTCGTACTAAGGTTGCCCCAAGCTCAGATCGAAGTGCACACGCCTCGGCGGCGCAGAAGCAATATTATATTGCAGAGCAATAATTTTGCGCGAAGGACTTGCTCAAGATCCCTACGCGCTGGCCTGAGGTGGATTCGAACCTGCAACCCTCCGGCTTCAAGGCACCGAACATATGGCCAACTCCTACACCACCGCGCCCCTCGCGTCATCAACAAGGAGAATTCAGATCACGTTCCTAATAAATTCGTACAAATAAAGATTGATTTCATATATGTTGAGATTCTGGTAGGCCCTACTGGTTTCAAGTAGCCAATGAATTTACCTAAATAACTTTTCATTCACGTTACGGTAAAACTTTTTCGCTTCACGAGCTTGTTACAATTATTAATATTCTGTTTCTAAGTTACTTTGTAGGCTGCTATTAGCGCCGTGTAATTGCAGGCTGTCTGTTCTGTTAGTAGTTAAGAATTGTTTCAATGGGGGACTCTGTGAGCAGTTCCTTTAAGCGGCGATAGGCGTCGCCAGTATGTGATGTGGTCAAACTTTAGATAACTTTAGCGTAAATAAACCATAGACATCATATATTAAATGTAAGATGTCTATGAAATAAACCTACCGCACAACAGAGCACACACTTTACCTAGAGTAGCCAAACTATATCCCATCCTGGCGCCACCTATAGCAGCCATTTTTACAGAGTTCCCCATTGCATAACATGTACAGCACAGTGCGTTTGTCAGGCGCTTCATTAAAGAACAAATATTATCATTATTATTATTATTATTACTTGCTCAGGTCTACAGCATGAAATATTGAATTTCATTTACCTGCAAACAATTAAATGATTTTCTGGATATTTCCACATATATTGACACCCAAATAGATCGAGGCTCCAAATGCATAAAGCTCCACTTGAAATAAGTAATACTAATTGTAATTGGAAAAGCATTAATTTCTTGTAACATAGGCCTATTGTAACAATAATAATCTTTTTAATAAATGTAAAATTACAAATGATAGTCATAATTACAATACAATAATACAATAGGCCTACAATAGAAATTTATAGCGCGCTTTAACAAGACAAGTCTTGCACGTTTGTGCTGTGTTCTTAGTCATAATGTAATGAGAATAGATGCGTTTTTAATTTTGATTTAAATTGGCTAACAGATGAACATTGACGGATTGCAAAATGCATCTGAAAAAACAATCGTTACGTTTGATAAACGTTCCATGGAAACGTTATGCTAACGTTAAAGTAGCATCAAGAGAACGTTGTTTTAACGTTGGTGTAATCGTTTTATAAACGTAAAATACACATGATAAAACAACGTTTAATAAACGTTTTGATCAAACGTTAACAAAATGTTAAAGAATCGTCGCAGCAACGTTATATTTTCGATGATGTAACGTTACTTTAACGTTTGCCTGTAGGCTATTCGTTTTATCAACGTCAGAAGAACGGCAAAAAAACTGTTATCAACGTGTTAATCAAACGTTAAATGAACGTGTACGCAAACCACCTATAAACGTTTTGTTAACGTTTCTGTGCTACCTGGGTAGGCCTCCTTCAAAAATTTCCTAAATAAGCGGTTATTAATTATAGGCTTTTTATAAGCTTATAATTAGGCCTAATAGGCTTATCGATCATCAGAGGCGGATCTACATTTTCTGGGCACTTAAGCTTGAACTGTTATGGAACCCTTTGCAACTGGTTACAGGACATAATCTCCGGACATAATCCCCCCGGACATAATCCTCCGAATTTGCGTAGGACATAACATATAATATAGCCTACGCTGAAGAACCTCTGCGCATTGAATTCTAGATGGCGTTTTTTCTTCTGTGTTCAGGGATTTCCTAAGATGCAAATATTATTTTAATTGATGACACTCGTTTACTAATTTAATTGTGGTCGATAGGCCTAACCTTGTACTACGATATCACCAGTTTAATAGGCCCGGAAGCCCCGGATGCCCTGAAGCTTAAGCTTAATTAGTTTCGTGGTAGATCCGCCTCTGCTTATAGATCTAATTAAAGCACTGCAACGGAAATTTTCATCATACTGCGTCTGTTTTCCATCAGCAATTGTGTGACCTTAGCGCTGTATAAACAGGGCTATATATAGCCTAATGTGTGTATATATTTAATTATTTATGTCCGTATATATAGCCTATACGTATATTTATATATATGTGTGTGTGTGTGTGTGTGTGTGTGTGTGTGTGTGTGACGATGTGTGACATGGGGTGGGGTCTGAGAGGTGTGACGTCACACCAGGTCTATGTAATTAAATTTAACAATTAGCAAATATACGTATATACCGGGTGGCGCATAAAAAACGTTCCCAAACTTTGTTAACCTGGCAAAGATCTAATTTCAGGTATATCAAATTTTAATTTATACCAAAATGTTAAGCAATTATTTCTGTGCACAAAATGTCAAATTTCAAGAGAGTACGTTTATTAAGTCACACCCTGCGGCAAGGTTATGACTTCATACCTGTCTATAAATTTTGCACAAAACTACCGTAACTACGTCATTTATTTCGCCGCGCAGTAACGAGGGTATCTTGATTAAACTAGTCCTCAAAGTAGTAAGCATTAAAACATGGTGTTTTCAAATGATGATCTCGTTGTTAATAAGATATCATTTGAGGAGAAGGGTTGGCGAGGCAAGCGAATCGTTCAGGAATATCCGCGTAAAAACTGGTCAAGACAAAGCATAAACCGAGTCATTAATAAGCTTATTGAAACTGGTAGCGTTGCTCGCAAGCCTGGAAGTGGTCGTCCAACAACTGCAACGACTGTTGAAAATGCTGAGAGTGTAGAGCAGTTGTGTCAATCGCAGGAAAATTCACCTGGCACACATCAATCTCAACGCAGAATGGCCAGCACTCTGAACATTTCACGTAGCTCAGTAAAAAGAATTCTTTCTAAGAAGCAGTTGAAGGCGTACAAACGAATGCCAACAACAAGATTGACAACTGACGTTAAAAGCTGTCGTGCGCTGTATAGCCTACTCGATTTTCAAAATCTGATATTAAGAACATAGTCTTTACAGATGAGAAGGATTTCACACTGGAAATACCTCTTAACAGACAGAATAGCCGCGTTTACGGCTCTAGCAATGAACGAAAGTCTTCAATTGCGCCAGAAAGACTTTTTCTAAATAATGACGAACTTAAGCAGGTCATTGAAGCAAAATGGTCTCTATTAGACAACACACAAATACAGAAGTCAATTTGACAGTGGAAACAGCGTTTAAGGGTCGTTACAAGAGAAGGCGGAGGATCAATTAAACATTTGTTCGCGTAAAACGTCATCATTAAACAACTGTGCACAATTTTGACCATGGGTCATGCAGTTCTAACAACAATTTCTCTCAAACTGTTGAGTATTTTGCGCTAAATTTTGGCTATGTTATACAAATATGAATTATGATTAGTTTGATTTACTATGATTCAATTTACTTTAAGATTGTTTAATTGCCAGGTTAACAAAGTTTGGGAACGTTTTTTATGCGCCACCCGGTATATATACGGACATAAATAATTAAACATATACACACATTATAGCCCTGTTTATACAGCGCTAAGAGAGCAACTTAACTTGTTGCGGTGTGTCAACAAGGTTTTTCAATTAAAACGAATATACAATACCTTGACCCTGTTCATTTTTCAAGGTGAGGCTAAGGTGAGATCCTTCACCAATTAGGCTAACGTTGCCCGTTTGAATGGGTGCCACGACATTTTAGGTCCACTAGTATACGGACCATAATCGTTATCTCAAGATTTATACAGCGCTAAGAGAGCTAATTCGTAGAAACCAACTTATGAATAGACGCTTAGTCAAAAACAAAATCAATATAGGTAGGCTATGTACTATAGTATGTAGCCCATGTATAAACTAAGATTAAATTAGGTCCCACCACATCAAGTGTTAGGTAGTCACCAATAGGTGGACAAGCAGACGGCTCCGTGGATGGTGTTTAAGATTGGGGCGGCGATCAAAACAGGAAGCGAAGGAATCGTGCACGCACACGGTAGATTTAAATTCAGAGAGCTAGGACTATGATATCAGTGAAAGAGCGAGTAATAATAGCAAACTATAAAACCAGTAACAGCAGTGTTGTAACACCATCATCTGCCTCAGGCTCCTCTATCCATCACCCCCAAGGCTTTCCACTCGAAACTAAAGTCTCTGCTTTTCAAGAACTCTTATCCTGACTCATCTGATCCTGTACCTTCCAATCCTCGACCTAAAAGACACCCGCCTTAACATCTGCTGTGCCCTCTCTGATCCCCTGGAAACCGGACTCGGACCTCCCTCGGACTACTCTTTTGGACAACCCCTCTGATTAGACGCAGCGCTCGTGAATAAGCTGGTGCCCTGCGCTTGGCTTTCGAGTGGCGCTTTAGAAGTTTGGAGATTACGATTACGATTACGATTACGGTTGATTGTGTAGCAAAAGTATTCATTAGCATATATTTGATTCAACACATTCAGTGTATGGGGCCGTCCATAAATGATGTCACGCACCTAGGGGGTCGGAAATTTGTGACGATGTGTGACATGGGGTGGGGTCTGAGAGGTGTGACGTCACACCAGGTCTATGTAATTAAATTTAACAATTAGCAACAATTTAATTTTAACAATAACAGCACTAATTGTATTAAATTTTCATTATTTTTTAATATTTTAATGTAGGCCTTAATGGGCACCATTATTAATAATTTTCTAATTATTTCAATATTTGGTCACCGTTAGATTTTAAAATATGCATGCTCTCCCTATTTGTTCGACGAAAGAGCATTTTGCTTCGCCATGGAAATTTGGTTTTAGGGCGGGTCAGAACTTTGTGACGTCATTTTTCAAGGGATGTTACTTTTTGTGACGAAGTGTGACGAGGGGAGGGGGTTCAAAATCGGCCAAAATTGCGGGACGTCATTTATGGACGGCCCCTATGTGGTGATTGAACAAGTGGAGTTTTAAAAGCTGGCTAGAACGAATAGGCCTACACAGACACGCAGCGAGACTTACATTCAAGAGGAGGCAACTTCACAGACCATTGGCAAAATCCTGGTCATTGGGGTCATTGGTCAATACAAGTTTCAGTATATAAAAAAAGCAAGAGGGGCAACTGCCTAATCGTGCCTCAATGTAGCTACGCCTGTGGGCCTACATAGGCCTACTTATCGTTGACCACTGATGTTATTCAGAGCCATCTACATACCGTATAAGAATAAGGATCCTGAGTGGCCGAGTGGGTTGGTTCCCGCTCGTCACGCTGGCGCCCCGGGTTCGCTTCCCGGTCGGGTCGGTTTATCAGAGATTAATTTCTCGGATCTTTACTGCGGGTGGCTCGGTCGCATTATAAACGTGGAGTACAATACAACACACAACACACACAATATACTGGGGCGCGGTGGTATAGGGGTATGTTCGGTGCCTTGCAGCCGTAGGGTTGCGGGTTCGGATCCACCTCAAAGCCGCCGCGTAGGGACCCTGGGCAAGTCCTTCACTCGCAATTGCTCATGCGCTTCGGCGTGAAACTCCGATTCAGCGTTCGCGCAGTAGTCGGGAGCGCCTCTGAATGGGAAATCTGGTTGGGGCGCTATAACAAGTATTCAAATACAATACAATACAATACAATAGATGGCGCTGATGTTTTTGTTCGACCAGCGTCCTCGAGCGAACTGTGCTACATAAATGAGTAGGCCACAGCAGACGTTTACACTCGATCACTGGGATTAGCCTACATGTGACGGAGTTGACTGATTAATGGTGAGGACCCTGCCACAGATTACCCGCCTTCACAGAGCCAGGTTAGGTTAAGTTAAGACGCCTGTGAAAGTATAATATCGATGTCAACGGAAGAAGTCTTGCAATCTGAAGTGTTAAAAACTTCATTTTCGATAGTCTCTGCGTTTCTCATGAAGCTCCTTTTACAGAGTGAGTACGAACACACACACAAACAGACACACAAACAGACACACAAACAGACACACAAACAGACACACAAACAGACACACACACACATTCATATATAAATATACGTATATATATATACGGACATAAATAATTAAATATATACACACATTATAGCCTACATGCACACGCAAATTCAGCCGTCATAGCTTTTTACCTAACTTTAGCTCAGTATAATTCATTAATACTTTCTATGACCAGCGACTAATGCAGTTTAAATAACAAACTACTAATAAATGATCAGTACAAACAAGGAGAAGCTTCGGTTTGACAATAATTAAGTTTGCCAGAAATATAATCATCATCAATTTTCGTTTATTGACACTGACAGAGTGGCATATAGACGCACCCTGGAACACAATAAATTTGTAGAAAATATAAATGTAGGCTAACTGTTCTCATGACTATCATGAAGGGAGATAATTATATGCAATGCAATGAGAGTATTCTGAACATTCAGCGTTATTATAATTGGAGTTTGTGTCTATTAATACATATAGGCCTATGTAGTCACTCCCAGATGTGGACAGTGGAAGGGGTTAACATAGGGTGACCATACGTCCCGGTTTTCCGGGACATGTCCCGCCGTCCCGGTTTTATGTGATGTGTCCCGGTGTCCCGACGACTTGTGCGAAAGAGCAAAATTGTCCCGGTTTTTGACACAACCAGCAGGCACTATTCAATGTTGCAGTTTTAAACACTGAAGGCGATAATGCAACAGTTGTCACTACCACAGAGTAACTCAAACAACTTACACAGAAACTTCAAACACGCAAAGATGACAAATTTTTCAGTTTGAAAGTCGAGTTTACGTTTCTAAATTAATACGATGGTTTCAATTCCGTGAAGGTAGAAGTTGGAAAATATTTTCTTGCGAAACTATAGAAGTTGGTTTGATTAAAATAATACTTGTGTAAATTATAGAAGTGCCATGGATTGTTGACAGTTATCGTGGACATTGGCATTAAAATGCAGTGTATATAAAACGATAATGCTGTAATGTGTAGCCTACATAATAAAGGACGCTTAATAATTAATAAATGACTATTCTTTGCCTAAAAATGGAATATGTATTTATTAAACTAATTCTTTGCGTAATAGAAGTTGGATTGATGACAGTTATCATGGACAATTGGACATTTATCGACTTTAAAAAACCAGAACTGTCAAAGTTTTCTGATATAACAGTTAATAATAAAGCAAGATATTTTCTTGTGAAATAGTTTTGTAACGTAAAACTAAGTCAAAGATCAGAGAACTGGAAGTCCTATAAGGTCTATGTAAGTAATTACAACCATTAGTTTCCCTAAAAGTGTCCCGGTTTTTGAAGGCCAGTAAATGGTCACCCTAGGTTAACATGATGTGTACTTCTGCATCTAACCAGTGGTTTTGGGTGAGCAGTGGGAACTGGGAACTCCGAAAGAGTTCGGAATGCATGTGTTACCAGGGTTCCATCGCATGGCGAGTACTAAGAAC
Source organism: Aporrectodea caliginosa (assembly GCA_020284085.1). Lineage (NCBI taxonomy): Eukaryota > Metazoa > Annelida > Clitellata > Crassiclitellata > Lumbricidae > Aporrectodea > Aporrectodea caliginosa. The sequence continues at coordinate 610,374 of JACEVL010000539.1, read as the reverse complement.
ATAAGCAGCAGACTTTTGAGAGCAGTGAGAATGCCGTTCCCACCCACGTTAAAACGCTGCATCTAACATTTGTACATGCACATAGCCTTTTCAGTACACCCTCTCTTAAGCACCAACTTCAATCAGCACACAGTATGTTGTGTACTGCGTTGGATCCTATAAGTCGCTCTGTAAGACACGGCCGTATCCAGTACCCTACCCGTTATCACAGTCAGCCATGACATAGTAGCCTAACCCAGTATGGGAATTGCAAAAAAATAACTGGGGGGTTAGACGTTGATTTATGTGCAGTTTGGGTGTGAAATGTAGACTTTACTATGGGATCATAAGAAAGACTAAGGGGGTCGAACCCCATGCACAACCCCTTCGGCAATTCTCACCCTGCAGGGCCTAACCCAACTAGAAGCATTGGTACTCTGCTGACTGGAACGTCCGTGTTGAGGATGAAGATGGTAATGCTATCGTGGAGTTGACGGATGATGAAAGGATAATTTTACCCAGTCATTTTTACAGTATGGATCAGACAAAACAATCTCGAGGCATGGTGAATACTAAACCTCTGGCCTTTTTGTGGATACTGGCAGATAATAAATACACAATCACCTTAATTTCCTGTTTTCCGTAAATTTTACTTATTTCACTCTATGTCCTGGTGCCAGCTGGTGGTAAGGGGCCGTCCATAAATGACGTCACGCACCTAGGGGGTCGGAAATTTGTGACGATGTGTGACATGGGGGTCTGAGTAGTGTGACGTCACACCAGGTCTATGTTATTAAATTTAACAATTAACAACAATTTAATTTTAATAATAACATCACTAATTTTGAGGATTAAATTTTCATTATTTTATAAATTATTTTAATGTATACGGGCACCATTATTAATAAATTTCTAATTATTTCAATATTTGGTCACCGTTATATTTTAAAATATTCATGCTTTCGCTATTTGTTCCTTAAAGGAGCATTCTGCTTCGCCATGGAAATTGGTTTTAGGGGGGGTCAGAGCTTTGTGACGTCATTTTCAGAGGGGGGTCTTACTTTTGTGACGAAGTGTGACGCGGGGAGGGGGTTAAAATCGGCCAAAATAGCGTGACGTCATTTATGGACCGCCCCTAACTAGGGTAGTCCCTTAATTCACAGCACAGCCGCAACAAACAATTTCACATGCAGCAACCACGATTAGTCAAAATGTGAAAACTTTCTCAGCAGAGTCAGCACCACAAACAGCCACATGACTTCAAGGTACCATGCATCTTCACCCCGCTACATCAAAAATCGGCAAACACGTACGTAGTATCAGGGTGAGTAAGATTACTGGCGTTATATGGATCTTTTGGCCAGGGCCGCATTAAGGGGGGTGCTATGGGTGCTGCAGCACCGGGCCCGCAGTTTTGAGGGGCCCGCATTTTCAGAAGTGAATTTTTTAATGTGCTTGAACCAGGGCCGATGAGAGGGGAGACCCGGGAGTCAGTGAGGGGTAGGTATAACCGGGGCCCTGTTCCATGGCAGGGGCCCCTGGCAGGGGCCTGGAAATGTCTAAAACATATTTCAAACTGAAGAAACCTGTGGGTTTTGTTTTGGCCTAATGCAGGGGTCTCCAAAGTACGGCCCGCGGCCACATCCGGCCCGCTATAAGGCCTTTAATCTGGCCTGTGGAACTCTCCTTGAAGAAGCAAACTAAATTGGTAAAATTGAAAATTTTAACGCCGCTGTACTCTGACATGCATATTGCCAAAATCCATGTCGCTGCTTGTAAGGCACTGTGCCTGATATGCAATGACACCATTGCAGTGGTTAAAGAGTTCAATATTCGGAGACATTATGAATCCAAGCTTTCATCGCATTACTCAATAATTCACTGGACAGTTGCGCACAGAGAAGTTTTTTCTTCGGAGTTTTGGCCCGTGGAGCTTTAGAAAGTCAGCAATGTGTTTCCCGATGGAAAACTTTGGAGACCCCTGGCCTAATGCAGTATGTAGGCCCTACATATATAATTATGACGGATGCTTCATGAAACATGATACACAGTTCCACATAGGCATACATGTGTTTTGTCTATCTAGATCGCCTGGTTGGTCTAAGAATTTGACCCACAGTAGAAACGAATACAGTTGTACATGAAGATACCGCCCGGTACGCGTCAATATAGGCTACGGCCAAGGATGATTTTCCTTTTTGCGTACAGGCACAGCCACTGCATACCCTTTACTATGCCTGTACCCATCCACGGATTCTTTGATTAGCCGGTCAACAGACTCATCACTCATAAGAATGATTTTGGATTGGCTGTTGGTGCAAAGTTAACTGATGCAGACAAATTTCGATTTCTAACTGAATTCTAGACTCCACCAGAATCGTATGCATGGTTAGCACTTCGCATTAAGAACCCCTCTGGTAAAATGATATTCCTAGCTACGTCGTTATAAAGGCTGTCAGACGATTTTGATTATTTCGGTCAAAACTTCTGTGGTCATATTATAGTTGAATTACTTGAATTTGATAAAGAATGTGTCTATCAGTATTTTGAGTTTCTAGAATTGACGCCTAGAATTGATTCGGCTATTGGTTCTGGCAGGCATAGAATCTTTTTACTGGATGTAAATTTATTAATTGAAATTTGAGTTATTAGGCTATAAAAATGAATAATTCTTTAACTTAATGCTGGATGTAAGTTTCATAATAAAATTGATGCCAAATTAGCAATATTTGATATTATATTCCATTAAGTTGACGATGAATTAGAAGATAAATTATCATAAGAACTCTGGAGCTTAATAAGCAAAGAAAGATTAGTGAAAGTCAGGAATACAAACGAGAGACAGATGCTTCTTCAAAGTCTTGCATTTTCAATTTCATAAAAAGCGAATGATGCAGCAAATCAAGCTGACAATATCTTTACTAGTATGTATATACAATAGTAGAAGTCTAAGAAGTGATTTGAAGATCATGGTACAGAGCGAGATGTGCAGATAGTAATGTAACGTTAATTGTATATTGTGTCTTTAGGCAGTTAATAAAAGTATACTCATTAGTAAGCATGCTATAAATATGTGCATGGTGGACCGGTTGTTGTCAGAGGTGACCTTCGTCAGAGGGGAGGGGCCCACACTATTACCACAGCACCGGGCCCGCACTAGCCTTAATACGGCCCTGCTTTTGGCATGCTGCACGAAGGTAGGCTACCACGTTTTCTAATGACACTAACCCTTACCATAACCGACTCTCATGACCGACCCTCACGACGCCTAACCTTACCCTAATCAACACTCACCACGTCAGTGAACTTACGCACTATATCCTTCAGTCCCCGATTCTATAAGCTTGCCCTCGAGTCTGTCTAGCCGATCCTACCTGGCATCCACGTAGTTTGTCGTCTACCCGATACCCCTAACGCGGACACGAGTGCGGAAACGATAGCCATAAGCCAGTCGCCGTCAAGCGCGTCCCATCAGGGGTCTTCGGGGCTTCACCTCCCTATCGCTTAGCGTCGACCTCTCGGCTGAAGACTGCGCGACCGCTCGTGGAAGGTTCACCCGTCAGACTGGATAGCCTAGTAGAATCAATGGAATTGGAACAAGGTATAGACGCGACGAATCGGCTTTGGAAAGCTAATTCATCGCGAAGCCCGTGTTATCGATAGCCATTTATGAAGTACAGCATGGTTTCGAAGTAAGCGGAGTGAATCCTGCGTCGAACCTCCTCGCTTCGTTCGCCCTGGAATGGACGTAACTCGGCAGAAGAGAACAGAACTGCCTTCCACAGCGAATCGACTCCTTTATATAACCAACGACTAAATTGCACAATCACCACAGGCTATGGTGCAATGCGTCATTAAAAGCTATATTTAGAAGGTGGAAATTTTTCACTGCGCAGCGTTGATTCATGGCATTGAATCTATGTTTAGTCTACATGATTGTATTCATTCCTTAATTGGTTACGCGATTAATAAACATGCATGATCACTATTATAAATAGTTTCACACTTTCACTGCATACAGTGGCGGCGCCGGGGGGCTAGGGGGTGCTTAGGGGCCGTCCATAAATGACGTCACGCACCTAGGGGGAGGGGGGTCGGAAATTTGTGACGATGTGTGACATGGGGGTGGGGTCTGAGAAGTGTGACGTCACACCAGGTCTATGCTATTAAATTTAACAATTAACAACAATTTAATGTTAATAATAAAAACAGCACTAATTTTGAGGATTCAATTTTATTATTTTTAAAATTATTTTAATGTATACGGGTACCATTATTAATAATTTTCTAATTATTTCAATATTTGGTCACCGTTAGATTTTAAAATATTCATGCCTTCCCTATTTGTTCCATGAAGGAGCATTTTGCTTCGCCATGGAAATTTGGTTTATGGGGGGTCAGAGCTTTGTGACGTCATTTTCAGAGGGGTGTTACTTTTTGTGACGAAGTGTGACGAGGGGCGGAGGGGGTTAAAAATCGCCCAAAATTGCGTGACGTCATTTATGGACGGCCCCTTAGCCCACCTAACTGCGGCTCAGCCACCCCCCCAAAGTTGGAAATCACTGCAAATCACAGCCAGGAGGGGACAAAAGGGAAGTTTTTTTAGCTTTAGCCCCCAAACCTGAAATCCTGGCTCCGCCACTGACTGCATATGATTATCTAGGTTGGTTAGTTGCTGTTTAACGACACTGTCATAACAAAGATGATTATAGCGTCAGCCCTCCTCCTTTCTGCAGGCTTAGGACTGACACCGCCAGAGTACGAGCAGAGGCGGAGTCCTTTGTTCATACCTATAGAGTACTTTATGGTGTATTAGGCTAAACAATCATTTTTCTTTAGCAATACGTCTCAGTCAGTAATACATTCCTTAGCTATTTTACTATTATTTTTCGCCACCCCGTGAAATAGCTGAATAGGAAGTCCTTGCGAACGGAGAACCCCAAGAGCATACAACGACGAGGCAAAAGAGGAGAGAGCCCCCATCGAGGTGGAAGTGCATGCCAAGGTTTAGACAACAGTTAAAATTAAGTCTAAAATGACATCTCTGCCTAATGACAAAGTGTAGTCATTCATTAATTCATCTATCCACCCACCCATGGACCCCCACGCCCACTCCATCCATCCATCTATCCGTCCATACCATCCATCTCCATCCTTCCATCCATCAAGTCATTCATCCATTCATTCATCCACCCATGAACTCCACCCTATCCATCCATCCATCCATTCATCTATCCATCCGTCCGTCCGTCCATCCATCCATCCATCCACACATCCAATCCATCCATCCATCCATCCATCCACGCATCCAATCCATCCATCCGTCCATCCATCCATCCATCCATCCATCCATCCATCCATCCATCCATCCATCCATCCATCCACACATCCATCCACACATCCATCCATTCATCTATCCATCCGTCCGTCCGTCCGTCCATCCATCCATCCATCCCCACATCCAATCCATCCATTTAAAAAAATGATTCTACATGTATTGAGCCATTGCGTTTCTTTTTTGTAGGGAGGGTTTCTGGGATTGTTGACATAGTTTTTAGGGGGTCCGTCAATGTTTGACAGTTGTTGACAAGGGGAGGGGTCAAAAACTGCCTAAAATTTGTTGACATAATTAATGGACGACCCCATATGGGAGTGGAGGAGGATTACCCCAAATGTATATACTTGCGTATGGGGTCTACGTACGTAGAGCAAACGGGGGTGGGTGGTGGTGGGTAGACCTCGACAATAATTTTTCTATTATTGACCTTCAAATGAACCACTAAACAGCTATCAGACAAATACTATACCTGGAGAAATAAAACTGTCGGAGAGGTAACTTGTATGCCTCATTACCGCTGACTGCTATTAACAATAGTTTCTGCGTGGATTACATATACACAGTTATGATATAGGATGGGGAGGGACTCGAGGGAGTACATCAAGCGTACGTAGGCTACTGAGGTGGTGGGTATAGAAAATTACACGTGCGTACAGGGAGGGGAGCGGGCCAATTTTCCGGATTCCTGCGTAGTGCGTACATACTAAATTGATGGCCCCTAAGATCCGGCATTCTAGGACTGGACTTCAGGCTGGGTTTCTATTTTTGGTAGGACTTCAATCTTCATGATGACTTGATAGGTGAATGGGTGCAAGGATTGATGGGTGGATGAATAAATGAACGAATGACTTGATGGGTGGATGAATGTGTGGATGGATTGGATGAATAGATGAATGGCTGGATGGATTCAGTTCACTCTCGATCTCTGGGCAGGGCTTAGACATTCAAATAGGGTTTCTCTCAGGTTACTTCGATGGATTAAAATGTATGAGTAAATGAATGGACGGATGGATGGATGCATAGATTAATGGATGGATGGATGGATGGATAGATGGATACACAGACAGACAGAGAGAGCAGCTGGTTGGTGTGTGGGCAGGGGCGTCCATCCCCCCTTACGCCTATGAAGCATTCCCCCTCGTTTCATCAGATTCCCTCCCCCTTCAAGAGAAAATCTCGATTACCGAAATTTGAAACACAGTTTTACTGTTAGATTGTTTAACCTTTAGTTCACTAATCAAGCGACATTATGTATTATAAAATATGAAGTTTGTACACAGACAGAGGCATACCGTGAGAGAGGCCCGACAGCACCAACATAAGTATTAAAATTACAATAGGTGCTTCTTCAGAGCAGCAGAGTGCCTAGCCAAGCGATCAACAATTTCGTCCAGTTTTTTGCGATAGTGTCTCGTTCACAGAATCACAGTCTAATACTATCAGAGGTGCAAACCAGTCATCAACCATGCAATCTCAGTCGATGTTTCACAATGCGGATGCCACTCGTTACTCGCCCAGCTGAGCAGCTGGTCACCGCAAGGGAGACCAGGATTTTGCACAAGCTTGAAGCTGGTGAGTGTGGGATAGCCTGAAAGTTACCATATCACACCTTAACATAACTGCTTTCAATCCAGTGTCCAGTCAACAGAATCTGTGTCTTTTGCTCGTCATCATCGTCACTGCCTGTGCCTGCATCATCTAGTTGAATCAGTTCAAGTTAGGTTGCAGAAGTTACACAGGTTAGCTATACTGTCTGTGGGTACGTTATCCTCTGTTATCAACTTCCTTGGCGTAAAATGATCCATTTCTTCAAAAATACCTAGTCTGTCATCATGGAAACAGTCCTATATTTGACAAGCAACCGTATCCAGTGTTGTAGTGTAAACACCAAAACGATAGTGGGCTGTGCTGCTAGGCACCACATTTAGGCCAACTGTCCCCTCAGTTTTCTCGTCATGTTGCCTGGATGATCGTCTTGCTGGATGAACCGGAAGTTTGCATCAAAATCGTGGACCGTTGGAATCGTTGTGCTTCTACAACTAGAGACTACCATCAATGTTCATCTTCGAATCTCTGATAAGTTTAAGTTTCTGACTGCGCTGACGTATCAGCTGAGCCGCATGAAATCAAACAACAAATGGATTAATTTCTAAGCTGGAAAAACTGAGGAGACGTTTAATGCACTAAAAAAAATTCTTTCCCCCCCTGAAAAGGCTATCATGAAGATTTCTGCTTCATTCCCCCCATAGGATGGACGCCCCTGTGTGTGGGTATATGAATGAGTGAATGATACTTGATGGTTAGACGGATGTAGAGATGGAGTCCGTTAGTTGAATGGACGAACGAATTAATTACTTGGTGGCGAATGAATGGACTGATGGATGGATGGGTGCATGGATTGGATGGATGAATGAATGGCTTGATAAGTGGATGGTTTCATTCATACATTTATTCTAAGAACTGTCTTATTATAGTGCTCCATTAAAGAAACCTACTCACAGACGCTCCCAGCCCAACCACGGCAAGAAAGACTAGACTTCAGTAACTTGTAAAACGCAGTTTTGCTGAACCTTGGCGGCAGAACTGAGCAGACGCACCTCCAAAGGGAGTCCATTCCAAATAGAGGGTCCAACAATTGAGAAGGCCCGGCGCTGCCTACATGGGGAGCGAATTCTGGGACTAATAGTTCCCCCCAGCAGAAGATCGGCCAACTGTGTCAGAGACCGGGCGGCAAAGATGACACAGGCATGCCGGTGCGGAGCCAAGAAGGCACCGCCAAACCAGAGCGGCCGCGACGACCCTAAAAAGTACGCTCTGCAAGACAGGGAGCCAGCGCAATACATCACGCATGACTGCCGAAACGGGAGCATGCATGCATATTTACGGATGCGCCCAACAAGGTGAGCAGCTGAACGGATAACACATTCAGGTTGCCCAATTAATCCAAGGGGCAAACTTAAATCGAACTACAGTGATCCAATCTGCATGGACAAATACACGAACGAGGACTTCCTTAGAGGCAGAGGGCAAGGAAACCCGCGTAGCTGATAGTAGCAGTTATACGGGTGGGCTGATTTATGTGTTGGGAGAAACTAAGTTTCTGGATGTATGGATGGATGGTGGGATGGATGGAGGGACGAATGGATGAATGAATGGTGGATAAATGGCTGGCTGGATGGATGAATAGATGGATGCATGGATTGCTCGATCGATTGATAGATTGATTGATGGATAGACATCGCCAACCCAAAGTTCACAGTTCCTTTGACCCAGCTCATTATACAGAACTATCGAAACCCCAGGATCCAGAATTCCCGGAATGTTGGCTTCAAGAATAACCAGATCAATCATTGTAGATTTGCTCTTCAGAATAGACAATGTTTTCCCATGAGCTCTTATTGTTATTTTATATGAGGGCGCGTAAGCCGCGCGTTCAGGTTGCTCGGAACACTTCACAGAACGAGCATGACATCAGTGGAAGACTTGGCCTTGGACTTCATATCCTGGAAAGTCAATCTTCAACTCGTGAAGTGTCCAGAAGCTCTGCGGAGTCACTGAAATTACTCTGACTAAACTGACTGCAATTGAAAACAACGTCAAACTGATATAATTCTCGATATAATATTATCTTATAATATAAGTCCAAGCCTGTTTACGTTGTCCTTCCGTATGTTTGTTTGTCTGTACTCTAAAGGCTCCGAAACGGAACGCTTTAGCGATCGCACGAAACGTTATTACGACACGTCTAGATCAACGCGACTATTTTCAGCTCGCAATTTTATTTAAACGCTGACATAGGTCTATGGACATTTTAAACTTGAAAATTATGAGGTTCCGTAATACCAATAACGGAGGCCATTAATATGCATATTTTAACCTCGCTTGAGCGGCGTGACGTAAGAGAAATGTTGTCTTACGTCACGCGAGGCGCAATCGAAATAAAACACGGGCTCCGTTCCGAAAAATTACGAGAGCTGTAATGGAACACGATCGAGCTTCGTCTATACTATTATATTATTTAGCCCGGGGAACAAATAATAGGCCTATATAAGGTAGAGATAAAATTACGCATGGGGAAACCCCGGGCAAAGCCGGGTAAAAATGCTAGTTATCTATATAATTCTCGAGTCAACAAAGGACTGCAATATTAATTCACAGTGTATACCATGTGATAAATTGTACTGTGATAATTTCAAAGAAAATAAACTTGGAAATAAACAGCCATAATTGTTAGGCCCACCGTTTCTAACAACATTTAGCAAATAGGCCTACCAAATCACCAGACTTGACTTTGACTTCGATGAAGTGAAAGAAGAATACATAAAGCAATGCGAGGATTTGGTTATCTATAACTATAGGCTTATTTCTTTTTAAAAGAAATTTTATAAGCCTGTATACCTGTCTGTTCAAACCCAGGCAATGTCTACAAAATATATGAAAACCTCTAAAAATGTGACTACGACACATACAACCTCCTTCTTCTGCTCTAGGGGTTCTCGCACTGAATGGCCACTGCTGTGAGCGGTGCTATATAAATTGGCAAATACAATACAATACAAACGAATAGAGTATACTGTAACAATTGTAACATAGCTATAGGTCGATTTCACATTCACATGCGTCCAAAATTCGAACTAGGGTCACCGAGAAGCTCGGCCAACGTGCTATATTATGTCTATCTAGAAATTAACTTCCTTTCCAAGAGGAAAAAATTGACTACCTTCAGACTTTAAGAACTGATATTCCTCCGGAGCTGAGCAGTGAGCACCATCTCGTCATTGAAGCCATGGACACTGATATCCGACATCTCAGGGTCGTCGAGTATCATCAAGACGTGTGAAGCCGCGCTGGTACTGGGCCAACTTCAAGTCTTGTTTTGCCATCGAACACGAAAAACGGGAGCAAAATGTTGCAGTTTATGACGATGGGCGTACTATCTTGAACGGAAATCCATGGCAGATATTGTTCTCAGATCCTCCAATCACAATCTCGTAGGCGTTGTTGCTCAAGTCTTGTACTGCACTGGATAGCAGTACTGTAGGCGTGTATCCTTGCACGACTAGACTTTTAATGTTATATAGATCATAGATAGATGTAAAATTGTACATCGCGGCCATAGCCAGGCGTAGCTTTAACTGTAATTTGCCTGCGCAAAGGTGGAGTAGGTTGTAGCGAATTGCTGACTTAACTAATTAATTAATATAGGGCTTAATATAAGCCAGTTTATTGCAGCGACATTTAACTAGAAGAGTGGCATTATAATATATTATTTAAGCACTGAAAGAGCCGTTAGGCCTACATATATCAGCAAACCGAAGTATATAATTATAGCCTGTATTACAACTTACTTTTGCAAATTTATCTTCGTTCTTCCACTTCAAACATCTTCGGAATCGACAATGATTCGTCTTCAGGTATTTTGCAACTTGTTTCAGAATGGTTTCTTGAATGAAATCAGCTAGACAAAACTATAGCACAACGCGGCAATCTATTCTACGGAATCCATTTGTCTATGGTCAAATAATACCTGTGACGTCATAATACATTTCATTTTTTTCTTTATCTACATAAAAGTGACGTCAATGGTCAAAAATAATGTGACGTCAAATTAGAGTTAGCCTAGACCTTTTTGGAGGAATCTTAATGGTCTAGATAAATAACATTCATGATTCATCAAATATAAATAACATATGTCTTAAAATTTATAGAATGCATCAATAGTCTAATCCAGAAGTATAGAGAAAACAATCCTTTAATTTCTTTAAACTAGTTTAAAGTTTAAACTTTCATGAATAACAGATTTAAACGCTCTGGTTTATTCAGTCATAATCCCCTTCTATGAATGTTCTTGCTAATAAAGCAGACACTTCACTCCTTAAAGCTGTTCTCTTAAATGAGAACCATTCACTCAGATGCCTTTTTCCTAACCAACATTTTACGCCCTATTTTCTTAGGGTCAGACCACATAACTTTAACCCTCCTGACAAGGACTCACGAAATTTTATATCTCGTATGTTATTCCTGAACTCTTACTAAGCGATTATTACTTCATACTATAATATCTAGATGTATTTTTTATATGTAGCCTACACCTACAGCGATATGTCTGTTGTTGACACAATAAACGAATATAATTAATATGTTAGCCAAAATGCGGTTTGCAGTTAGTCATAATGACGTAATAATCATGTTAGCCAAAATGCGGTTTGCAACTGGTCATAATATCAATCTTTAATTCACCAAGAACATTGGTAGCACAACAAAAAAACGAACATGACGTCGTAATGCCGGTGACGGTCTTTAGACATGGGAACAAGAGATAGACTCACACGCAGTAGTCCGTCTAACTGTCTGCGTATATAATAATAATAATAATCTTTATTGAAGCAATCCGGTTGACAAACCGCAACCGGTGTATACAGTGTACAATTATGCAATTGAAACAATTCACAAGAACACAAATGACAGCTGACATAAATCTTAACTACTAACAGAACAGACAGCCTGCAATACACGGCGCCAATAGTGTGAAGAAAACTGGTCTCTCTCAATCTCTACGGCGTCTTCGCTTCTCTCAGGATGGCGAGGGGAGGCGCGTGTCGCTCAAGATGGGAGCGTAAGTAGGACCTCCGTCGTTTATCGAAGGGTTTCGCGTCTGCCAGTCGATGAGCCGTAGCAAGCAATGTCAAACACCGAAGGATCAACACCAGGCAGTTAAACTAACGATCTTTATTCACGTCACAGACGTAACACGTCATCAAAGTCACTCTCACACTCGAACACACAGAACACAATCAACTACTACTCATAACCAAACCTTAACTACACAGGAGCGCTTCTATTTATAGCTAATCCAGCCAATCAGCGGAGCCTAAAAGAGACCAAGCTAGAGAGGCCAAGCCTAAGGGGGCGGAGCCTAAAAGAGGCCAAGCCTAAGGAGGCGGAGCCTAAAGGAGGCCAAGCTAGAGAGGCCAAGCCTAAGGGGGCGGAGCCTAAAAGAGGCCAAGCCTAAGGAGGCGGAGCCTAAAGGAGGCCAAGCTAGAGAGGCCAAGCCTAAGGGGGCGGAGCCTAAAAGAGGCCAAGCCTAAGGAGGCGGAGCCTAAAGGAGGCCAAGCTAGAGAGGCCAAGCCTAAGGGGGCGGAGCCTAAAAGAGGCCAAGCTAGAGAGGCCAAGCCTAGAAGAGGCCAAGCCTAGAGAGGCCAAGCTAGGGAGGCCAAGCCTAGGCAACCCAGGGACCACCATGGGGCGCCACAATAGCAACCTACAAAGCATGTCCGCCCTCCGGGACTCGAACTCGGTACCTCTCGCTCTCTGTGTCAGTGTGTTATCCAATGCGCTATCGCCCCCGAATATGGCTGTCATCCATCTGTCCATCTATCGACTGTCTGTGTTTGTGTTTCTATCTGTCGTCAACTCGTCTCTCTACAGTCAGTCTGTCCATCCCATCGGCCATTCCGTTGCAATGACTTCGACTGTATGCTTGTCTCTCTTTCTGTCGATCATTCCATCTGTGCCGTTGTTTGCTTCAAACAGGAGCAGAGACAGACAGAATAAGGACCTTCGAGTTTTTACTTTTGAATTAAGAGGCGATTTGACACTTTTATGTAGAACGGTCCTGAATGGATCAGAATGGTAAATTTAAAACGAGCTATATAAATAGGCAGTGGCGTAACGAAGGGGGGCAGAGGAGGCAGCCGCCCCCGGGCGCAGCACTAGAGGGGCGCAAAATTAGCTTTCAGTGGTACACAGTACTATGACAAGAACAATTAAAAGTCAAAAAGAACATTTAAAGGGGTGCAGTCGTCAACCTTTGCCCCCCTGGCGCTGAAACCCTTCGTTACGCCACTGTAAATAGGGCCTATTTAATAGCAAAGCAAAATCACGAACAATATTATGGATACAGTAACAGAAGGGAAGGCATTCAAGGAAAGCCATAAAATTTTCTCACATTTATGTAGCCTAGTACTTATTTTTCTAAGTTGCTTTCATACTCACTTCTTACTTGCATCAAATTACTTTTCAGTTCATAATTTCATGTTTTACTATAGATCTACTTCCTTACTTACTGCCCGATTATTTTCGGTCGCTCAAATGATAATGATAAACTTTCTGTAATACATTACGAATAATTTCTTTTCACTTCGATGCCGCCCATCTCGGGAACTGTTGTTGGTTGTCTTCTTCACCATCTTCGTCATTTTATGTCGTTTCTTCGTCTCGTTTAATATCTTTCGTCGTCTGTCTTTGCCGCCGCCGCCTTCTCCGTCTGCTGCCTTCAACAGAAAGTAATCGAATGATCTCGATTCTCGAAAGTCCGAAACTGATTAGAGAACAAAGGAAAATGACGTCATTTTGCGATATGATGTCATGTTTAGTTATTGTGACTTGTATGAAACAAAGCAATCATAACGGGTGTAGTAATATTAAGTGACACATTCAATGTCGTTATTCTACTTACATGTAGGCCTATTATCAGATTCTAAACTGCGTATTCCATGTTACAATGTAGGTCTTATAACTCTTATTTCAAATTAAATTGTAATATGGAGTACGCAGTGTAGGCCTATTTAAATTAGGCCTACGACTTACGAACAATATTTAGCATCAACTGAAAAACACGAATCGTACACTAATTTGGTTTATATCTCTGCTTATTACATTTTGTTTCGAACTGAGTTCTGTTTATACTGTTTTTGAGTTGCATATGCCTGTTAGGAAATGGTACAGGCCTACTTTAACGGAATCACACCAGGCTGATGCAGGGCCTACTACGTAGGGGGGGGTGGAAGCAGACTGCTTCCAATTTGTGCCAGAGGGAAGTTTCCCCCCTAGTGAAATGGATGTTGATGTACAACTGACAGTACTGACTCAACTGTCAACTGTTGCAATGGTATCCGGACATTCCCCCAACCCCCACCCCAACAGTAAATAGGTAACTCTGCCATTGTCCTTGATAACTGTCATTGATTGGTCAATAATCCAACTTCTATTGAAACAAAGACCTTCTTTCACCAATCCCACTTCTATTTAAACAAAGAATTTCTTCGATCAATCCAACTTCTATTTAAGCATAGAATTTGTTTAATCAATCGAGCTTCTATTTAAGGAAAAGAATTTCTTTCATCAATCCAACTTCTATTAAAGTAAAGAATTATTTTCATCAGTCCAACTTCGGGGGGAAATGTCCGGGGAAGAAATGTCCTAGAACCGTTGCAATGTATCGGCTTTCGACTGTAATTGAGTCTCTGGACTGTAAAGTTTATGTAGGCTATTTAACAGACAGGTTATGCATGAGAGCGCGTTTCGCAGCACTTTCGCTACACTCCTAGTCATAGCTATATATAGTGCAACTGTGCAATGTGAATAGGCCTAGATGAGTTTTTAATTTTGTTTTAAATTGAGCAACAGCTGTGCACTGGCGAACTGACGTTGGAAGACTGTTTCATTCTAAGGGTCGTGAGGTCGAGAAAGCACGAATTCCAAACTTCCGGTTTGTGCGAAGTAGCCTACGGTAATGCCCCAATTCGACCGTTGGTTGAAGCCTTAGGCCTAATGAACGGCAGAATATGAGCATTGATGGATATAATTAAAAGATTTAAATTTGTTCGGTTGCTGTGAAGTAGACCTATATAAATTAGGCCTATTTGAAAAGGAGAAAATAACTTTGGGATGGGTTTGAAACAATTATTGACGACCTCTTAATTAGCCTAGCCTATAAGCTTAAAAACGTCCGTTTTCTGCCATCCCAGACCTGGGATTATTATTACCACACAACATCTTACTTCTGAGTCATTGAATAAATCTAATTTGCAGATGGCAATTCATGATTCATTCATGGTGAAGTACTATTGGGGTAGAATTTTGGAAGTGGCATCTTGCGATGAGCACAGCTCCTTACCTGCCCTGGACTATCTTATCCGTTTGTTTTTGACCATTAAAGGCTTTGCTGTTGCTAGAAAAGAACGTGATTTGTTTCTGACGAAAGATGGCAAAATAAAAGGAAAAATAAGTAAAAAGTCACAATCACTAAGAGGAAAGCTGAAAGGAGCTAAATAAGTGCATTTCTGATCAATTTAAACGACAACTGTGTTTGATTTACATTATAATATTACAGTTAACGGCTACTTGTCAAAGTTGCATTTGAAATTACTGTTTCTTTGTGAATATACAATCAACGATGTCTTCATTATAATCAATGCATTATAATGACAATCAGTGCATTTCTGATCAATTTAAATGACAACTGTGTTTGATTTACATTATAATATTACAGTTAACGGCTACTTGTCAAAGTTGCATTTGAAATTACTGTTTCTTTGTGAATATACAATCAACGATGTTTTCCTATCACATTCTTCATTATAATCAATGCATTATAATGACAATCAGTGTATTTCTTTGTGAATATACAATCAACGATGTTTTCCTATCACATTCTTCATTATAATCAATTGCATTATAATGACAATCAGAACACAACTGATATCTTAATTCGGGGATTAATTTCATCACTAATTGTAATGAAAGTAATGTTGCTGTTTTTACAAGAAAAAATAAAGTCGTGTAAGTTTAAGGAATTCACTGTGAAATTTGTAATAGTGAGCTCCACTTGTGTGTCACCACTTGGGGTATTTGGAAGCAAAGCTGTGTCATCTGCATCTGTTTCCATAGGTGAACAAATCGTCTGGATGGAATTGTCTGTGAAATTTGTAATAGTGAGCTCCACTTGTGTGTCACCACTTGGGGTATTTGGAAGCGAAGCTGTGTCATCTGCATCTGTTTCCATAGGTGAACAAATCGTCTGGATGGAATTGTCCTCCGAACATGGAGTACAGACGGTCTTCTCATTTAGGATGGCTGATGTTGTAGGTGAAAGTATGTTGCATGTTAATGTTCTATTCAATGCCTTTGTAAATCTGTAAAATATACAACATAATAGGCATACAGAATTACATTAAAAAACTGTATGGTATGTGTCTGGTATAACCGGAGACAGTTTGTCCCAGATATGGGGCGCGGCGGTGTAGTGGTATGTTCGGTGCCTTGCAGCCGGAGGGTTGCAGATTCGAATCCACCTCAAGCTGTCCGCGTATGGACCTTGAGCAAGTCCTTCGCACACAATTGCTCTGCAATATAATTGCTTCTGCGCCGCCGAGGCGTGTGGCACTTCTGAGCTTGGGGCAACCTTAATAAGAAGGGCGATATCAAAGATCAGTTGTATTGTATAGATATAACTTAACAAGCACAATGTTGCTGTATTATAAGGTCAACAGACTATTCCCACGAACCAACTATGATCAAACTAGCTAGTGTTAGCATCGGCTCATTTGGCCGAGCCCTTGTCTCAACATATAATTTATTATGTCTGCGGTTATAAACACAGAGTACATTTATACCTATATCTGAAATACAAAAAAACAATGAAGAGAAATATTTCTCAAATATTGAAATACGTGATCTGATTGGCTTTAAGGGTGTCTTGCCCATTCGTTACATGTAATTGTCAAGCCAGAACTGACCTCTGTAGAGCTTGGGTTGCTTTTTGCGTTTCTTGACTGTCTGCAGTTCTACACAGGATACTGGGTGCATAATCTGGATGAGTTTTAGAATTCCACGGTTCACCTGAAAAAGTATTGTTCAACTTCAATTATCAATATAAATGCAATTTGAATTTGTAATGTAACGTTCTCCTATCATAAGAGTAGATATTGTCCTTGCTTGTTCTTTTTCTTGTTAATTACCAACTGGCTTTGCTACTAACACTCGTTATGACCAGTGCAATGCATAGGGTAGTAGGTCTTAGAGGCTATATCTCCTTCAGTCTTCAATTAATTCCTCCCACGGGTCAGGATTGTTTCAGTTGTTTCCAAAGAGGTCTTGGTTAGCTTTTTCAAAGGTGGGTAAAGATTTGGCTAGGAAGCCAAGACGAACCAAATTGCGGACTAGTGCGCTTAAAGAGTCATTGAAGTTCCTGCTTAAGAGCCCACAGGCACTAATATGATCTAATGGGGTCAGCCCGAAAACGAAAACAGACAAAAGCCCGATTTCCCGAAAACAGTTTTATAGAAAGCGCCCGAGCTATTCAAAGTTAAATTGTAAACATGACATAGACCTAGCGTGGCCTTGACACACTGCGTATTCACATGTTTATTTGCTAATTATATTCATTCGGGTCAAACTTAGAAAATCAATTTCGGGGATCAGGCCGAAATTCCTTTCGGGGATTCGGCCCGCACCCGATCTAATTCCAGATCGGTTGTGATGTTAGAAGCCAAGATCACAAAAAAGTAGTTAGCATAATCTAGGACTTTCTAAAATCCATAGGTATTAGAATGACAACACACCAACCTGTAATGAAATGGTCCGAACACACGTAGACATATTCTGTATTCGGATTTGGCTCCCATGTCGTTCCGTCCGCAGTTTTTCTCTTGCACCGTACAGCCCACAGCCGTCTCCGTTCCGGGTCTCTACGCAATGACGGAAACTGGAAAAATCGACAGCCCGAACGACCTTGCACATTCTTGCAGAGTCCATAGCTGCAGGGTTTGGGCATCCTCTCTGTGACTTAACTTCAGTCTATTTATTTGTTTGTATAAATTGTATTAAAACCGTCGTTACAGTTCGCGGTGTTTACTTTTTCTCGGTTCGAAGCTATCCTGCTAAGTACCCGGATGTCACTCATCTAAAAATAGACGATCACAGACATCGCCGGCGATGCATCGGAAAAGACGATCTCTGATTGGTTGACACGTTGCTGTTTCTTATCCTTTCCATATTAGTCCTAGCCCAGACTCAAGAGTCAAGACTGAACTCATTTAAATACAATTAGCCTTTCTGAACGAATTGGAGTAGTTTTTAGGACAATTCGGGATTTTTCTGACAGAAACAATAATTTTCAAATGAAAAGATCTGAAAATAAAAGTTTAATTTCCAATTAAGGCACACGGTATTATCACATATATTATATTCTCCAGTCTAGGACCTCCCTTGCGTTGAACTTAAAATTAATTGCCGCCCAACAAACCCATTGCGCTGGTTGCTTCTTTGGGATCCTGTAGGGCCATCGGTCTATAATTATGTCTTATGTAGCGCTCAAACTAAATTTCCGAAGCTGCGTTTCAGTAATAATAATCCCAGCTACAGGTACGCCTAGGTACCGGTGTAGATAACTCATTACTTTTTAGCTTTGTATCAGTTGGATTAAAAATATGGCGGAGTCATGCTTTTTACACCACTTACGAGAAATATGAATACTAAACAAGCTGGAAGTCGAGCACTGAAATGAGTTTATATTTATTTGTCCTACAAACGGCCTTTTTATATCTTCTTTATTTCTGCAAGAATAGACACAGTGCATGAGACTTAAAATATTTGCTGTAATGTGCAAGCCACAATCGCGTGACAATTTGTGTGATTAGTTTACAGTACTGTTCAGAAATGTTTTCAAATCTTTGAAAACCTAATATGAAGAACAATAATTGGCAAACATGTAGTATCGGCGAGTGTAAGTTTACTGGCATTGTGTCGGTTAGGCAGGTTGGGCTTCTTGAGAGTCGTTTAGTATAAGGTTAGGTGTCGTGAGGATTGGTTATGGTCAGGCTTAGGGTTAGTGTTGTCATTAGAAAAGATGGTATATTTCGCACAGCATGCGAAATATACCGTATAACGCTGGCAGTAAACTTACGCACCCCGATACTACATGTTTGCCCAATAATTACAGAATCCAAGTGATAACACAAAATCTTCATGGAACATGAGTTGACATAAGTTGCAAATAAATTACGCTTCATGTTTTTGGAATGTGTCCTACTATCAAACATGAGAAGTATGCCTTACCTTTCTTACCGTGCCTTACAGGAAGTACTTTCTGTACCTTGTTACTTTCTGTTCTTTGTGTACCTTTACCTTACCTCTACTGATTTGTTGGTAATGAATAGTATGAGAACAAAGAAGAAGTAGTTCTGTGGATGAATACGGTTGGTCCATATCACAACCGTCAAGAGACATACTCCTACTTCTCGTTGCCATTCTGCCCAGGACCAAAGGAGGTCATCAGTCACTATCATGAAACCCTGAGTGAGGCGCTTCAGGGAGTGGAGCTCCTCTGCAGTGGCCTTGACATTGACTTTAAAGGTTGGTAACCTTTTCTTACCAATTAATTTGCAGTTTTTTTTATTTATATGGAATTCCACATTGCTTTTTAATTCTCCTTTGATGTTGCTGATATCATCTGCATTGTTCAGCTTTTAAATTTAACATATTATTGCTGGATCTACACTCTTTACAATCATCATCTCGTATAAACAGCAGTACCAGCCAACCTTCAAGAACATCTTTTGATCATGAACAAACATGATGCTTCAATTGGATGCTCAGGTCATATAGTACTTTTGTAATAACAGTTTAAAAATTCATTAAAATGCTATTCATGTATTAAAATATTCAAGTTAAATGCATGTAAATACATACAATCATACATACAATGCCATACATACATGACTTGCATACACATACATAAAATATTGCATACATGTTATAAGATAATTGATTAATTATGAATTTTTTTCTGTTAGCAAATATGACAAAGACGAAATACTGTGACGTTCCAATGTCAGAGACGAATTACCAAGCACTTGTCTATGCTGTTAAAAATCACTACTGGTATCAGATGTACATAGATGATTTGCCAATATGGGGTGAGTTAACTTCAGGGTTGGGTGTGTAGAATTCTGTGATGCCATCTCTGTTTCCTTGGTGTTTGCATCATTCTTTGAGATTTGTCACTTCTGAAGAATTGGGTTGATCCAGTTAGGTTATTTTTTTGGTTTCCTCAATGGGTTATTCTCATTCACCATTCATATGAAATTGCATGGAAGTTAGCAGTATGTGCACTTTGTCTCTGGTGATTCAGTATTTACTCTAAGTCCTTGTGGAACAAACCTGTATTGATGCAAGAATTTTGACAGGCTGTGGTAGTCTAACTGTGTCAGGATGCAGGAGTAGATCAGGATAGCCGGAGAGTCAAATTATATGTATCATTATCTGATGCAGTTTAAAGAATATCCCTGATCTGATGGAGGTGAAAGAAGCAGAACCTATGCAGATATCTTGTACGTGTGGAATGCGTTACCTGTGTAATTACAGCTGTTCTCATGTAAATGATTACTTCAGTTTTGTTGAAATGTTGTAATGGTATTGATCTCACATATACTTAGGCGCATATTTGGTATCTGCTTATAAGGAATATTTGTAACTGTCTGCCAGTTCTTCCAGTTTGGTCTGCTGACCTGACTCAGTGCAACTATGGTTGGGTCAGAGTGTTAACGAGTGTGTGCTAAAAGATTGTGGTGATATGATACATCCGGTTTTTTAATATGTCTGCATGAAGATTGATGTATAATAAAGTCAAAGTTATATGATTCTGAGGCAAAATTGACTCATTTAATATGCTTTTCCACCCACTGAAACTTCTTGCATTAAACTGTGGCACTGTGATGAATAAACGTATAAAAATTGCATTTAAAAAATGTTATGAATGATTTTTGAAGGTATCGTGGGTGAGACTTGGAAAAATGGAGAATACTACATATGGACTCACAAGAAATTTGATATTGGTTACAATGACAAGAACATTGTCGATGTCAACCTGACCAGTGAGGCCAAAGTGAAACTGGAGCCCACTGGCAAAATCGATTTCACCTACGAGGTAAACTATAATTTTACTTATATTTATGCAGCACCATAATTAGTGTTGTGAGGCGGAAAAATTGTCCGAAAAATTTCATATTTTTCCGGAAAATTTCGGAAAATTTCCAGTGTTTTTTTCCGGAAAATTTTCCGATATTTTTCCATCAATATAATATTACTAAATAACAATTTAAATGTATAATAATGTTTAACCATCACTCACTCTATACTGTCTTATGTAGTTATAACTGATATAGAAGACTCAGAAGAAATATTCTTTATTAAAACCAATTGCATACCGCACTTTGGTGCACAAAAACTCAAGCATATCAATCACAGTAAAGATCATGATTAAGCTATACAGTTCGTCATTATGTCCAATATTATAGGCCCCAAATAGATTATCTAACCCATTACCCATAATATTGTTGTGTTTTTTCAATACATGGCACCATTAGTGCTTACTGTTCAGTAGTGTGGTCCTCGCTGCAAAAGAAACTTTGGAAGATGACTTTTCTGCAGGTGCTTTCTAATGAAATGGTTCATCTTTGTAAGAAAAAGGGTTGTGTAAGAAATGAGACCAATCAGCCTTTCTTTACCACTGCCACATGGAGGTTGAAAATTATGTTGTTGGAGTGTTACGGCCGAGCAACAATTGCTCCGAATGCTGCAATTGTTACGCTGCAGTTATGTCAAAACTGTTTCGTTATTGACCCATAGTAAAGATATAACATAAGACAACATAAACAATTAAACATTAAACAGTAAACACAACAGTAAACACTATTTTCAATCCTTTGAGTCATTTGACTCATTTGTCCAGTCAGTAAATGTATCCAGCTTATCCAGCTGACTGTAGAATGTCTTGCTTTCTTGCACCATGAAATTGACGACGATGCCACTCAACCACTTGAAGTAGGTACTGGCGCTGTTATTCGTCCTTTGTGAGGACTTTGTTGTAGTCCTGTATGAGAGCTACCCCACGCTCTGCGAAATCGTTGACCACAGCGATAGCAAGCAGCACTTGCTGTGACGAAGTGAATGATTGATCATTCAGTCACTCTGCTGGGTCCTTGTCTAAGAACTCTGTGTTGAGTTTGAATGCTTTGAAAATGCGACTGGAAGCTGATGTCACGAAATCAGCCACAGTCTTGGTGGCAATGGTGTCCTTGGCTGTGAGGTCAACACGTGCCCGCGTACGTGGATCGCCTTGGCTTTCTTCTTTGAGGGCAGCCACCATCTTGCCTTTAGTGTCCATTGAAACGCTATCATCAAAAAGTGCAAGTCCTGCAAGATCCTCGCTTAGGTACCATAGATGATTCGCAAACTTCTTGCTTGTGGCCTGTGCAATCTGTGGATCAGGAAATGAGATCAGTTCCTTTAGGAATGCTAGGTCGCTAGCCGGAGCAGCAACAGCAGACGATGCAGTGAACCAGGCTTTCACGTACAGCATTGCGCTGAATGCTACAAATCGCCTAAAACCCTTGAGTTCTCCAGCGGTTAAGTGGAATTGTTTGCGAAACATGTAGATTTTCAGCCCATAGATGACACGTGCCATCCACCTGGCGCGGTGAAAGGCCCCTGGTTGGATGAATCTGGTTCCCCTTGGAGGATGACCGCCGAAGAGAATGATGGTTAATTCGAGCAATTCACGATAGTCATCACGAGGTTGGACAATTGTGAGGTTTCTTATGCAGAATGATATTACTTGCTCCTTGCAGCCGAAAAACACATCTGCAAATGCAGCATCAAGGTCGTCATCCATCATCGGATGAAACTTGCTTTGATCGATGGAATTCCACTGTGACTGAAAACGCTTAAAGATGGCTATGTCGGGACCAGAGGACGGACCAAGACAGGTCGAGAATGCTGCCTCTGCCACGAGTTCGAAAATGTGATGTCGACATGCCAAATTGTACAGTGGGCGTCCTATTTTCTGTTGGAGAAGTGTGCAGGCTCCACGTGCTGCTCAGGTGTTACTGGCTGTAGTTTCAAAACTCATGCCGACCACTTTGTCTGATAGCTTCCAATCTTCCAGGCTCTGTAACGCTGCTGCTTCTCCAGTACCTTCGGGAAGTTTCGGTACGCCAAGTAGCTTTGCAGTTCCCAGAGGATCAGTGACGATAACAGGAAGACGATCAACCTTTTGCTTCCTGTCATCTGGAAGTAGTTTTCCATCCCAGTGAACCGTCAGACTGCTGCTGCTTTCATAGGATCTCTGTATATCCTCAGCAAACCGTCACATCAATGATAACTGGGGTTACAGAAAGAAACAGGGGCCATGTGGCAGTGGTGAATGAACTCGTAATCGACTGAGTTTTCACTGAATTATTTCTTTAGTGAAGTGGAACACAAATATGCAAAAGCACTTTGAAGAAATTAAACTTTGTTTCTAAGGACCACCCTACTGTTCAGTGTGTTCACAAGGCTCAACAACAACAATACATTTAAGAATTAATTGGAATTAAACTTCACTTTAATTAATTTAGAGAAAATATTTTTTATGATTTAGTCTCCTAAATATTTTTTAGTTATGAAAATATGAGACAAAAACAGCAATTGATGCAGTAATACTACAGACACAATTTTAATACTGCAACAGATTAATTCTTATGAGCCCTATTATGCTATTATTTTATGTCTTGAAATATAATGTTATTGGCATTGCCATTGCAGTCTGACACTCATTTTCAAATCTGCTTTTCTATTAAGTAGCAAAAAAGATAAGATAAGATAAGAATATTCTTTAATTGACCAATTGCTATCTGCATTTTGGTGTACAGACATGGTAATAAACATACATTAATACTTAAGAAGATCAAAACAGTCAAATATTCTAAATTACACATAATTATCATAAATCCGAGATCCCATATATCATCCAAATGATGAAATTTTTTATTTCAAAAGACTGTTTTAGTTTAATTGTTTGTATATGAGCTGTTGCCTTCAGTGAGCGGTGTATGGACTAAGGGAAAGCTGACTAATAGCTGAGCCGCTGACAAAGTGTCAAATTGCCAGACAGTATATACTGATAGTTTACAACACTAACAACATATCAAACTAGGCTACTGTAGCCTGAACTGCTAATGAACAGTCTTTAATGTTTATTTTAATTTTGTTAAGGTAAATGTTGCCCACATTGACAGAAATACTGTAAATAAAAGGAACCTTAAAAAATGAAATTTGATAGTGTCGTCTCATACTGAAAATCTGACATTATGAATTTATGGGTTAAATGTATTTTTCCGGTTCTGCGGAAAATTTCTGGAAAATTTTCCGCAAAATACTTTTCCGGAAAAGCTACATCACTAACCATAATAGGCATCAAGGATCCACTGTTGGGGTAAACCTGCACTGAGGACAAGCCCAGGGTAACTCTACAGTGATCATGTCATATCGATTGTATGATCTTTGGCAATTAGGAAGTTATTGGCAAATCTAGCTTATTTTCTCTGTATATGTTGAGTTGCTTTACAAAAATTAAATTTTTCCTAACACTCGTTATCTTTAAGACAGAGACTTCATAAAATTAACTGATTCATCAAACATAAAGGTAGAGATGCGAGAGTACCGGGAAAGGTGGGCTATCAGTCTAGCACCTGTGTTGAGCACCGAATGAAGAGGAGAGAGACACCTGAGAAATTACAATGAGAAGGGAATTGCTGTAGTCAATTCAAGAACAAGTATAAGCGAAGATGGAGTAGGAGACAAAACATGTGTGAGTATGCAGGGGAGTTTCTTACAAGTATGTCTACAGGTGTGGCTGTGATTGTTTTTCAGGTGGTATGGCAGCCTTCATCTGTCAAATTTGCTGACCGATTTGATAAATATCTGGATCCAAACTTCTTCCAGCACAGAGTAAGTATGTTGGAGTACTAAGTACGCTAACAGTAATCTAATGAACTGCTGTATTCTTGTTCTCCTGTAGTTGTAATTTACTCTTAAATTTGCCTTTTTAGGATCTTTTCAAAGTGTTTGAAATCTTCACACAATCGGTACAAATGAGTATAAAAGTTATCTTTTTTGAAATCATATATTAATTGCACTTATGTGTTTTAGTTTTGTGTGTTTCCCATTGAACAAATATTGAAAACTAGCTGTGTGTTGTTGATTGTGGTTCTGTAGATTCACTGGTTTTCTATTTTCAACTCGTTCATGATGGTCATTTTTTTGGTGGGATTGGTCAGCATGATCCTGATGCGTACGCTTCGTAAAGATTACGCTCGTTACAGCAAGGAAGAAGATGTGGATGAAATGGTATTAATACTTTTTTAACTGGATTTCATGGCTTTGCTACAGACTGCAAATTTTGATTTGACACACAAGTCTCTGGAAGTGGAGACAGGGGAACTGGGACAGTGAGGCGGTTTTACTAAGTTTTGTACTTCGTTGTCTTGTACCCTAATGTTAAGCTTCCAAGGAGTTAGCAGCTGGACATTTGGATTTCATTTTTAAATTTCTTGAAACTTCTCGTGTGATTAATATTGGTTTGGATTGGGTTTACTTCAAATATTGGGGATTGAAATTGCTTAAATGATAAATTGAAGTTAATGTGGATTATTGCTAGTGTTCAGGCAAGTGATCTAAAAAATTCAAAATTCCAAGTCAAAAATCGATTGTATTTAAGCCTTTTTCATGTAGATAATTTGAGCTTAATTCTGTATATAACTTTAGGATAGAGACCTTGGTGATGAGTACTTTCTTTGTAATATATTGAATCGTGTAAACTTCAACGTAATTATTGCCATAGAACTGGAAGTTTTTCTATGTCATGCATTAGCTACATTGATAGCTGTTCAATCCAATCTCAATAGTGCATTAGTCTGTGTGGAATTGTACATATAAAAGACATATAAAAATTCATCTGACAATCCATTAATTACAACTACATTCATAGAGCCCACAGTGTGGGCAAACTGTGTGCACAATCGTAGGACCCACTGTGATATAGTGTGGGCAAACTCTGTGCACAATCGTAGGACCCACTGTGATATAGTGTGGGCAAACTGTGTGCACAATCGTAGGTCCCACAGTGACACAGTGTGGGCAAACTATAGGTAAAATCGTAGGTCCAGCACCTGGCGATGATTTGCCACTGGCGGTACTATAAACGCCGACGCTGGGTGCAGTGACATCTTGCCCGCGCCGGTCTCCCCTGGGCCTTCCAGCTAAACCCTTAGAGCGCAGCCTGCGCACCGCTTAGGGCTTGATGAGGTAAGACGATAAATGCCGGCCCCGCAGGGGTCCGCCCTTGCGTTCCCTCACGGGTCCACAAGCGCTGGCCTGTGAAGTATGGACGGGCGTTGCCCGTCCTCCGACCCTCTGGGCTGGCGATGATAATGCGCTGTGGGCAATCAAAATCGGCACCCCGTGGGCCCTGCAAAACGTGGCTGTCTGGGTAGTCAGTAAGTCAGTCTATCAATCAGTCCGTATGTCACTTAGTCAGTCCGTATGTCGGTCAGTCTGCGAGTAAGTCATTCATTCAGTCAGTCAGTCATTCACTCGGTGCGTCTCTGTCTTTCATTCCCTCAATCATTCAGTACGTCTTTTAGCGAATCCGTCAGACAGGAAGCCCGTCAGTATGTCTTTCAGTACGTCCGTCGTTCAGGCTGTCCTTCAGTCTGACCGTCATTCAGCAAGTCCGTGAGTCAGTAATTCCTTCAAGCCGTCAGTCAGTCAGTCATTCAGTTCATTTGTCAATCAGTCGGTCAGTATGTCTGTCAGTCTGTTTGTGAGTCAGTCCGTCATACAGTCAGTCCTTCAGTCAGCCAATCCGTCCGTTAGTCCGTGTGTCAGTCAGTGTATCATTCAGTAAATCCGTGAGTCAGCCTGTTTGTCTGTCAGTCAATCAGTCTATTCCATCAGTCAGTCAGTCAGTCTGTAAGTAAGTCCTTCAGTCAGTCAATCATTCCGTAAGTAAGTCCTTCAGAATCACTGCAGTTTGTTCAAAAACTAGGAGGCAAGATCTCGGCAGCGACAGGCAACCAGCGTGAGACCAGTCATCAAGCTACAACGTACGTCTATCAGTCACCCGACGAACTGGAAACGCTCTAGATAGGCCTATCTGTTTTGGCCACCTCGGACTGCAACAGCAGTAGCCCAGGACTGAATGACGGCTTATAAAAATATTGAAACAGCCATTTTTCAATCAGTCTGTACACAAGTTTGTTGGCTTTATGAAGAAATAAATTTGTCTAATAATAATAATAATAATAATAATAATAATAATAATAATAATAATAATAATAATAATAATAATAATAATAATAATAATAATAATAATAATAATAATAATAATAATAATAAATAATAATCTGCGGTACCTTTGCCAGCCTTTTGCCCGAGCCCGAGGAGTTCTAACCGTTCCAGACTTTTATCATTTTAATTAATATTGAAGTCCCTGAAGGATCATGTTTACCTCGGGGAAAAAAAAAATAATAATATATATATATATATATATATAGCCGTAGCCTTCAAGGGCAATTTCGCTCAATGCACCGGGGACGAGGACCACTAACTCAGATTGATGACACGCGCCCTATAATAGGATAGTTTCTAAGAGCCTGAAGAATTATTCCTACTTCGCGGAAAAAAATAATATTTAAGTCTTCTCATCTTGAAAAGGTTGCTTGGCCTTACCCAGATGTTCCTCTAAGCATTAACAAGTATGTATAAATTCTATAAACCTAGGCCTAGGATCCTGAGTGGCCGAGTGGGTTGGTGCCCGCTCTCCGCGCCGGCGCCCCGGGTTCGCTTCCCGGTCGGGTCGGATTATCAGAGATTAATTTCTCGGATCTTTACTGCGGGTGGCTCGGTCGCATTATAAACGTGGAGTACAATACAACACACAATACAACACATCACAATACAACTGGGGCGCGGTGGTGTGAGGGGTATGTTCGGTGCCTTGCAGCTGGAGGGTTGCGGGTTCGGATCCACCTCAAAGTCGCCGCGTAGGGACCCTGGGCAAGTCCTTCACTCGCAATTGCTCATGCGCTTCGGCGTGAAACTCCGATTCAGCGTTCGCGCAGTAGTCGGGAGCGCCTCTGAATGGGAAATCTGGTTGGGGCGCTATAACAAGTGTTCAAATACAATACAATACAATATTGTAGGCCTACAGTCTGAGTCTTCCGTACCACGTTGCTGGCACATCGTTTTCTCTCACGCATCAATTGGACCGTACAACTGCAGCCGTCTACCATTAAACTTACTAACTATTTCGTCCTACACAGCTGCAGAAACATTTTCCAGGTATCTTTAGACGCAGCTTTTCAGATCTGCAAGATTGCCATGTTAAGGCCTTAAGGGCCCTTGTGGGGCCCTAAAATCCGTCTCACAAATAGCCAGATACCAGGACTGGGCCGCATTCTGTCTCCCCTTTGCCACTAAATTTAATTGTTAGCCCCAAAGGGATCTTATCACCAAAGATATCTTTTCCGTGCAATTTACTTCTAATCTAATCTAATATAATCTGGAAACTTCTATGGCGCTGTTATCGTAACACATGACTCATGAGGCAGTCTCATGGGAGGTTTGAACCCTGTCCGCTGAACAAGGCGATCGAGCGCTCTAACGAATCGGCTACCGTGTCCTATACGTCTGGCTTTCGAATTGTCGTAGTAATCTAATCTAATCTAATCTAATCTAACCTAATCTATCGACTTCTGCCTAGATTTGATTCCCTTACCAGGCGTGGCTTCTTAGCTAGGATGTTGTACAGTTAGACATCTGTTTTCTAGTTGACTTAATTTTCCTCTAATTATCGTTTACTTTGTACATAAATTATTTCTGACTTTGCATGTAAAGCGCTGAGCGTTTGCTTGCGTTTAATAAAGAACATTCTTACTTACTTACTTTATAGTATAGAGCCGTTATAATCATAATGTCCAAAACAGCAGTCGATGTTCGCTTCAAGTAAAATCGCAGTCACAACTCACAATCCATCTAGGAAAAGCCAGGTCGAAAGTAGCCGCGTATTAGCCATGGCACCCTATATCTAGCCTACTTAACTTTTTTGTTATAGTAGGTGTTAATAGTAGTAACTATATATTTCTCAAGTGTTATAAATTATAACATTAGTTATAATAAATAATCGAACTTACGGGTGTTTCAAGATGAATTTTGATGTTAAACGTCGCTCGATCAGTCGCCCACGTCTCCGCGTTCTGTCTTAAGATGTTTCTATGGCAACATCGCGATGACGTACGCCTACGTTTGTAACAAAACAACCGAATCGCATAATAATTTCATTCATTTCGAGAATTTATGTGGCGCCTCTTCAAGAGACGTACTCATGGAGAGGCGCTCCCAGCCCAGACCAGAGGTGCAAAAAACCAAACTTTTTCAAAATGAAAAGTTGGTTTTTTGGTTTTTTGGTTTTATTTGGTTGTTTGGTTTTTTTGTTTTAGAGATTTTCCTATTTCGGATCATAAAACTCATAAAAATGGCATAATACCGTTCAAATTAATCAGATGCATAGCCTATAAATGAAATTAACTAGAACAGTAGAACCCTAGGATGTCATAAAACGAAGTTAACAAAGACCATACAACAATTGCCAAGAGACTCCGAAGAGACGACATTTTTGGCATTTTATCATTTTGAAATTTGTAAAAAACCAAAAAACCAAAATTTGCAGATTTTTGGTTTTTTAAAAAAACCAAAAAAACCAAAAACCAAAAAACCAAGCCTTTAATAGCCCTGGCCCAGACACAGCTAAGAAAGGTGTGATTTTTCAAAAGTGACATTAGCATCGATTTTAAAGTGGAATGCCGTATCTGGGATTATTATTACTGAAGGGATTCGAAACGGACGCAAATTGGGTCATTGCCCTAGATTATGTCTGTGACTCTGATTTTACATCCGGGACCTTTGCAGGTCAGATCAGTTTTAGTCCCGTTTCTCTTCTGGACGATTGTCGTTACGAAACGAAAGCGATTTAATTCAATAAAATAATTTGCACCGTATGTATCTTGTAAATTACTAAAACAAAGTCGAGAATGATTTATTTGGCTTTGTTTGCGTTTGCTCCGTCGAGAGTATTTATCCTGCTGAGTGCCCGGATGACAGTGTAATATAAAAATAGATGGTCACATATACGTAGTCGCCCGCGATGTTTCAGAAAAGACGATCTCTGATTGGCTGACATATTGCCGCTGCGTATCCCGTCAGTAATAATAGTCCCAGGCCGTATTCAATAGTCACTGTTCTGACATATAGGGATAGGGACCCTGGGCAAGTCCTTCACTCGCAATTGCTCATGCGCTTCGGCGTGAAACTCCGATTCAGCGTCCGCGCAGTAGTCGGGAGCGCCTCTGAATAGGAATCTGGAAGGGGCGCTATGACAAGTGTTCAAATACAATACAATACAATACAATATACAATACCATGCACTAAAGAAAAACGTTATTAAAACGTTTGCGTGCTGCCTGGGAAGGGCTTTGCCTATATTATATATATAGGGCACAGCCCACAGAACCATAATAATTAAGTCCTTCCAGTGCAGTTGAGAAAATTCCTTAGAATAAGCCCTGCAGATTTTGTCTTTGACTAAGTTTCTGACAATAATTAAGCGCGTTCCCACGACTATGCTTTCATGCGCTCCGAAACCTTCGTATAATTATTACGACTACTAGCGTAGTGCTCAATAAATTACTATCCGTGCAATCTATAAATAGCCGACACCACGTGAGAAAGATGGACCAATGGCGTGCGAGTCACGGAAGTGTCTTCGGATGTGGAAAACAATGATGAGAACTGGAAGTGGTGGTCGTCGAGGAAATGGATGTTTTTGAGCGGAGGACGTTTCTAGCGAAGAAAAGGGATGAAAAGTCAGATCTATTAAATACCGAATGAAGCTTCTTCGAGGCATTGAAGCCGATCGATCGCCCTGAATACGGCGATGACGAATGCCGGGCGCGTCGTGCCAGGAATTCTGTTGGATACCGTACGTATGGTTAGGCTATTTCTACGCACGCCCTCTGTGACGAACCGAGGCATCCGATTACACCCTAGGGTTAGCCAGTGGTAAAGATCTTCCAATTTCGTATATGTTTCTTGAATAATACGAAAAGTTGGTTTATGATTTAGAATTGGGGCAGCTGAAAATGAATTTAGGCTGTATGGAAAGATGCAGTAGTTCTGCGAGGGTGATTTAGGCCATTCCAGATGTTTTCTACCGACCGATGGAACCAAGAAACGTAACTGGGGCATCGTCGTCAGCACCAGACAGACGATCCCTGAGCGGTGTGTCAACTATATCCAACCAGAGCGCGGTGTCCGGATACTCGGGTAGGTCGGGCGTAAGTGGCATATCTGCTGAGAGCTGTCCAGGAACGTGGACTGCTATTTTCGACTACAATGCATCGTGTGATGATGAGCTTACTTTGCGACGGGGCACACAAGTCCGGGTTTTGTCGAAAGATGCGCGGATATCGGGCGATGATGGTTGGTGGACTGGTGAGGTCAACAACCAGGTTGGAATATTTCCGAGTATGTACGTTGCGAACCAGGATGTCGTAAACAAGGTTTCACCAACTGGCGATGTCAACCGGCCATTTGAGATCGATTTTGCGAAGCTACAGTTAGAGGAAGTAATTGGAGTTGGTGGTTTTGGAAAGGTGTATCGAGGGATATGGGGCGAAGAGGAAGTGGCCGTCAAGGCAGCGCGGCTGGAGCCAGATCAACCAATGAGTGTCATGGTCGAAAACGTGCGGCAGGAGGCGAAGCTGTTCTGGTTGCTCGACCATCCGAACATAATCTCGCTGAAAGGTGTCTGCCTTCAGGAACCCAACCTCTGCCTCGTGATGGAGTTTGCCAGTGGGGGACCTCTGAACAGGGCGCTCATTGGGCGAAGACTGCGCCCAGATGTGGTTGTAGACTGGGCGATACAGATTGCACATGGCATGCACTACCTCCATGATGGTGCTCCGATGTCCTTGATTCACAGAGACCTCAAGTCCAGCAACAGTAAGTGATTGTTCTTAATTTATTTCTAATGCTAACTTTTGAACTTTTGGTTTGAAATGGTTTGGAAGACTTCATCTGTATCATAACTGGTGATGTTATTTACCTGTGTATGCTTTTCAATATTTAGCGAGTTTCTCATCAATATATAACAACATAGCACACATGCAACATGATGCGGCATAGCATAACAACAACTTGACATAAGTAAGTAAGTCAGTATCGAATTTAATTCACAGACTTTGCAGGCCGCATTCTGAGTTACAAACGACATTATACATAAACGTGTGCAACTGTGCATTCATTCAAAGACAATAATAATCAGAATAACATACGAATAAGAAAGGTTTTTCTCATTCGATCATTTGCCTCCTGGAGAACTCTATTTGCACCCTTGGTTGAAGGGAGGGCTCCGACTGTTTTATTGGGGCAAGTAATGAAACAACACATGCTCAAGGTTGCGCACAATCGAAGCAAAAAAAGGGCCTTGTCCATAGATACATAGGCCTAAATATATGGCCTTATCTGCCCTTGAGCAAAGCTGCTCAAAAAATGGGGTATCCTCAGGGACATATATCCCAGCCAACAAAGTCGGTTAATACAGCCTGAAGACCACCAGCGCCAACAAATCCCCACCATGAGGCGACCAATAAAGCATACCAGCCACGAGTGTGGATCTCACAACATCATGCAATCTTTGTCCATGCAGTCCATGAGACAACATAGCACAAGTTTTAAGTAATCGTAATCATAAACTCAAAATTTCCAAGCACCACTTGAAAGCTAAGTGCAGGGCACCAGCTTATTCTTGAGCTCATTCATGAGTCGGAGCGCTCCCTTCGACCAATGGGTCATTTAAAACCATCATATTATGCTCCTCAATAGCCAATTATATTCTCTGTCTCTTAAAAGCTCAAGTTCTGTCCATAAAGGCAGTGCGATCGTTCAACTCATTCTGCAAATCTATAACTATTGCCACTATCAAATGACAAGACATGATCCTGAATGCTGATCAAAAATGTTTTCATTACTGGGAACCAAGCTTGGCTCGATTGCACCCGTAAAGCAACTAATTCTGTGTTTAGCCAATTACAATGACATATTCAGTTGGGTCAGTTGAAATACAATTACATTAGTGTCATCTGCAATTCCAGTAATATTCTAAGTGGCATCATAAGTCACTGAGTTTTACTACGGTACTTGCCACCACCTGTGTGTTTATTCCGTGAAACAGCAGCATAACAAATTTTATACACTGAAAGTGTTTGTTACGTTTTACATAGATTAGACTTTCAGATTGATTTTTATCTTTAACCTTGCTCTCTGTGGCTCCTACTTTGCCTGCTATTCTGAAAATTCTCTCAACCAAATGTGAAGATGGTGGAAACAGAAGGACAGTTGATCTAAGTTCAAATGGGAAGTCAGCTGCTTAAGACAAGTTTCAACAAGCCAATGGTTCACTCTCAAAGTCTTGTTGCCATAATTTTGTATATCGTGAATCAGCTCTTGTCTTAAAGCCATTGACAAGTAAATCTTGCTCAAGCTGCATAGCAATGACTGAGGTATTCATAACTAGGTTTTCCTAGTTTCTGCTTAATGATCTTGTTTTATATGCATCATCATCCTTAGTCCCTGGAGTCATTCGCTAAGGAATTACTGACTGACTTAATGAGTTAGCGACTGACTCAACGACTTAGTCAGCTGGCCATAGACTTTGAAACCAAAGTATATTTAACGCTATGTTTGCCTGTACAAACAGACCCCATTTTCAATTAAAATGATTGTGTGATGTCATGCAACGTTATGTACAGACACCACTCAGGCAGGTATTAAGTAAAGAACTGATGATCTGACATCGACTGATTGTTAAACTGTTAGTTTATTGCACTGTGACTCACACCTTATAAACAAGTTTTGTCCTGTCTTGCTACTGATGCCTTCATTCAAAATTGAAACTCGGAGGCCACGATTAAAACAAGCAAAATATTAATTGAACTAAGTCTGTAGCCTAGTGACTGGTGTCGACCTGAGGGCTTATCGGTGGCGGATGGTGGCGGTGCCGGGGACTAATCCTCTTTTATACAATACAATATGATACAATTGTATTTGATATTGCACTCATTCCAAAGTTCAGAAGTGTACACAAGACTGTATGACTCAACACTGACGGTGCTGAGCAAATTGTATGCAAAGGACTTACTCAAGGACTATATATACAGTGACCACCTCAGTGAAGGCTCGAACCTATACTCTCTGTGTCACAGGCTAAGCACTCTAACCAATTAGTTACCATGTCACATTAAAACAGGAAACAGGTTTGGGACTGGCACCTCTTGAGATTGGCAGTGATGGAGTACAGTAGAACAGAGCAACTTTTCTTGATCACCGTAATAACAGTTTACACAATCAGCAATGATAAACAACATTTTGGAGTTAAAAGGAGAGCTTCTAAGGACAAATTTATTCATCTGATAACAAACTTTCAAGTATCTATGTATTTACTTAGAGCCTGACTGATTAAGTCTCAACCAGCATTGACCGTTGATATCATGTTCAGAGTCAAGGTCAGTGTTAGTACCAATGTTTGTATGTAACCAAGTGCCATACAATATTTTAAGTTGGCGCAATATTCCTGAGTGGACAAGTCGTATTAGGTTTCTACAAACTGTGCAGCATTGTACATCAGTGATGTGCTGTATTTCAGTGACATCCTCTTTTTATAATTTTCAAGCAAATTAACATCTTATACAATCATGTCTTTAACTGGTTTTACAAGATTGACTGGATTTACTTTACATTTCCTGGTATTATTTTGTGTGCCATTGAAATATTTTCTTGATTTTTTATATCAAATATTTAATTTACATGATGGCAGTATCCATTACAGAACATATTATGACGTTGATTACTGATAATACTAAGCAGTTATGTGAAGGACTTGCTTGAGTGCAGAGTTCCCATTTAGGAATCATTTCCTGTTGAGACTAAAACCCATAAGCTTCATGCTACAAGGTAGCCAATGTGTTGTACATTTCCACACTGTTTTGCCTTAATCGCCTCAATCACCTCAATCTGTGTTGACCGTCTTTGCATATGCTTATCCGACTCCACAGGGAATTGCCAATATTCCGTTTATGTCTTGCCAAGTCTTAAGCCCAGGACACGGCAACAGGGCATATAGTACACAAGAGCCTTCTTATAATGCGCTGTGGTAAAGAACAAATTCTGACAATGTGATTATAATATAATTCAGAACAATAAAGCTGAATTTGATTATGTCTACCGAACTTCAGAGGTGTACTTGAAGTTGGGTAAAAATTAAACACCATAAGCAGACTGGAAGAGGTTTCAGCTTAGGCAGAAAGGTAGTTTTGATGAGGGAGTTGTGAACATGAGGAGTAGGTAGGTCAGCAGGGAGGTAAAGAAGGTAAGTACATAAGTAAGTATGTATGTATTTACTTAGAGCCCGATCGATTAAGTCCCTTCCAGCATTGACCGTTGAATCATGTTCAGAGTCAAGGTCAGTGTTAGTACCATATGTATGTATGTAAACAGGTAGATATAATTTGCTACAGTGCAACCTTCTAACAGTGGGCCTACACTCTGTGACTATGAAAAGTAATGCTATGAGGAGGTTTCTGTGTATTTCCACTTCACCACTGCTTTGCTGTGTGATTTAGAACGGCTGTATGTCTTCTGTATATTGTTAAGTGTGGCTTACTGCAGCTGGCAGACTGAGCCGTAAACTGCTTCTATTTTGCATGGGCTTTCCTGGGGATGACCCAGTCATCCCTGACGACCCTGAAAACCGGCCATTAAGTTGGATTCATGTGGTTCATTTGCATATACATTGGTTCCAAGCTCGTTGTTCCTTGTTGGTTATCTGCATTCTGTGTTGGTTATTGTTGTCCTTGGCTATTGTTCATTTTCGTTTTTTGCTATCATTGGTTGTCGTTGTGAGCTTTCATTGTTTTGTTAACAGGGTTGCCATGGATCCTGGAAAACATGGAAAGTCATGGAATTAGACTTAAAAAATTTAAGGCCTGGAAAAAGTGGAAAAACAGGTGTTTTGCCAAGAAAAGTCCGGGAAAGTCATGCAATTTGAAAATAGTGGATTTTTAGCTTGGTCATGGAAGGCCATGGGAAATGGAAATAATTAACAGCTTGAGTAAATCTTTGAGAGAAAAAAAATTGACCTTCAGTATATTTGTAGTCGAACTTTCTGGATATTGTCAATGCTATCTGCATCAATATGTTTTTCCATTCAAAGTGAAGCTTCTACCTTTTACTTATGAATAAATTTGCATAAATTGCTAGACATTTCTAATCATATTTTCAAATCTTGATAAAATATTAATTAGATAATTTTAACAAATAGAAGGTAGGTTCTTTTTCGCCTAAAATAAGTCTTAAAAGTCATGGAAAGTCATGGAATTTTGTTTTATTAACCTTGTGTCAACCCTGTTTCAATTCAGCGTTGTATGAGTGTTGTTGTCTGTTGTTGTTGTTCACTATCATTGTTCAGTATCATTTTTAAGAATTATTGTTGTTTTTTATATTTGTTGTTGTACTTGCTGTTGTTCACAGTTGTTGTACATTGTTTATTTTCATTTCTTGTTTATTATATTCATTTGTTGGTTTTGTTTATGTTTATTGTTGTTGTTCCCTGTTGTTTATGGTAATCATTGTCTGGGGTGTTTGTCTTCATTCCTCATCAGTATGACTTTTGCTAGGGTTAAAATTGCTATTGTTCACTTCCATTGCTTGTCATGTTATTGTGTTTGCTATAATTGCTATTGTTTCTTTCAATGCCACTGAACATTTGCTAATGTTGTTTTGCTGAACATTTGTTACACATGCTGTACTGTTATTTTTCACTTAACATTTGTTAATTTTATTGTTGGCTGAACATTTATTGTCATAGCTGTTGTTGTATACTCAGAATTTGTTTACTGAACACTTGTTCTTACTGAACACTTGTTGTTATTGTTCGTGTATTTGATTTTACTGTCATTTGTCATGCTTTTATCACTGACACTTAGTTTGACAGCATTGACTGTCATTTATTACCAGAGCTGCAGAGCAATTTTAGCACCTTGTAAGAACCTCTCCAACTGGCATATTCATTTAGCAGATCTGGGAGCGTCCTGGAGCGCTGCATAAATAGGAGGACTCTTCAGATTAATATCTGCCAGAATACCCACAGACATTTCATCTATCAGCAAAGCATATCAGTTGTGTGGTGTAGATTTACTGTGAGTTAGATAAGAATGGGATGAGACAACGTGCACTCGGTTTGACTATAATTGGTAAAGCACATTGCTTGTGTGTTGTGTGGCTAGACAGTTGATTTATGTAATTTGGATACGAATGTGGCCAGAATTCTAGCACACATATATCATCTGGCAGTAGAAGCACACTGATCATGTAGTGTAGGACCAGACAAATAGTGTAGCCTCTTGGTAGTGAAACAAACATATCTGTCTGTGTTTCATGGTTGCTGTGTCATTCAGTACATATGATGTGTCCAGAGACCTTGTGCATGTGCAATTGTGCATGTATGTATTAAAACATTTAGTGCAGTGCCTTTAGTGCCTTGCAAAAGCACTGCACTCATTGCTGTCCAACAGATTTACGGTCCTCAAATGCGGTTTGAAACATGTTGGTGTTTGTTGAGGTAGCAGACATTTATGGGACCCAAGCTATGTGGTTACATTTGTGTCTGCTGGTATAGTGTGATTTCTCTGCTACAGTGGCCCAGATGGCTTCTAAATAAGCACTCCCGGCTGCTCGAGATGGGAGCTGTCCAATTTTTATTGGTCACAAGGGCACTTCTGAGGTCCTTATCATGAGGTGAACTTGTGATATGTTGGATGGGAATATGACATGTTTGCTGTTGCACTCGACACTCCAGACATCTATCCTGGCCGATCCGCTGTGTTTGCCCTGGACAAGGCTGTGGTTACAGGATGTCCAAGTCACCTCTTGATGTAGCTTACTACAAAGGGCCTCAATAGTTCTCCACATATGACAACCACACAGCCTTATCTAATTTAATCTATTCAAACTTAAACAAATCTGCATCGGAATGTAATGGAAATGCAGAACTAATGTAATCTAGTGGCTTATGTAGCACTATCATCATAAAGCACAGAGCATCAAGTCAATGGTGAGCTGCTCTAAAGTGGAGGCTGGTTGATTGGCTTGGGACATGCACTGTTATCTGAAGTCATGTGAGTTCATTCCTCTTCTAAGACCACCACCATCACTCAAGCAAGACCTTCATGCTACTTCTAAGCACCAATGACTGAGCTTCATGGTTCGATAATGGTGCTATATTTGTCATTACATTACATTAAGCTTACTGTACATAATAATGATGCATAGAAACATTGCACTATGGACACAGTGTTCCTAATCAGAGAGTGACTAATCCTCACTGGGACTGCATGCATCTGTGGAACAAACTTTTTTTGTCGTTTGCGACAGTTTTTCTGAATTGGTTTTTCTGCGCTCCTAATCTAATCTGCTCTAATCATCCTGTGTTTCATAAATCATTCTCT
This sequence comes from Aporrectodea caliginosa, assembly GCA_020284085.1. Classification (NCBI taxonomy): domain Eukaryota; kingdom Metazoa; phylum Annelida; class Clitellata; order Crassiclitellata; family Lumbricidae; genus Aporrectodea; species Aporrectodea caliginosa. Next base: position 571,836 of record JACEVL010000539.1, on the reverse strand, counting down.
GTTTCATAATGCGTTTATTGTTCTGATGTGTGCACATCTTTTGGGAAATTTCAGGACCCAAAACGTACCAATTTCATTTTTTAGTTTGTTGTTATTATGTAGACAACTCTATCCACATTGATGCTATACGTGATGGAAGCAAATTAGTCCCAAAGTGTAGGAGCTGATGTATCTGTGGCTAATATGCTCTTGTTTCCTCAGTGGGCTTGTAAATATGTTTTTTTTGTCTTTAGTGATGTGAATGAATGTTTGCATTCCATATATCACACATTTTTAGGTGAATTCATTAATTAGTGTGACATAACGCCTGATTAGTAGTAATTAGCCACAGAAGTTTTCTTTCAGGTCACGAGTTAAATGATCGTTTCTGAAATTATGGTATCTGGAAACTTGCATAGGCCTAATGTTGTTTTTTTAGCACACAACCATCAATCACGGCAGGGCCGGCCCTAGCCCAAAAGGCGCCCCAGGCAAACCATACATTTGAGCCCTCTGATCCCGTCTCCACGGTCCACCCCACGTCACAACTCAATGAGTTATTTATTTGTTATTACTTTTTATTTAGTGCATTCAACCCTGGATAATTTTGAATTTGGCGGGATGGTAACAAGTGTAAAGACTTCGAATTAGGCCTTCCGAAAAATTCAAATTACCGAAAAACAAAAAATTATTTATTAAAAAAATGTTGTTTTAGTAATCAGAAATCTGTTTTGCTTGTAGTTTTTCACCAACAGGTTTCAGTTTATCAAAATTGTACTTTTATAAACCTGAAAGCAATTGTAAAAAATACCCTCAATACTAGTATTTTACAAACGAATTACTAGCTGATGACTGGGCACTAACACTAACAGATAAAGTAGTTTCAGTTTCGTTGAAATATTTTGAAAAGCCATCCTTTTTGCTCTTTGATACAACTTCTCTGTCGTGTTTTTCTTACAATTTAGAGCAGGGTTTTACGTAATTTTTAAAATTACAATTTTTATTTTGTAAGATCTAAACTATAAACTGATTTAGACATAATTAAGAAAACTGTTATTAAAATGTAAATGTACAGATTTTTACAGGTAATTAACTTAGTTCATGCAACTGCAATGTCTGCTCTGCAGTCAACAGATAAAGCTACATTGATTAAATATATTATACTACAATAATATCTCTTCAGTTGCTGCCATTTCACTATGTATGTCGGCATCAAATAACCGGATGGTCAGGTCTATTACACAGGTCTACACAAACTACAGAGTACAGACACGCGTGAATAATTGCAATGAAACCAATAATTGTTTTAAAATTTCTTCCATACGCAAAAGTTTTGAATGAAAATAATCATTTTAATTGAAAAATGGCAAAAAGTGAAAATTTTTAAAACACAGTTTTTGTGAAAATGGCGCCCCCTAGATTGTGGCGCCCTAGGCAACTGCCTGCTTTGCCTGTGCCTAAGGCCGGCCCTGAATCACGGGTCACTTCACTGTGAAACTGCAGTCAGTGGATGGATATAGAATTGAGATCCAAAAGCTCAGAGAGACCTGAATAGAGGCCCCATAGCTTATACAACTATATATATGCAAGCCATAAAGGAGACTTAGGAGAGCTTAAGTAAGATGGCAGTTTCACTGTGCTGTGTCCCATGATTAATGTTGTTGTGCTAAATGTATTATGTAAGTAGGCGTTATTTGCGTTTGAAAAGCACACGTGCATAATATAATACAGAACAGCGGTCCCTTAAGCCAGCCATGAGGCAGCCATGGGCATGAAGTGTTAGCGACTTCATTTCCTTAGCCTTGGCAATCGTCGGTCAGTGTACTTATTATAGTTCAGTTGACATGAGGCGAAGGTGGAGCAGAAATCTCGAACCAAATTTCTGCCCTGGCGGGGATTTGAACCCCAATCTCTCATTTGACATTCCAGTGTACTAACCACTAGACTATCGAGCACAGAACAACTGAACAAAATGATTATAAGGCAAGCAAATATATACCTAATTATTAAACTTGCAGAACTTGAAGATGAACCTAGGCATTCTAGGGTTTGAATCCTACTCTCTAAAAATGGTACATGGGGAATCAGTCTAAAGGTGTGTTTATGAGCTCAACGCCTATAATGTTGAGATCTTGCTCATCGGCAATATGTAGCCTTCTATGCAACAAGTTTTGTTGATGACTAGGCTTTCTATAATAGTGCCCACCCTTTGTTTTGGAATATGTCCACGCTTTGTCACAGAAAGATTCACATTTAATAGTGCAGAAAAGTCAGGTCAACTAACGTTGTAGACGAAGTAGTTTGCACTTGTTTTAGCAGAATAACACTTGTGTTATGTATAGTTATCAATTTCTGGTAGGGCCTTCCTTCCTGTGACAGACTTAGTAGATAAAAAAGCCAAAGGGACAAGGCTGTATTTTTCTTTTGTTTCCGAGTTTTATGATGACCATTTTCTTTAGTTTTCCATTTCTTTTATGGTCTTCTTAGTTCACACTTTTTATGACCTTTTTTAGTTTCCGAGTTTTATAGCCAAAGCCAACCCGTTTTGGGGCTAAACCATTAGCTCAGTCCCACCATAAACTCAGTTGGAGCCCTTGGCAGATTGGATTCTGTGGTCTGCCCTTAAGGCCCTCATGTATTATGGGGTAGGTAAATGTATGTACATGGTTTCTCACTTTGCATTTGCTGACCACTGACGTTTGAGCCTGCTCATTTTTCATTGATTTTATCAGGAGAGGTTCTTTACGGCCTCTATCCATTTCAATGGCCATTTTGGGTCCCTGTGTATCGTGTACAGATCACGATTTGGTTGAGATATAAATCTCTTAAATATAGCTACCATTGCTATGCAGTCAGACGTACTCTCACACAGAGGCAGGGTGTATTTACCAAGGCAATTTGATGTACACAATTGCAAAGTTCCCTTATTAGTAGACTTGCAGCTGTGCCATAGGCCTACCTTATCTCTTACGTTGAAAACTTAATTCTTCAGAGGTCCCTGAATGACATCGGTGCTCAGCAGAGCATTCCACGATCAGAATACGCAGCAACTGAAACACTTCTGTTACCGAAACCTCAATTCAATTTTGCCTTTTCGACTGTCTCGCTGGTCTGCATGATTTCTTCATTTACCACATTTTTTTGTCTCCTCTGGCACCGGTCCTAAAGTGCATTCGCTCTACGCTGACCCATTTGTTGTTGGATTAACTCACTTAGATGAACTTTTGAGGCACTTCTCGAGTACGTTTGTCTGTATTTCACAACAGTTGTATTCACGATCGACATGCTTTTCATTCAGATGACCGGCAACATGTCGTGGCGCGTCTCGGGTTTTCTCGGCCGCGGTTAATTGGCCTGGCTTTTGGTCAGTATCGATGGTAAAGGATTGCTTCGTTCGCAGCGATCAATCTGTGCCGAGGCTGTCCACTTTGAGTGCCTGTGTACTTCATTGGAATATAATTTAACGCCAAATGCTCTGGATGATGTATGGGTTTTTGCCTGGTCGTCTTTAGCAGTTGGAGTTTTTAGGTTCTACAGTATTTCAAAATTGTTACATCGGGAATGGAAGCAAGGGTGGGCTGATGGTGATGGAGAGTTGGCAGTGGTGGTTTCTTAATCATGGCGTGGTTGGTGATAGTTGGTGACGTGATGAAGATGGTTGTGTGTCGGTCTGATGATCTATTGGTTGGTGGTGTGATGGTGGTCTGGTAACGGAAGTGGATTGAAATGAAATGTCTCATTACAGTGCAGTTATTGGTGGTTGATGATGCTGTGCCTGCTGGTGACATCCTCGAGTATGTGCTAGTGGTGATGGAGTGAATGGAAATGATAGTGCAAATTAATATCAATTAAATATAATTGAACATTTTATTTCCTCTCTTTATAGAACTGCCAGGAATGTAGATTGCAGTAATGTAATATAATTAAGGAGTGGTAAGGTAATTGATAATTATTTAGGTTTGCCTCTGTCAGTGTTAGAGATGGTCCTGGAGGTTGTTTAAGGCAGAGAGGTGACAGCAGCAATCTCTGGCGACCGGGATTTGAACCCCAGATGCAGATATCAAACCAACTACATCAAGGCAGTCTAATGACATGTAGGGTTGTTAAAATCGTTTTTTTTGGCAATCCGAATTTCGGTTTTAGAAATCCGATTTTAAACCGAATTTCGTTTTTATTGGCCTTCATAGAAAATTTAATATATTATTATATACCATATATTAGGTACCGTAACGTACGTTAAATAAACACCTTCTTTAGGCTTCTTATCTGCCGGCTATATTCGATGAAAACAATCGTAAACACTAAAGAAATGGATGAATTAATTCTTTCAGGCTTTCTTGAAATTTTCACTACAAAAATGATTTTAAAAAATTCGAATTTCGTTTTGTCAATAATTAAAACCGAATTTCGTTTTCAAAACCGAAATTCGGATTTCCGAATTTCGTTTAAAATCCCTAATGACATGTTAGCTGCCTGGTCACCACTCTTATCCACTGCATTTACCAACTCCTTATTTCAGCAAAGCAATCTCAACGTTGGTTCAAAGGTACACAAAATCATATTTGGCAAATGCCTTTGCACATATTACTGCATATGTCGACGCTTATGCTTCTGCGTTTGCTTAGCAGCAGCATTTGGTATGTCCAGTCCACCCCCCCCCTCTCACGGTCTCAGGCAGACCAGCTGCACTGGACTGGAGCCGGCGCTCCATCACCGGTAATGAACTCGAGAGATATTGCATGGATGATTATAAAACACTTTCTGCTGCGAATTCTGCGGCAGATTCCACAAATTGTGTTCATAAATTTCCGGCAGATTGGCTGCGGAGGAACTGGAGGCAATTGGGCCACGCAGGGCATTTTCATCGCGGGCATTTTTATCCTGGAAATCTTCGGCTGCAAGCTATCTAGCCCATATCAAAGTCCTGATGGCTTTTTTATGTGGCGTTCCGTCTCCAGAATCTGGTAGACTCTGAGCGTTCGAAGGTTGTGACCTGGTTGGACGAAGGGTTTTCGTGTCGCTGAGGTCGTGGTCACGCACTGTAGGCTTGCCACATCTTCGATTGCCCAAATGAGCATCATTCGTTTTGTTTTATGTCACCCTTTGTCTGACCTCTCTGAAAGAATGTTTGGATAAATGGAATATCACGATAAACAAGAAACATACCGGGCAGATAAATTTAGATTCAACGGTAGTTTCTGTTTTATGAATCTGTGCGATAACGAAGATAATTCACATTGCACTCCACCTTTTTCTGGGCTTGGGACTGGCACAACATGAGTATGGCAGTTGCAGGGTGTAGGTGAAAAGGTCTTTTGGATAAAAAGTACTGTGCATTGCAATGTTGCTGGCAAAATTTCACTATAAACAAAGCTCTAGTCTTGGTGACACCTTGGGGAAGTGAATGTTAGTAGCACTTAATCAATTGCTTATTCATAATTATATGTTTGATCAAAGTCCTGAGTAAAAGTAAACTCAAAGCAAAAGAGAAAGAGACGAAGTAAAATCAAAGAGACGTTTTGAATTTATGTATATATGATTATTAACTACCTAGGTAAAAAGTACAGAAACAAAACAATTAAACCTGAATGCCTAATGAGCACTTTAGAATTGTAAAATTTGTTGTAATTAGCAACTTCTATTGCGCCGGTGTCTAACGCACCAACCGATGGCACTCCAGAACCAAACCGTAATCAGGTCAACTTCCAAAAGATCAGTCCGTAACAGACAGAGAGACAGCCTTATTGTCACTAATGAGATATAGAATAGAGCTACGATTTGTAGTGCTGTGGCACAGCAATTGCAGAATTTCTTTGGGAGATAATTTGTTCATGAAAGTTTCCTGCAGATTGTGGTAACCAGGCTAAAAGTGATGGTTCGTTTTCCTGTAATCTGTCTGCAGTAGTCAGTCTGAATTTTGTCATAATACAATTAAGTTCAGAATGAATACAATAATAATGCAGTCAGCCTTAAATAAGAGTGGAGAAGAAATTCTTGTGAGACTCATATAGCTGCTTATACTGGAATTTAAACCAATGACCTATGCAAGTGATTCATTGCCACAGAATGAGAATCTAGCCATTCAATTTGAGTCGACAATCCATCATTAGTAACAATTATAATAATATTTGTTTATTAATTTAAACTGACAAGTATGCAGTAAGATTACATGATATAGTAGTAACAGATGATAACAGGTTTCACAGGAGTCAAATTTAACTCTGGCAACCTGTAAGGTGTCCATCAGTCCTACTGCCCATTTTACAGTCACCCCTAGGGAGTGGAAGGTTGAGTCAACCTTATGGGGTTAGTGGGTATCATTACCATTCAACCATTTCCTCGGCCCATTAAACCTCTTATGTTGGCCATTGTTGTCTTCTGCAGTCCACCCAGAAGATTAGCCAACCACAGAAATGCTGATCCAGGGATGCATCTGGTAATTAACTGATTAAATTAGTTCTGGGTACCATTAACTTAATGTTAAGTGCTGAATGATACCGATTGCTCTGTAATGTGGGTGCATAAATGAAAGGTAATCGCTAATTTTATTATGTTCAATTGTGCATGTATCAATAATAGTTCTTAGAGACAGGGTCTTTTGTTTGAAACGAGGCATAAGGACAGTTCAACAAAAGGACGGTCTCTCTGTATAGTTGTATGGCTCAAGAATGACGTGATCCACCACGATTTTACCATCAGAGGCAGAGGTAGAAGAGGAACGCTTTACCAACCAGTCACCATTAATTTATGTCATAGCATTAATTGCGGCACACTTTTCAACGTCCGTCCTCCGTGGAAGAATTCATCTTTTCAGAGACGGTCAGGAATTCGAGGTGGTTTTGCCATTTCCTGCGCAAACCGTTTACGGCATTGATTCGGAGGAATTCCTTCCATGAGCGCCTCTGTTATGGTAATAAGGCGCTCTGTGTGCCGGGTGTGGCCTCTGCGGTTCCTTTGTTGACACAGGAGCTGTCTGAATTATTTATGACTTGGTCGGTGCCACATAGCAGCTGACTGGAAGACTCTATCCTATTAACACTCTGGTAGCTGCAGACATTAGTGGCTTGCCTTCTTGAAGAAGAGAAGAGCAGTTTGTTAGGTTAGCCGGAGAATCAGCCGTGGGTATGAAGTGTTAGCAACTTCATTTTCTTAGCGTCGGCATATGAGGGCTGGTGGCCAGTCTCTCCCTCACTGTCTGATCATCCCACCGACAGTGTATGGTTGGTGTACTCATGCTAACTGAGTTGGCTAGGGGTGCGAGTGAGAGCAGAAATCTTGAAACAAATTTCTGCCCTGGCAGGTTTTGAACCCCCAGCACCTTGGTTGAGTTCAGCATACTAACCACTAGACTATCACACGCCTCTGTGTCTTACTTCTAGATCTGGAGTTCAGGTACGGGTGCATCAAGTGAGGTCATTGACACGCTGTGTAACCTTTAAGGAAAAGTTATATGGCTGGTTGATTGCTGTTTTTATGTTTGTGCTTCAGCCAGAAATCCTTTGCTTCTCCGCAGATTAATTTTATGGAGGCTTGTAATAAATGAGCTTACCACACTTGTTACCATGCCTACACAGAAACTTCCCAGAAGCATCATCTACACCACAGCAATCCTTTGTGACCATAAATGTGTTTTCTATCACACGGAGAGCGGTTGGTCTGGCTTAGGAGCTTTTCATGGTGCTGTCAGTTCCACCGTCACATTTGGCGCTTTAGAGATTTGGAGTTTACGATTACGATTACAAACATTTGGTGACAGAAGTCAAAATCTCTTCTTCCGCTCCACCTCCTCTTCTTTTCCTTCCTCTTCCTCCTTCTCCTCATCTTCTTATTCCTCCTCCTCCTCTCCTCCTCCTGAGGCCTGTTTAACTTACGGAAATCTTGGACGTAAAAAGTCAAATGCTGTCATCACTGACATCTTGTCCTGCTGGCCCTGCCCTCGTTCTTCTATAAAAATTTCAGTTAAAAAGGCTAGCTCAACTTTTCGAGAATCCTTAGTCCACAACAAAAACGGGTGCCTTGATTAAACTCTGTCGTAAAATGAATACTATATATTTGTAGAGGTAACTGCTTCTGAAGACGCATTATAGCACTAGATGGATATAGTAAAAAACTTTGTTTTACGGGCTGTATTTTATTCTGTGATCTCTTCCTCCTCCTCCTCCTCTTTCTTATTCCTCCTCCTCCTCTTTCTTTTCCTTCCTCTTCCTCCTCCTCCTCCTCCTCCCCATCTCTTCTTTCCTTCTTCCTCCCTCCTCCTCTTCTTATTCCTCCTCCTCCTCCTCCTGACCTTCGGACGTTATGCTGTCACTGAATCTCATACCTTGAAGCTTGGCTGGCCTAGTCTTGTTATCTCGCAGAACCTTAGTCCACACTGTGCCTTGTCTCTGAAACAATATCCCTTCTGAATTTGCAAATTCTGTGATCTTCCACCCCATCTGTCAGCAACCCAGTATCAGTTACGTCTCAAGTCCATCTATCAATCACTCAGGCTTTTCCAATCAAAAATTTATTCCACCTCTTCAAGAAATGTTGCCGTGATTTGTCCAGTTCACTGCCTTCCCAATTCTTCCAACCTAAACATGACTCACTCTGACAGTGCTTCAGTCTTCCTCTTTTCAATGGTTTCCAGACAGCCGGATCCCTGCCCATCACCAACGCCAAACGTAAGACATACGAAAACCATGTGAAAATATTCCAGTTTGGGTTTCATATGTCCTAAATATGTAATCATATGAACCCATGTGTATTGTATTGTATTTGTATTTGATCATTTATAAAGCGCTTCTCAAAAGCCTTTAAGTTGCTTCCCCAGTGCGAGGTACTGCAAGAGAAAACGAAGGTTTTGAGGTAAGAGAAAGAGGTAGAGATGCCACCAGAGAGGATGGTAGAGCGTAGAGAAGGGGGAAGTCCATTCCATAACTATAGAGAGGGACTTATGCAGGCATCGGATCTAGATTTAGGCATTGTGGTCTTAACCCGGGTAATGAAGAGGTCAAGCCAGTCAGAGGATCTGAGAAGGCACAATAACGTGGCAGAGCGCTGAGAGAGGGGACAGAGAATTTGGTGACAAAGATATTTTTTGAGCGAGACCCAATTGAGATTTGAACAATAGAAAGAGAACTGTATACAATTGGATGTGTGCAGAGAGAGGGAGCCAATGAAGTTGTTCAGCCTTAAATGTGGAGATGTAGAACGTATGAAACCCAATATAGGAATGTTGTCATATGGACATCATATGCCCTGCACATGACATTACTGTTGGGGTGTACTTCCTAAGGTTATTTTTCGACAACCCTGCATAGCACCACTGAATCGGCTGGTGTCTTGAACTTAGCTTTAAGTAGCGCTTTAGAAATATGGCGTTAACATGAGTTGTTTGTATATTACTGTAAAGACAACTGCTTTTCCATCTGCTAGCCACATACAGATTGCTTCTGAGTGGTTCATAAGGTCGGCAGGTATTGCTGCATGCTTTCAAGTTGTTTTTCTCTGGAAATGTAGAGATACAGAGACGCATCTGCTGTCATAAAATGACAACATTTTTTATGATGTTTGTATAAGTGGGGCCATGCAGTAGGCAGGTGATTTCCGTACCTTCAGGGCTTAGTATTATGATATATGGTTTGCAATTTACTGATCAATGGTCAGTAGATTGCTTTAGCTTACAGACATCAGCTGAGCCAGTGTTAATTAGCCCCTGGAATTATTTCATCTAGTGTAAAGCAATCTGACCTTTACCGGACTCGGAAAATGAGGTCTGGGTAGTTTCACCAGTCGTCCGTTGTACGAGAGAATTGGATTGGTACGGATTGCTTAGAAGCCGGGAGAAGACGGCTGAGACTCCGTCCCAAGGTAATTTCATTAGTTTTGTTCGACCTGAGAAAGGATGTTTTGCGAATCGTGGCCATACTCGTAATTGCCAACTGCTTCCGACGATAATTCAGCCGCACGTATGAACATAAATTGCGCAGACGAACTCTTATCGTGGATCTGTAAAATGCGGTCTACGATGTCTTTACTGTGAAGGAACTGACAGTCGAAGGGACATACAGAGAGACAGAGGGAGGGACAATTGAAGGGACAGATAGAGAGACAGAGGGAGATAGAAAGACAGAGAGGAGGGACAGACAATTGAAGGGACAGATAGAGAGACAGAGGGAGGGACAGTCAAAGGGACAGACAGAATAGCACGGGAGGAGGGACAGATGAAGGGGAAGATGAAGAAATAGGAGACTGTGGAAGAGACAGACAGAGAAACAGAAGGAGGGACAATCGAAGGGACAGTTGGGGACACCAGCGGGGACAGCCGAAGGAACTGGTGAGAGGACAATGATGGATGATAGAATAATACAGGTCTGGAGGGGAAAGAGTGGTGGAAATTTCGGACTAGTCCGCGCACCAGGTAGGCATCTAGTTTGTCACCCTGCAGGAGCCACGGTATCCCATTCAGCCTCTGCAGGAGCACGGCCTTCGCGTCTTTCTACCAGGATCTACAAGGTCTCCAAGGAAAAGGAGTTGTCCCGAGAACCGCATGCTCGGTGGAACTGTGGTCCCATAAAGATTCCTGGCGTGAATGCAGATGAATTCATGAATAATCAATGTCGCTTATGAATTATTAATGTTCCGCATGCTAATCCATGCACTCTTGCCCGCTATGGGTAGTTGAACATTGACTTGAAAGCAGTGTTTTGTTGAGTGAGTGTCACATCCTGCCTGCTTTGAATGAAACAGAAAAGGCTAGTGTTATCCGAGTATTGCATATATAATTTTTATATATATATATATATACACACACACAATATTCGGATAACACTTAGAATTAGAATTAGCTACTGAAATTTGCTAATCGATTAGAATTAGCATTAACAAAATCTTGTAGCTATGGTAATCAATTAGAATTAGTAACTAGAATGAGATAATTCATACACATACTTGCTTTATGAATTTGTCAAATTTTAATCAAAGCATGACAAGTTACAGCAGCAAATTAGACCCTACTGTAGTGTCTTTAGCTCGCATGGTATTTCTTGGTGGCATACAATATTGTGGAGCTGAAACTCTCATTAGATTTACGAAACCTTCATTTTCTACTTAAAAAATTGGTCGCATTGACTGAATCAAGTAGTTTGACACAGCAGTTGTTAACTCGTTCTTAACATAATGTTTAAAAATCTAATTGATTAAAGTTAGCTAAAAATTGCTAATCAATTAGAATTGGGATTAGGATCAGGCAACAGCTATCTGATTAGAATTAGAATTAGCTGTTTATCTAATCGAGAATCTAATCAATTAGTTACCCAGCTCTGTTGTTAACAAGTCAAGTAGCAAGTCTCAAAAAGACTTTACTGCAATTGCTTTCATCATAATTGTAATCATAAACTCAAAAATTGTAAGCACTACATAAAAGCTGTTTGCAGAGCACTAACGTATTTCCAAGTGCTGCGTCAAGTCAGAAGAGTTGTCCAGAGGTACCATGTAAAACACACTGTCTTTGATTCGAGTTAGGTGTCTGGTACGTTAATCGTTTATTAACGTGATCCAATTTCCGAAGGTCACAGACGAAAGGAAACAGATGACCTGTTCCCTGTGGGTTGTCTTTAGGTTAGCGAGAAATGGGACGTATGGATAATATTATAATGTACTAATGTATCATACGTTGCATTATTATTAACATTTACTGTGCGTAAGCCAGACCTTTTGGCGACATCACAGGGTATAATCAGTTTGCTGCCGTCTTTTCAAAACTTGATTAGAGATCTGCATCTTTTTTCTTTGGCCGAAGTTAAGATTCCCGGACGTCCCTTATAATAAAGGACCCTTGCAGTCGATATCTCCTCCGCCGGACTCTGTGTCTCCCTCCACCGGACTCCGTGTTCCCCTCCGCCGGCCTCCGTGTCCCTGTCGTTTCCCTGTAGACCATCGCTATCCTTGCCATAGACTGAAAGTCTGGGATTTCTGATGCCTGGCTGTCTGGGGTTTCCGAGACGATTAACATCAGGTGACTCTTTGATGATTAGGCGCTCCAGTCCGATAGCAGATCAGCCGATGCTTTCCAGAAGGCTCTTCGAAGGCCCTATATAAATGTCCTGATGCAGATACATACGTACATACATGCATACATAAACACACATTCATACATATGCATGCGAAAATTAATGCACACATGTGCACGTAATTCATACTTATATAGAGTTACATACATACATGCATCCATGCGTGCATACATTGAACATCCATACATATATGTAATTTACAGTAATTTACATGCACTTGCAGTGTTATTTCAGTTATGGTTTTTCAGTTACAGTTATAGTTATCTAATTTCAGTTATATTGTTATTTCAGTTACATTTACAGTTATTAGAAATAACACTGCATGCATGTGTATTTACATAAACAGTTTCCTCATACTTTAACTCTCAAGTTGCAAATTTAGAGTGATTGAGTTGATGAATGACAGCACTAAGTAACGGGTGAAGAAATAATTATGGTTGGTTGGCGGTTGACCTAATTTCATAATTTGACCATGACCCCATGGTACTACTTCACATGGCATCGTTTGATGGATGCTGAAATGGGTTTTTGGGTTAGCAAATGGCAGTGACTGGAGTGAGCAAGTGCATTGGTGAGTGGAGTGGAGAAGTGGAGTGGAGAAGTGGGTTGTGGTGGAGTGATAGATTGGTTCAGCAGACTCTTGAGTGGATTGGAGGACGAATGCAGAGAGCTCATGAGTGGATGGATTGTTGGTTGGGTGAGTATGATTGAAAGCAGACAGTTGTAATTGTAAGACAACATTTGTATAGCACCAGCAAATAATCTCTTGAAGGTGCTGTATTCTTGCATGGCTACCACTAGTTAGATGGAATTGTGTGTCACACTGTCTGTACAGCTGTAGAGAATGTAACAAGAAGTCTGCATTAATCGAAGTCGAGTTGGTGGTGGCTTAAGGAGGATGTGATTTTTGTTGTCGAGCAAATGGGTGGATGACCGAGTGAAGCATTCATTAATTAGCTGCATTGTTGACATGTTTACGTAACTGGATTTTGTAGATATGGCCATTGTTGTACTTGTAGTGCATCCATTTGACCTCATTACGGCTTGGTTTTGATGCTTTGTGCATTAGACGCCGATGCCATAAAAGTTACTAATTAACACTTAATAATATGATCTTAGAACTTCACAAGGCATCATTCAATGATGTACCCTCACAATCCGTTCAATTCTAGGAATCTAGGTGAATCCATTGAGACAGCATAAGGAAGGTTAGCGTGCAGCCACAGGTTTTATCCCTCAGCACTGTTAAGAACAGACACCAGCGTGTCTAGAACAGACACGCTGGTGTCAGGGAGCATTTATTGTTAATGCAATTAACCTTATTAACCTGGTGTTTTACCTGATTACTTTTTGAAAGGTCACAGCAATGCATGGCAGTCGGCCACATAGTGGCTGGGCATATTGTATTCTATTACCCCATTAATATATCTCACATCTTTAAGAACAAAACTGCCAAGGTTTTGCTCCTGCTATGTGGCAGGCAGTTAATTATTACTAGTCCGTTGATGCCTTAAAGTCTGAGAGAGGTATGGTGACTGGCTCGAAGTCTGAGAGTGTTATGGTGGCGTTAGTGTCTCCTTTTTCGAGACATTGCTTGTAGTCTTGAGTGTTTCTATGCAAATATACTGACCCGAAGATGAGCTTTATGCCACAGCTTGAGTGTGCAGCACTTGACAACTGGGTTTCCATATCACAGCTGTCGAGCATCTTTTGGCGATTGCTGCGTTTTCGGCATCTGGTTACGTGTAGTATATCAGCTTCACACGCAGGGGCATTAACAGCAGCTGCAGCGTGACCACCACCTCCATCACCACCACCGTCATCATCACCACCACCACCACCACCACCACCACAGGAGTGCTTGTTGCTTGAAATGGCTTCGAGAATAGATTGAGTGGATTCTTGTTTATTTTCGTGCAACTTTTATGCTTACGTCAGCTGCTGCGAGAAATATAAGCACTGTATAGTCTGAATACTTCCGGTTCTGGCCCGTACAGGAGATTATCTGAGCAATATTGATGGGTATCGTAGATAATTAGACTCACAAATCGCTAACATCTGTAACTACTGCACTTGAGGGATTCAGTACGTGTAAAGTGTCATCAAAATAAACGGAAATTGATTGATCATATATATACCGGGAACGAGCCGAAAAGCTTCAGCCAGTCTAGGTGAACCTAGACACAGCAACCAGGAGGCTTATTGTTTTTATTCTTATTTTATTCTTGTTTTATTCTTGTTTTATGGCCTCCTCAGGCCTCATCCTCCACAACATTGTTATTATTACATTTTGTGTCAGAGCACTTGTATAGCTTGCATTCTTATTATTATATGTAATGTATTGTTATTGTTTTGTATATTTGTTACCACTTTAGGTAATTGTAATTCCTCAGGAATGAAAAATTATGCTAGGAGCTGTTAATGGGCATCTTGAAAATCAGGCCTCATCCTCCACAGCATTGTTGTTATAATTATAATTATCATTATTATTATAATTATAATTATTATTATCATCATTATTGTTGTTGTTATTGTTATTTACCATGAGGTACATAAATATATAAACTTGAAGACATATTTTCTTCTGGAATGGCTGTCCATTCAAGCACTTTTCCATTCAAGCACTTGTGGCTTTCTCATACATTAGCCTTTCCTCTTGACTAGGCTTGCATGAATTGTTTAATTTTGAAATTATGTTAATGAGATTTCTTGAAGTTGGAAATGTTTAAACATTAATTTTGTTTAGAAAATGGTGGGTAGTGCCAATTCAGCATCTTTGTTGTTGATATCAAGGAATATCAATCAGCTTAAGCACTTGTATCTAGTAACAAATAATTTGAGATTAATAAAATGTCAGCTGTGACAGACAGTCAGAAAAACAATATGGTTTCTTTTCACTTATTTATTGATTTATTTATTGACCTTCCCCTCACTAAGGGCTAAACTATTGACTGGTTTTTCCTTTATGGTCTCTGGTTCTTTAAAGACGTTTCTTTTCTTCAGAGGTTTTCGTGCTGAGAGCGCCTCTGAATAGGTATTCTGAGACAGGCGCTATATAAATCTTTAGATACGATACGATATGATACTTGGTTTGCTAAATGTTTAAACGAGAACATTATGCTAACATTTAAACGATGCCTTCTGTTTAAATATGCATTTAAATGTGTGCTCGTGAATAAGCTGGTGCCCTGTGCTTGGCTTTCGAGTGGTTCGAAGTTTGGAGATTACGATTACGATTCATTTGGAGATTACGATTAGGATTCATATTCTAGGTTTTGGTGTGCCATCAGTCTTCCATTGAGTACACACACACGAGTACACACACACACACACGCATATGCACACACACCCACACATGCATGTACCGTTTCATTAGACTGAGCTCAACATGATATATTTCTCTGTATCTTTCGTGACACTTGTCCAGGTCAGCTAAAGATAGCAATATAGTAGCATCGTTGAACAGGTTCTTATAATGCGATACGTAAATACGTTGACACATAAATACAATAAGACTAATATATAGTGACTCTGGACGGATCCTTCGCTGCATGGCTATTGTTATCTATTGTATAGATGTGCGTTCATCAATCTGCCTCTTCTAAGCCTGTGTGCTTCTCGGCGCATTGTGCACACACTTAATGTTTTCGGCAACCATTTAACCGTTTTTCGGTTTTTTGTTGTCCATGCTCCAACGCTTAGCGTACGGCGACATCCGAGCATCAGTCATTCAATTCGCTGCAACATCGGTTCGGTCTTTGATCGGCCTTCCTCCAACCACCTCCCACCCCCTTCCACCCCCCCCAGCAGCACCATCACCGCCAGCAATCCGGTCAGACCAAGGCCGTTTGCCGGACGCGGCCTGGAGGAGAGAGGATCGAGTCCGAAATACGATTCCACGCGCACTGGAGCGCAATCGGTCCCGGCCCCTACATCAAACACCAATTTACTCTCGCAGGTCATCTGGCGCTTGTTGGCGCCGCCGCACGGCACGGCAACGGCCGACAACGCGTTGCATCGCCGCCGCCGCCACCGCGTTGTATCGGTTGCCAAAGCATGATTAGGTATCGATCGCTGAAGACCGGCGCGTGACACGAACATCCATCGGATACCACCATACTACTACTACTATAGCCTACTCTCGCGTGGCGATTTCGTTCACGCACGCATCTCATACGAAGACGACTCTATTCTGTATCACACTTTGCAATCGCCGGATGATGCGTGTACGTATCGCGCGCCCATTCGTACAGTACATAATATGGAGAAATGTTTGCAATGTAATTTGCCGGAGCATTTGCATTCCGAGCATATTTGATACAATTTGTGTGACGATGTGGTTGATTGGACGGATGGTGGCGCATTGTAAGGTGTGGTATGCGAGTTAAAACCTCATATGGAGAGACGGCGAACGTGCCTATAATTCACAAGTCATTAGGATGATCAATCGCCGAGTAGTAATTGTTTATTAATGACTACATAATGAATACATAGTAATTAGGGGTTATTAGTTAGTGTCGCTGCATAATAGTGTGGCTTGATGTTGGGTCTTAGTGGTAGGCATATGTTGAAGGTACTGCAGCCCAATAAGGTATATCAGCCTTCAACTCCCTGGGAGCAACTGTAAAATGAGCAGTCACTGTAGGACAGATGGGTGCCTTGCAGGCTGCCATACAGTTAATTTAAACTCCTGTTACACTTGTTATCATATGTAGCTACTATAATTTTATAATCTTACTGCATACTTGTCAGTTTGAATTAATAAACGAATATTATTATTATTATTAATTATTATTATTAGTAGTAGTAGTAGTATTATGAAAGACGAAAGCATTTTGAGCCAAAATAAAACCACCCTGCTTATACCATTTATATGCACAACACATGGTTCTTTCATGGCGCGTGGGGCACCTGTGCGTGTATGTGCCAAAGGAATGCGCGTGCTTTCAATTTAAATATGCTTTCCGGTCATGGCTAACTCCCATACCTAATCAGAAATCAGCATTGGCTCCAGGATCACTTCACTGACTGCTAAGCACTGACAGGCCATAATGGTGATTGTATGACGTCAATGGCTGGCATCTATAGTGCATTAGGAGCATACAGAAATTACTGCAATTTTGATACTTTATGCTTTGAAATGTCAGATTCACAGTATTGACACAGAGAAAAGAGATGACAGAAGAATGTTAACTTTATTATATACAATCATGTAATTATAACAACATTTGACAATTATAAGTCTTGAACTAGAGCTGTCACATTCACAATGCCCTTAGTGTTGAGAATTTATGAGTGCTTTTGCTTTAAATTGCTTCCTTACAGAAATTGTTAGCATCATTCTAGTTTTGTAGTTGGTGTTAAGCAAGATAATGGACATTTTGCTAACAATGTTACAAATTAACAGAATCTCAAAATTTATGTGCACATTCACAAACAGTATTTATAAATAAATACTGCATAAAACTTGTCATAGATCCAAACATTGTGATATACATGTCAATTAAATACTATTCATGGCTGCAGCAACCCACCACACAGCAACAAAACATGTTGCCATTTACCCTGTCCTATCGGAAATCAAACAGTCAATCTAAAATCCTACAGTGTCTGCTTTTCTTCCCACCTGCACAGTTATAATATCTTTCAGATAAGGTGCTGTTGATTTCTTAACAGGCACTAAACTAAGACAGCTATAATATTCTGTGTGCGACAATATCGAGCAACTCATAAATGATTGAGGAGTGTTTGCCCGGGTCATGTCACAGTTTGCAGCAAGCAAAGGCTTTGATTGTTCCACCTTTGTATGAAAAACTCTAGGTTCAGCATAAATGTAATCAAGCAGCATTGTCACATAATGTTCGTGAGGCTGAAGTAACTGAACTCTTCACTACCAGGTCCTACAGCAAAGCAGGATGCAGTAAAAAAAACTGTCATTGTAGGAAACCATGAAGATGACAGTGGAAATACTTGAAATAATCAGTGAAAGTAGTTACCACGATACTTAGTCTTGTATTGCCACAGTATATCCTGCTGCTAAATAACATGCTTAACAACTCGATTGCATTTAACTTTACTTATCTCCAGTGGCGTAGACTTGTCCAAAATATTGGGGGGGCATGGGATCTGGACATTCAGTCTCAGACACTCAGAGTCAGAGCTAGGCTTGATTGTCATCATTCATCAATCAATGTTATTCATCCGATCTTCGTTAAAAACAGTTTCCAGTCCAAGTTCGTCATTAAAACAATCCGGGCTGGAAACAAAGCGAAGACCCTTCGACGCATGTCATTCCTTTGTACGAAATCATTACACACAGTGCCAAAATCAAGTTGGTCAGTTTCAGTACTTTACGTCTGCTTTTGACTGTTAAAGCTTTTTGTCTTCCTCATAGTTGGCAGAAATTCGAATTTGTCATTATTTTCAAGTTTTTGCAGTAGGTGTTAAGCAAGATAATGGACATTTTGCTAACAATTGTTACACAGAATCTCAAAATTTTATAGTGCACATTCACAGTTTTTGTAAACGAATACTGCATAAAACTTTTCGTAGACCCAAACATTGTAATATACTTGTCAATGATTCATGGCTGCAGGAAACTACCACACAGCAACAAAACATTTTTGCCATGTATACCCTGTCCTATCGGAAATCAAACAGTACAGATCTGCAGAGGCTGAGTCTGAGACATACTGTACACAGGCCTTTTGAACTGCGCGTATTTGAAAAGCCGTTCCCACCGTGCACAGTGGCTAGCAGTAACTATCAATAAAATAATCAGAATAAGTAGGCTAAGCTGGAGATTGATTATTATCACAGTAACAGGCTCTGTACTAAACTTTAAGACAGCTATAACGTATTCTGTGTGTGATTCATATATCTAAATAACTGGCAACAAAGCGTATCAAAATTCAGTAGGAGCAAAACATATCAGATTTTAAATCACCGGGTCATGTCGTAGTTTGCAGCAAGCAAAGGCTTTGATTGTTCCACCTTTGTATGAAAACATAAATCAAATCAAGCAGCATTGTCACATAATTTATCTCTTTTGAGGCTGAAGTAACTGAACTCTTCACTACCAGGTCCTACAGCAAAGCAGGATGCAGTAAAAAAAAAACTGTCAATGTAAGAAACCATGAAGATGAAGTCCTGTGAAAATACTTGAAATGCCCAGGTGAAGTACGCTTAAGACAATAATTAGTGTTGTCGATTGCCACTCGCTATTTCCATTAAAAAAAACTGAATCTAAATACCCGACATGCTTAACATAAGACTGTCAGACTGCCTATTATAACTTTATATATATACATTATATATATACACTATATACAGTGTCTATATATAAATATATACACTACAGGATCTCTTATACTAACATGTGAACATTTGTGAGCAAACATATCATGTTATAGAACATGTTTTGTGTTTTAACTTTGAAGCCAAAATTCCACTTCCTAAGCCTTAAAATGGCTCAGAATACTGTGAATTTGAATTAGAAGAAAGTTTTGCCTGTCAATCGTCATGATTCTTCTTTACCACCACCACCATCCACAGCTTTGAACATTCTTGTTCAAACTTATCATGTTATAGGACATTTGTGTTTTATCTATTCCAACTTGGCTCAGAATACTGTAAATTTGAATTCCTGTCGATCAACTTTGCTGCCATCAACCAATATACCCCATAGCTAGCAATAATTAACATGGCATCAGTGGGAACACTTACTCCAATTCTAGACACACCAGATAATACAAGAATATAGCCCAACAGACCACTCCCTATAACTGAAAAGTGTCATATTGGAGTGTGGAATGTGCTTAGTAAAGTTCTGGAACAACGAAATGCTGTCACGATCAAACCAGTGTTGTAGTGGGGGATCGTCTCTGGCTTTTATCGAAGAATACCTGTCTTTAGCTGTTTTCGCTTCATGGGGGGATTCTGATGACAAATTTGATGGACAGTTTGTAATAATAGATGGTTATGTATCTCTTGCTAGTTTCAGCAGCCTTTGTGGCACGCTCAGCTCAGATCCATCAGTGTCCTCTATAACAATAAATTGTTCAGCAAAATCTTTTCTGCTGGTTACAGTATTCAGTTGCAATGGAAAATTGGTCTTGGTTGTGGAATCCGTCACGAGTTCTGTAGCGATTCATCTTTTTGTTTACTTTCACTTACATTGTATTTAGGCCCTATTAACATTTAAATTTGTATGTAAATGTACTGTAAATGTAAATCTTTAGAATTTCTCAGTGCCACACGAAAGCAATGTCAGGGAGACCAGCTTATTCAAATCAAAGAAAATGACTGACAAAGGTGGATGACAAATTTGGTTTCTGAAACTTCTTTTGTCTTGAAAGAAGTCTTGTAGTTTCTTTATCTGACCTTGATCATGGTAAAATTAGACCCCAATTTGTCAACCTCGGACATTATTTCAGCAGTGCGGCTGTCTTTTTCTCAACAATGCTGTTCGCTTCGTTTTCGTCGCAGCGTTGTTCTCTTGTCTTCGTTGCTCTGATAAAATATCGTTCGGGGATATTCTGCCCCGCGCCGAGATGATTGGACCGATGGAAAGGCGGAGCGCCGAAATTTTCGCCCGCGGGACAGTGCCGACCCGTTGTTTCCCGTCGGCGCCGTGTTATTCCCCTATTATCGTTACTCTCATTTGGTTGGTCTCCAAATAATACTCTAGCGTTTTGCGCGGCACAGGCCGTGTTCGAACGGTCGGCCGGTCGCTGTCGTGTTTTACGGTGGGTCTTCATCGATCTGCGGGGACTGGAGGCACGGAAAGTGAGCTGTTCGCAGCGGTCAAATGAAGTTCTTTTTCGGTGCAATGATTCGCAAGGTGCCATAATATGGCATTGTTCGAATAAATTAATCGTCATGTGGCATCCTGTGATTGTCACACTTTTTGGTGCATCCATTGTCACTTGCTATCTCGCGACTTACAGCTGCGTCGTACTGGTGCCATATGGGGTTAATCTGTCTAAAAATTTAAAAGAAAAAGTGTCTTGTCGTTTGATTGCTTTGAGCATGTTTGCACCTCATCTGAAAGATCCTTTGAGGTTGGGACAGTGTTTAAAGAGACCTGTATCAGTAGAGGCATGTGAAAGTCCTATAACCTTTACTGTAATGATTAAGAAAGTTTGGCCAGAAGCAAACACATCAGTTAATGACTCGTGCATTGAATTATGGGTACAATGGAAGTAATTAAAATGGGTTTTATTAGATACTTTGTCTTGCTTACTTACCTTACATCGCCTGACCTAATTTTACCTTACCTTTCTGTGGAGGGGCTGTATCTTCATTTCTTTCCTGTCCTCACAATAAATGTACTTCCTTTGGGTGGACTTCAACTGACTATTATTTTGACTGGGATTGCAGTTGAAGCAACTGTCAACTGATGGCTTAAGTGCATTATGACAAAACAGTGCTATAGGAATAATTTGAATGCATTTAATTACTGTAGGCTAGATTCCTGAACTGACCTTTGCAGTCCTGACTCTCAGTTTCAGTGTCAACTACACCAAGGTGTCCTATAACTAGGGTGCAAATGGTTGAACTCAGAAGGAACAATAGTATTCTGCTTGCAGGGTCTGGTCTCCCAGTCTCTGTATTTAATTATCTAATACTTTTTGCTACGTCATTTTACTTTATGCGCATGGAAGAGGTTGCTTAAATTTTGGCATTGTGTTGTGTAATTAAATGTTTTAAGTCTAAAGAAAACCAAAATAATGTATTCAATCAGTCAGAATTTATATAGTGCCTCTTCAAGATCCCTTCTCAGAGGTGCTCTCGACCTAGGCCAGGTGGAAATATGTAGTCTTAGGCAGCAAATGAAACTGAGAGCAGATAGCACTCGGGAGGTGGCGTATAGCAAGAGGGAGCTCATGCCGTGTATATATCTATCTAGACACTTAATATGCCTTTTGTAATTACCTCACGAACTTGCTGTAAGTACATGGTTCATTAAAAAATGAGACAGTTTTTAGGTTATCAGTGAGCGACTATGCCAAAACAACTGGGGAATTCATTGCTTTGCTTTGGTTTCCTGCTAATTAAATTTTTTTGAAGTTTAGAGAAAATCCTCTTATATTGTTTTCGTTTTCTGCTAAGGGATGATGTTTGTTCTTGCAGTTTTGCTTCAGGACACTTGTGAAGATGAAGATTTAAAGCACAAAGTCTTGAAGATCACTGACTTTGGGCTTGCCCGTGAGGCCCACCACACGACATGCATGAGTGCTGCTGGTACTTACGCTTGGATGGCTCCAGAGGTCATCAAGAACTCCATGTTCTCCAAAGCGAGCGACGTCTGGAGGTAAGTACAGTGCGGACCGTGGGTAGAACGTGTGATGCACCTGACTGTTATTATTGTTTTCTGTTTGCGTGACGGTTTTTATTACTTTCTGCCTGACCCTTTTGAATCTTGACCTGGAACCAATTTTGACCCTCCCTGCCGGTCGATTTTCTATTGACTGGGAGCCTGTGAATAAGCTGGTTCCCATGGCGTGGCTTGTTTGGATGCTATAAATATTTCGTGATTATGTGTACTGTTATTAATCAGTGTAAAGCACATAGAATAGCAAATTCCTGTAGTCTCTAGAAATCAGGATAAACTAGTAGGCTGTCCTGTGCACTGGTGGGTGGGCTGAGAGATATCGATCCTGGTCTCATTGGCTGGGTGACTGCTTAACTAGCATTCAACCCATTCATCAGTTGTTTTAGTATGCATTGACGAGTAGCTGGTAGTCGAGTACTCCGTTGGAATTGACTCAAGTACCAAGACTGTGTTTTACCAAAGTTTGACTTATCTAACTGCTGGTCACTATAGGTGTAAGTGGCTTATTCAAATGCAGTGTTGCATTTTGTAATAGAGTTCAATGTTTTTTAGTACCGGTATTTATTGCCTAGTACTAAACTACTTGTATTTGACTGACAAATCGAATTTGTCTTTAGCTACAGTAGGTTAAGTTGAACATTTGAAATGCACTGTCATAACTTGCATCAGTGTTGAATGTTTATCAATAAAGTACATGTGTACCGGTAATTGTAACTGACCCGATTATGCCAGCTGCTTGAACTTCCACAATACAAATAGAAGTTTCTCAGTGGTTGGTCCAACTTTCTGGAACAAATTGCCTGTGATACGTGAGCTTCTTGGTCCGCCTTCACCTCCGTAAGCACTTGAAGCCATTTTGATTGATCGCAGTTTTGTACTCGGTTCAGGCACACCTCTGATGAGTCCTGAAGAGGCACTATATATGATTACATCTGTGGATGGCTGACAAATGTGGCATGTTGTTGGCTACTGTAGGTGTGAATTGGTGCATGCATTTGAAAGACTGTATTGTATCAGTGTTAAAATTGAAAAAAAGTGAAAAAATAAATGAATGACTTTAACTGTTACATAATAAATGTTACATGCCATTAAGTGTTAAATGGATTTTTTCATTTTATCAACAAACTATTAGGATTTGGATGACAATTTGAAGTGCTGTTGGTATTAAACTCTAAGTGAAGTATAGTGCATTTGAAACGTAATATCGATGAGGGCATTTGTGTTAACTGTGCTGCAGTTGCAGAGCCAATAGGTATCGTCTTAGGTTTGTCTTTGGGCTGAAGGCGTTGAAGCGATGGCGCCTTCCAGCGTTATAAGGTGGAGCCACCGTTACTTGCTACATTAGCCACTTGTCAGAGAGGGAGAACAGAGTGCAGGCGCTTCATGGCCAGACATGAGTGATCACTTGGTGAATGAGTTTCTGCTCGAACTGGAGCAGGGTAGCCGTAGATGCGAGAATCTGTCGGCGGAAAATGATGTCAGAGTGAGGGCGGATGATGGATTGTGAGACTGCCGGAAATTTCTGTGTTTCTATTTTGTAAGATATATATCCAGATAGAATGGACGTCTCTGTTGTGCCACTGACATCCATAGTGACCTATCAGAATTTCGTATTAGTAGATGGGGTCGTCTCTATGTACCTAAAGCAAACAAAAAGTACAATTGCATTTCTGAAATTGCAGCTATCCTATTTCCTTGGATCTGAATCAATCATGCTTTGGACTGTACTAGTAGAACAATCTGTCAATCTGCCAATGAAAATATAGTAATGTTCCAGTATTTAGACAGGCCAAAAACATTTCTAACATTCGTTAAGTTGTATGATCCTGTTTGGTCTCTTTAAATAGACAGCTGTGTTTGAGAGCCTTGGAGAGGTTTGTAAAGGAAGCTATGTTACTGTATACAGATACAATGTGGATGCCTAGGTAAATAATGCTTTTCATGTCTATAAATACGTAGCCATAACCACTATACCTATCATACCTATCTAATGGTAAGATGTAGCCATGCTCCAGTGACTTTGAGAGATTCTTAAAAGGTGCTATGCAAATATTCAGCAGCCTCAATTATTCCACTGAATGGAACAGTCTTCCCGACTATTTGAGGAATGCACCATCTCTGGAGACATTCAAATCACAGCTCAAAATCTAGCTTTCTAAACTATCGTTTTAAACTGTAATAAATCTGTCACTTGTTTATTCATGTACGGCTGTATTCAGATGCATTCAGATGCATGCATACATAGATACACGCACATATGCACACACACATTTACCGGTATACATTCATTCATGCAGGCAACTCCTAGAAAGGCCTAAATTAGGAGCTGCCTAAATTTGTTCTACAGTTAAATGATATGTGTGTGTTGTTTCTTTGTGTTTTAGCTATGGGGTTGTGGTTTGGGAGCTGTTGACGGGCGAAATGCCTTACAAGGGTATAGACACCCTGGCCGTCGCCTATGGAGTCGCTGTCAACAAGCTTACTCTGCCGATTCCGTCAACTTGTCCAGTCGCCTTCAGAAGTCTTTTAGAAAGTAGGCTTACTGGCTAAATCTTAACTTAATTATGGGGTTCAAAGGTTGAATATCTTGACTGCATGTACCATCTTAAGTTGACGAATGGTTTTTTGGCTGCTTCAAACTGTAATGTGTAGGACTGTAGGGTGGGCATATGTTCATGTGTGTGTGTACCTGTTAGTGCACATGTTGCATGATGTCTATGTGATGCGTTTTAGCCAGCAATCCTGGAAATTTTTAGAAAAAGACTGTCAGAGACAGAGGAAAGCCATAGGCACACAGACAGAGAGAGAGACAGAGACAGAGACACAAGGGAAGGACAGGAGAGATAGGGAGCAGAGAGACAGAAATACACAGAAGAGATTGACATAAAGTAGAAAGAGCAAGAAGAGAGAGACAAAGGGAGAGGGAGAAACAGGGTTGCATGTCATGAAATAGTGGTACTGTACAAATGCAAGAAAATAAAGAACTAAGAAATCTCCCAATTCTTTGCTGATAATAATTGCAAATTTCTAAAGAAGATTTACTGATGGGACTGAATGTTCCTTTTAAAATTCACCTTCGTTGATTTTATCGGTCAATTCGTTGAAGGTCCTTTATCTTTGGCACGGAGGCTTTGCTTCGGTCAACATTTTCTCGGGACTGCCAAGACATTTGAGTAACACAAGAGACTGCTAGATTCTTGAACAAATAGCTCGGAATCTGAGTCTATTGACGTTTCTTTTAAGCTGATTCATCAGCGGCAATGAGTAATGTCTTTGTGGACGCATGCGCCGCCGCCGCTTCATATGGGAACATTACTTATCTGGAGACGCTGGTACTCCGTGTTGGACGGGAGCATTACTTATCCGGATGATGGTATACATGCCATGCATCGTTGGACAGGAACATTAGTCATTGACGATAAGTGGCAACCGATTTAAGTCACCAGATGAATATAAATTATACGGCTTTAAAGGCAGAAGAAGACTTTGGCAATTGGAAAATATGTGTTGCACGGCTTCCTAGGACGTCTGTGCAATGTGCAGTCAGCGGGCCATGACTGATGGAATGGGTCAGTCATTTACCTTGGGTTCTGGGTTCCATGGTTTGAGTCCTGGTTTGTCATGTAAAGTTAACCATTCAGAAAGAGCAAATGTATTGCATTGTTTATACATGCATACATGCAGTGCTTTTTTCTAGATAAAAAGGTTCCGGAACTCAACAAATTCAGAACAGTTTTAGTGCCATATTTTATGGTAATATTTCTATTTCATATAATATGATATCAATAAAACTGAAAGCACTTAGATTAATAAAAATATCTAAATAATTTACAAAATTTTAATGAAAAATTTAAATTAGCTAAATTATTTTTTAACAGCTGAAAAAAGGTCCCGGAACGGCGCTTCCGGACCGTTCCGGCTGAAAAAAAGCACTGCATACATGAGTAATGTCTTGCATATACATACATTATATATATATTGTATTGTATTTGAACACTTGTTATAGCGCCCCCAACCAGATTTCCAATTCAGGGCGCTCCCGTCACGCCTAGCTGAATCGGAGTTTCACGCCTGAGTGAACAATTGGGAGGGTAGTGGGACTTGCCCAGGGTCCCTACGCGGCGACTTTGAGGTGGATCCGAACCCGCAACCCTCCAGCTGCAAGGCACCGAACATACCCCTACACCACCGCGCCCCAGTTGTATTGTGATGTGTTGTATTGTGTGTTGTATTGTACTCCACGTTTATAATGCGACCGAGCCACCCGCAGTAAAGATCCATTAATCTCTGATAATCCGACCCGAGACGGAAAGCAGAAAATGGGATTTGTTGGTAGCAGGCACATAGCCACTTAACGTCCACTCAGGAGTCACGCATATATATATAAGGCATATATAAAATATATATATATATATATAAAGGTATATATATATAAGGTCCTTATATATATAAGATCCTTATATATATATATATACGAGTGTAATAGTTTATGTACAGTAATGTGTACACATGTGTCCAGTTGTTGGATTGCTATTGTTACATTCAGCCAAAAGGGCATAATAGTAATAAAATTCTTCTTTATTAGTTCAAACTGACAATTACACAGTATGATTACAAGTCATATAGTATCAACAGATGATTTCAAGTTATTACAGGAGTCAAATTTAACTGTATGGCAGCCATGCAAGGCACCCATCACATCCTACTGCTCATTTTACCAATGTCACCTAGCGAATGAAGGGCTGAGTCGACCTTTGGGAGGGTAGTGGGAATCGATCCTGCTTCCTACATGATGTTCTGCTCTTCGCGCCAGTGATGTTACCATTCATATTTATGTCTGTCAACAGCAGTCCTCAGGGGGCTGAGGATTGCTGTTGACAGACATAAATATTTACTTTACTTTAATTGACCTTCTTTGATGTAATAATTATGATATAGGAAATACTAACTTGAGACTGATAGCAGAAAATGGGATTTGTTATGTAGGTTAGGTCACATAGCTCGGGTTTCCTCACGGAGTCACGCACCTCGTATATGAGGCAAGTCGTTAGCAGTGGCGGCCTCAATTCGCTGTATTGCGTTCCCGTCATTGGGTGTCAGTGGTTTTTTACAGGGTAACGGTGCAACTCGCCGCTCCTCAATGTGTTCAGATGTTCATTCATTGCTGCACTCTGATGGGAATGTCACTGCTTAGTTGGCAGGGAAAGTCCACTTATTTTGCAGCTTAACTACTTATGGAAACAAGTGCACTCCAGCTAGAGTTCAGCTCTTCCAATTTCCCAGCCGTACTTTTAATGTAGCATAAATCATCAGCATATCTCTGCAGCTGCACATCACGAAGACTGACTTAATCTCCAGCACTTAATCAAATCAGCAGAACGTTGGGACAGTTTCAGGATAGATCACAATCTGGAGAAATCCAATGTGTCTTTGTTGCGTGTGTGCAGACAGGATGGCGAGGGAGAGGAGTCAGAAGAAATCTATCAGTGTTTGTGAAATGTGAAACTATGTTGGGAATTCATTCACTGCTCTGACATTGAGCTTTTAAACATAACCATGAACTAAGGCTTCAGTTTGAAGCACAGTAATGCTACACAGCTATTTGCTGATCTTGCTGCAGTTGGTTTTTGCAAGTAGTGTTGTTTTCAGAAGGTGCAAACTTAAAAGTAGTGTTAGGTAATCTCTCAGTTATTTTACACATCTATTGACTACTTGTCGTAATCTAAATTGCTAATTTATGTATCATACATGTCTTCAAGGGAAACCTCTCAAACTCAGGCACTCCTGAGAACTCCAGACCATGAAGAGTGGATTTCACCCACCGATACAATAGAGACAAAGAAAATGCATGTAAATCTTGTATTGGTGAAAGCAGGCAATGGAATTGACAATTTCTGCCAACTAGAAATGTAATGCAGTCTCAGAGTAGTTTGCTACTTACGACGTCATTTTTTACAATTACAATTACGAATGTTACGACATGTGCTGCAGAATGTTGGAATCCGGAGCCACATGAGAGGCCATTGTTTGCCGAGATCCTGGAGATGTTGGATGAGATTAGTTTGTCTTCATTCGTCCAGACGCCACATGAGTCTTTCCACGTGATGCAAGAGGACTGGAGGCATGAAATCGAGTCCATGTTTGAAGAGCTCCGATCGCGAGAGCAGGTCAGATGTTTTTCTTGCAGTGTTTGTACTTGATCTTAATTTTGAGATTCTCTCAATTTAGGTGAATATACAGATAGGTATACATGTTTGTGAACATATAGATGTGTGCATGTGTGTATGTGTGTGTATATTTTGTGTGCACTTGTAATTCTGTATGTTTGTTCCTGGTACCTGATCTGTAACCCAATATAGGGATTCTATCAAAATTGATGCAGGAATGAACATGATACGTATGCATACGTATGCTTAAGTGGGTAAATGTTTGTACCTGAACTTTGTAGTATCCATGAATGCTTGGATATCAATTGCCTCTTTCTGAGGAATTATTTCACTTTGTTACTATAAATTGTGGATTTTCTATTTAAAACAACCTTCCATTAATGATCTCTGTATATATGCGTTATATATAGGACAACAGAAATTATATCCCTCGTGTCCTCTACAAGAAACTGATGCCAATAATTTGAGTCTTTGACAAATTGTACGATATAATAATAGTTCCATATCTTGAATTGTAGTTGTATAGTTTGAACTCTATCTTTATTATTCTGTTGATCTTGTTGTAATCAGTTGTGGTGTATTAGCTGTCTTCTTGAGTGCCAATAAATGAAAATAATAATAATAATAATTAATTATTATCTGTTATGACATTTGCTTTTATGATAACAATTAGGGATCCACAATTTTAAGTTTGGGACTAGAAAACTACCGTAATTAAGAAAGACACCCCTTGTGCTTTTGAATCCACCACTGATAACATTGCTACAGAATTTTTCAAATTAGGTAAATTACCTAGTGCATCTTGACGTTTTCGGTTGATCCATGTGTTCAGGAGCTGAGATCACGCGAAGATGAGCTCAACCGTGCCGCTCTCCAACAGAAGATGCAGGAAGACTTCCTTCGCCAGCGTGAGCAGGAACTTGCCGAGCGTGAGGTGGAGCTTGTTGAGCGTGAGCTTAACATCATGATTCTACAGCAGATGCTGAGCAAGCCGATGCCGGAGAAGCGCAAAGGAAAGTTCCGGAAAAGTCGACTGAAACTACTCAAGTCTTCCACGCCATTCCGGACTGTGGCCGAACCGACGGGTACGGTGGCCAGAGCTTAATCAAATGGGATGTAATTATTGTATAGAATTGTTATCATAATACATAAGACTATCGTCGCTTCTTTGCAAATGGTTGAAGAAATTTGAATCTGGTATCTCAACTGGATCTTGTGGATCTCAACTGGACCTGTCTAACGCACTATGGGAATGGATCAAGTGGCTTTGCTGGCTTTGGGTTTAATTGTATTGTATTGTATTGTATCTAAAGATTTATATAGCGGCTCTCTCAGAATAACTATTCAGAAGCGCTCTCAGCCCGAAAACCCCGGGGAAAAGAAACGTCTTTAAAGAACGAGAGACCAAAGAGGAAAAACTAGTCATTAGTTTAGCCCTTAATGAGGGGGAAGGTCATTTCAAGTAGAGGGACCAACCACAGCAAATGTCATCCATGCATATTAGATTCTGGCAGTATATAAAAGATTAGTTTAGATTAGAAGGAACTGGAATTGAATAGATTAAACGAGGTTAGATTGATGCTGTTTATTGTCTTGCCTACCTGACTCTGAAAATGGTTTGGATTAGAGTAGTAGATTAGATTTGGTTAATTTATATTAGACTGTACATGTATTAGTTTGTATTGGATCACATTAGGTTTGATTAACAGTAGCAGTCATGGTACTTAGTATTTATAAATTATAGTACTCAGTCGCTTGTGTCGTTTCGTTCTTGGCTGAAAACTTACCTCTTTCAAATTGCTTATCCACCTTAGGCTGCCTCTCTGTCTCTTACGGACTGATCTTCTGGATGTTGACCTGATTACGGATTGTTTTGATGCGCCATCGGTTGATGCCTTGTGCATTAGACACCGGCGCAATAGAAGTTGCTAATTACATTACATTTACATAGTATGCTAGGAGCAGATGCAATGGTTTATGAAAAAAGCTTTATCTGATTTGTTTCTAGAGCTGCTTCATGCAGGGACGCTGAGACCTGATGCCATGTGTGGTCGACAGGTATTGCCCGAATCCCTGAATGAGGTCAATGCAAATCCTACAGTTTCAATGGAGACGCCCCCAGTATCACCTCGTTACCTTCTGAATCTGCAACCTCTTGCTTGTAAGCCCTATACTGTTTATCTTACCCTCTCCTATCTTGTCCTATCCTATTGTACATCATCTTGTCTAATTTTCATAGCCATGTAGCAGCCGTGGTCTTAGGAGTTTCCAGAGGTTTCTAAACAGTGCTCTTGTTATTATTAGTAGTATATACTTCATAAGTACATGCTGCATGGTGAAAGATTGATATTCATTTTCAAGTCATGTAATCTAGAAAAAATTGTGTTTGCACTTCAGCTAAAAAGCCTTAAACTCCAGGACCTTGGGAACCATCCAGTGCCAGCTCAAGGGCTGAAGAGCAGCAAAATGAGTTTTTCCCCTGGTCTGTTAGAGACATTGGAGTTTTTCACTTCTTTGATTAAAGTTTCGTAACATGATATCTTGTCCTTGTAGACCTTGCAGATGGCATCAAGGGCAAAACATGGGGTCCGAGCACCCTTCAGAAGGAGCGCCACCAACGACCTGCCCTGGTAGTTGCAGAGGGAAGGTGCTGCAAGAGCGCTCCCAATCTCGACAAACCAATACGTAACCGGCCAGGAAGCACAGGATCTGGAGGTGGACACTCTAATATCGGTGCTCTGCAGGAAATGGGTATAATATGTTTCTTATCCTCATTGGTTGTGATTGTGTATTGTATTCGTCAATTTGTGTAGCACCTTTTTATGGACCTGTAAGAGGTGCTTCTGGCATGAGAGCCTCAACGAAGTTGACGAGTCTTGGTGAAACGAGTTCTACTTCTCACAGCCACACAAGCTTGAACAGTAAGTGGAAGACTGTTCCATAAAGTGACAAACTCCCCAATATAAAACCCTGTGTTGCACCTTGGAAGACATAAGTCTTAGGACCACTAAACAAACTGATTTTTCCAATAAGATGATCGAAGAGAACTGTGAACGACAGCTGAAGCAGGCGGGCAAAGGATATTGCGATTCATTCAACCAGTGTTTACATGTCATGTGCTAAACCCAGTGGTGTAATAATTATTGTGATCATAAACTCCAAACTTCTAAGCACCACTCAAAAGCCAAGCACAGGGCACTAGCTTATTCATGTAGATGGGCAGTTGACACCCAAGACCATGGCTCTGAATACTGATGTTTGTTTGTAAAAATGTGTAATAAAGGGAACAGTTACCTTACCTTTAAATTACATGTGTATGTTGTTTAATAACGGAATGTATGTATGGTCAATTGTGTATCACTTTCTAATAATACATGTATCTCAAAGGCACCACCTGTCTAATAGAGTTTGAGTTTGTTAATCTTGAATGAACAAGTTTCTTCACATGTGGATGACGTTTAAAAAATTCCCATGGCTCACATAGAACTCATAAAAAATCTGACTTTAGCATAAACTTGCTGTATGTTGCTCACTGCTTTAGATTTGGAGGATGACGAATGGCCCGAATGTCTAAACGATTCTACCCTCAGAATGGCGACAGCTGCATTGGCCACATTCAACAGCAACTCAGGTGAAGGTGGAGGTGACACTCCAAAACGTCGTGTCACTCGGCGACGGAGCGAAAGTCTCCTTTACAACGCAGCAGCGATGTTGGCAGGTGTTGCAGCTGGATTCGACATCCGCATTGCAAACACCACGGGCATCCATCCCAACCTGCAGACCCTCGTTGCGGCCACTCCACCACAGGGAACTCCGTACCAGCCGCGTCACAGGTCACGGAATATGATGAGAGACAGCCGACTGTTTGCTCACAACGAAAACGATGGCAGCAGCTTTCCCGAGTACCAGCTGGCCAGTGCAACTGGTGCCCCGCACAACACATATCATGGCTATCAGACAAGATATCGGCCAACCGTAAACTTTGATGTCCCGACGCGGTTCAGCGAATCTTCCTACGATGGTTTCCAGACGTACAGCGACAATCGAACGACTCCTTCAAGCGATAATCGAACGACGCCGTCTGCTGACAGCCGACGCACAACACCGTCAGCAGAAAGCCGAAGGACGACGCCATCGGCAGAAAGTCGACGAACGACACCGTCGGCGGAAAGTCGACGCACGACACCATCGGTATCAGGCATGTCATACTCAATCGGCAGTCAGTCCCCGCACAAGAGCTCTGTGGATGAGGGGAACGAAAATGACATGGCGTTGATTTCACTGTCGCCATCGACTGACAAAGCCTTTGTCGAATATCAGCGACAACAGTCAGACACGAGTTCTGTCTTCGAGACGCCGTGGACGACGCCAAAGTCAACACCGCAGCGTCATGGCGTCAAATTCGAGAATGATGTCAAGTTTGACGATGTGAGCACGCATAAAAGTCCGTCTGTCTATTTGAACCGTTGCTCACCTTCAGTCACCTCAGGCAGCTCAATTGGACTCGGTGCTCACGACAGTACTGCTCGTCTGTCATGCGAAAATCACCCAGACAGCCTGCGCTGCCCCTCTGGAATTCCGAGTCCCATCTGTCCACCACCTCCGCGCCGTGCATCGAGCCAGGAGCGACACAGCCAGCTGCACGGGTCGATCGCTGAACGCCCCGTCACGCTTGACATCATTGCACGGCCTCGACCCCATGCAGGCATTCTAAAGCGAGCTTCACCTGTGCATCTCGCAAGCCACGACTCACCACAGCGCACAAGCAGAGTTACCCCGCTCGACACGTCGAGTGCTCGCAGCGATGACAGTGGCTTCGGTCATGTCATGCGGTCGACGACACCTTCGGTGGGAACACCGCGACGTGCCAGTCAGTGTCGGACACTTCTCGACATCGATGTCGAAGGACAGCAATCCGACAGTACGAAACCTCTTCCTGCCAGGCCTCTCTGAAAAGAGAAAGCTTTGATTTTTCTATTAATTAAAAATTATTGTAGCAGTTTACATGTTTACAAAACAGAAATGTTTTGGTTGATGGATCACTAATAAGGATAGGAACAGGTGATACCCTTTTTGATTGATTTTATATTACATTTCCAGGTTCTTTCTTGTATCAGATATGGTGTTCTAAAGTTTAATTATGATCTGAAAAGCTGCAGTGTATCAGAATCTGAGATATCAACAGATTTCAGGATGTGCCAAGACATTAGCATGCAGACACCAGTGTAAAATGGTAGATTTTGACAAATAACTTAAATTTTAATGAAGCACTGGAAGAATGTCTGTGCTATTGATATGGATGCTCCATATATATATATAACCACAATGTTGAAATAAGTTTCTTAGATGTTGTATGTAATCTTTAGCTAAGACTGAGGCATGAGCGCTGTGAAGTATCTCAAACATTCCTAAAAACATTCTCTGTTAAATCACTTTAATTATGTTGATCCACCGTACATTATGCTAATCTTTTGTAGGCGTAATGGTTTTGATTTGTTACATGGACATTTAGTCCTTGTGGATTTGAACTCACAGACTTTGGGTTTAACTGCTGAACTATTCCATGTCTCTTTCCAAATGTCCATGTTGTCAGTGGTTCACTGTGTTGTCGTCTTAACATTATCTGCGCACGTTTTAATGACAACAGTTTGTTAGTGTTTGTGGTGTGTTCGTTTCCTGTGTGGAAAAGAACAATTTTTGTCTTACATTCCAAGTGTATGTTGGTTCTGTCATTAAATGTTGACCATTTCTTTGTGTCGGCCTCACACATTATAAACAGAAAGCATGTTGCAGATGGTAAAATGTGTTGTATTTTATTTTATGTTAGCAATGGTAGTAGTAATATTAACTAAACTGCTTTATTTAACAGATTTTTATAATGAGTGTAAAAATTTTTAGAATTTATACAGTTAAATAACAGAATTTTAGTTGTATAGACGCTTGTTAAAAATTAATGCCATATTATTCATAAAGATGCTTTTAAAAATAAAAGTAACAACTGCAACAAGTATTTATTCATAGTTAGGCTTCACTTACAAGAAGTAAGCTCAAATTTCATTTTAATCTTGTTTGTTGAAAATCAAACATCTCTTGTAGCATTTGTTAAAACAAGAGAATTTCTGCAGTTAACTCTTGTTAAAAATAAAGTAATACAAATTTATTCATGGTGATATTTACACTTGTAAAACTAGATACTGAAAGCTCCTTATAATGTTATCTTTGGGGCCACAGCAAGTACTGCATTTTTTGTGACTTTGATCTTAGAGCAACAGCAGTTATTTTAAAACTTAATAGTGCATAAATTTTGAATAGGCCTACCTATCCATTCCCAACAATGGTATTTGTCAGAATTTATTAGAATGATGTGTACCCATTGGTGGTAATGTATGAAGTGTATTTGTAAAGTTCTTTATTCATTCCAGGTCAGTTCTAATGGAGGTGCAGTTCTTTTCAATGTAAAATCACATATTGCAAGATTGTGGTTTGTTTTGTTATCATTTGAAATTGTGTTGTTGATTCTTAAATTCAGTTTAATTAGTAATTCAAGCAATTTTTTAATACAATCTCGTAAGCTGATGTACTATTCTGACAAGACAATTCTTTTTATTGAATTGCAAGCTTGGATATTGATTTTGCTATTCCAGTAATTCATGTGATTGAAGGTAGTAGTAACCCGACATACTAGTCAGGTAATCTATGTGATTGATCTACAAGCTGGAAATTAAAACTTTCTACTCCAGCAAATTGTGTGATTGAAATGTAAGAGCTGGTCAAGTGATTTGTTGTTCTAGTCATGTACTCATAATTTCGGCAAGATCTCTTTTTATGATCAGTTTGTTTTCTTGTATGTTTTTCCAATATTTTGTCTTTTGGTGAATTATATCTCTGTATGTTGTTTTTAATGTCTGAGTAATCTAAATATATGTGTTTATTTAGTTTGGTTATTTATCGGGTTACTGTTATTGTTAAAATCTTAATTTGTCTGTGTCCAAAATGGCACATTATTCACAGCCTTTTACTGTGTGGAGGTAAAATTATGAAGGTTGATTATGTACTCAGCACTAATTCTTTTTTTCTCGACTTGTTAGGGTTCGTGTTATTGTTGACTGTGGTAGCATTTTAACCTGATTTATTTTTACATTATTTCGATGTAACATATATTGGTATTTTTAGTGTTGTTATGTTTCAAAATCGACCATTGTGTGCATCGTTATGGTCGCCTGTTATTTTGTCTAGTAACTATTGATGATGGGTTTTTGTTGTCTTTGGTATGAATTACGTTTATGATCTGTTCCACTTGTTTCTATAATACTCTTTGCAAATGTATTATGATGTTGACTGTTTTAAATGTTATTACCTCAATTTTTATCAAAACTATTCAGTTCATTTATGGTAACTGCATCCTTTGTGGTGGCAATGATGGCTTACTCGATCGGTTACCAGAAATATGCATGTTCGAGTGCTCTAAGTTTCCCTGGTAAGGACATCGAGAAATTCCATAATCTGCAATTTGCGTAGATTTATCAAACAACACCTAGTCATTGGATGGTGGTACTGCATAAATAAGGAAAATAATAAATTTACTATCCATAGCACAAGTCTGTGCTAATGTTACAGTTTTGTACATATTGGGATATTATTCTTAAAAAAATTAATTTGTTATTCAACAATAAGTTGCGTTCTTTTTTGACTGGTACTACAAAGCCTCGTAGTTGTAGTGATACTTCATAGTCAAACCTTGTGGTAGCAACAGCTCATAATTATGAAACCTTGCATGTAGATTAATGAAGGCTGTCTGATCTAATCTAATGACTTCTGTAGCACCTTTATCATAATGCACAAGTAGTCATAAATCAATACGTAGTCCTAAACTGTAATCCGTTGGTGATTATAGCTTTCTTGTGTGGAACAGGCCATTCTCGACTTAATCCCATCCCAATTGCTCATGTTGAAGTGATCATCTGGTCAGTAGGTGCAAAGGAATTGCCATGGAAGTAAAATTCTCAATGCATTGCTGGAAGAACGATAGTATCGATGTTTCTCCTACAAAAGAAATCACCAGGATTTTTTACAGGGGGGATCAGTCACGACCTGGAGATAGAGGCGAAAATCTACACATAACTTGGGGGCAGGGTATCTACAAGGGCCACATTTGGGGGGATACAGAAGGGCTTAAGTCAAAACTTTGGGGGGACAGTCCCCCTCGGTCCCCCCATGATTTACGCCACTGCCTGGAGAGTTAGTTGCGTTATATTTTGTCATTAAAAACTAAACAACTCACATAATAACATTGTCTTAATAATTCATTCATTCATTCTGAGAATTTATATAGCAGCGCCTCTTAAGATATCTACTCAGAGATGCTCTTTGCGTTAGCCTATTATGATGACAAGTGTCATTACGATCTAAAGTATTACATTAGTTAGCAAAACAATGCATAGGCAGCACTGCAAGCTATAGAGGAGTCACCACTGGCGGGCCAAAGCACACGCGTAGAACCAATCAACTGATTCCGGTCAACAGCTGAAGATGGCATGGATGTTCAGAGTCTCTGAGCCAAGTTGCGTCGATAGAGTAGAGCGGCCACAGGTGACAGCATTCGCAAACATGATGACGCTGCTGACGAGCAGTCACTCACTGGTGGAAGATGACAGACGTCATGCTATTCGTGGGGGCACAAAGGAGCGCACAGTGTGTTGGTCGGTAGATTGAAGCGCCTCCAGTGACTGAAGGTCGAAGTCGCTCCAAGTCTCCAATGGCCCGCGCGGGAAGTCCTCCACCAAGACGAAAACACTCAGCTACAGGAAGCGTACACGGTACGTCTGGCTGAGGCTCGACGATGGGCCTGATGTAGTCACTTGCATGGCGACAAGGCGACTTCTGAACAAACTACCATCAAACGTACAATATCCTTGGCAAACCGACGAATAAGTCCGACACGCAAACCTGGCACCAGAAAACGCCAACATGCCCGAAGTTACTGAGAAAATTCTGCGTTTAGACGAAATAAAACATCGAAATGTCGGCGAAGTCGATAAACGACCGACATGGCCGATAGGCCTAATTCAATAACTTTCAATATCTGTTTTTCAATAACTTTTTCAATAAATCTTTTTCAATAGTTCTTCTAATAACTCTAATAACTCCTAGTTCAGTAACTCTTTCGTCAATCTTTTTCAATAACTCTTTTTCAATAACTCTTTTCAATAACCTTTTTCAATAACCCTTTTCAATAACTGTTTCAATAACTGTTTCAATAACTCTTTTCAATAACTCTTTTTCAATAAC
Source organism: Aporrectodea caliginosa (assembly GCA_020284085.1). Taxonomy (NCBI): domain Eukaryota; kingdom Metazoa; phylum Annelida; class Clitellata; order Crassiclitellata; family Lumbricidae; genus Aporrectodea; species Aporrectodea caliginosa. The sequence continues at coordinate 534,013 of JACEVL010000539.1, read as the reverse complement.
TCTTCAATAACTCTGATTCATCAACTCTTCAATAACTCCTTTTCAAAAACTGTTTTCAATAATCCTTTTCATCAACTCTTTCAATCCCTCTTTTCATCAACTCTTTTCAATAACTGTTTTCTTCAATAACTCTTTTCAATAACTCTTTCAATAACTCTTTCAATCAACTCTTTCTCAATAACTCCTTTCAATAACTCTTTTCAATAACTCCTTAATTTCTTCAATAACTCTTTTTTTCAAATAACTCTTTTCAATAACTCTTTCAATAACTCTTTCAATAACTCTTTTCAATAACTCTTTTCATTAACTCTTTTTAATCAACTCTTTTCATTAACTCTTTTCATTTTTAATAACCTTTCAAATAACTCCTTTTCAATAACTCTTTTCATCAACTCTTTTCAATAACTCTTTTTTCAATAACTCTTTTCATTAACTGTTTTCAATAACTCCTTTTCAATAACTCTTTCAATCGACTCTTTTTCAATAACTCTTTTTCAATAACTCTTCAATAACTCTTCAATAACTCTTTTCAATAACTCTTTTCAATAACTCTTTTCAATAACTCTTTCAATAACTCTTTCAATAACTCTTTCAATAACTCTTTTCAATAACTCTTTTCAATAACTCTTCTTTTCAATAACTCTTTCAATAACTCTTTTCAATAACTCTTTTCAATAACTCTTTTCAATAACTCTTTTCAATAACTCTTTCAATAACTCTTTTTAATAACTTTTCAATAACTCTTCAATAACTCTTTCATTAACTCTTTTCAATAACTCTTTTCAATAACTCTTTTCAATAACTCTTTCAATAACTTTTCAATAACTCTTTCAATAACTCTTTTCAATAACTCTTTTCAATAACTCTTTTCAATAACTCTTTTCAATAACTCTTTTCAATAACTCTTTTCAATAACTCTTTCCTCAATAACTCTTTTCAATAACTCTTTTTAATAACTCTTTTCAATAACTCTTTTTCAATAACTCTTCAATAACTCTTTTCAATAACTCTTTTCAATAACTCTTTTCAATAACTCTTTTCAATAACTCTTTTCAATAACTCTTTTCACTAACTTTTCAATAACTTTTCAATAACTCTTTCAATAACTCTTTCAATAACTCTTTTCAATAACTCTTTTCAATAACTCTTTTCAATAACTCTTTTCAATAACTCTTTTCAATAACTCTTTCAATAACTCTTTCAATAACTCTTTTCAATAACTCTTTTCAATAACTCTTTCAATAACTTTTCATCAATTTTTCTCCTTTTCAATAACTCTTTCAATAACTCCTTCAATAACTCTTTTCAATAACTCTTTTCAATAACTCTCTTTCAATAACTCTTTTCAATAACTCTTTTCAATAACTCTTCAATAACTCTTTTCAATAACTCTTTTCAATAACTCTTTCAATAACAATAACTCCTTTCAATAACTCTTTTCAATAACTCTTTTCAATAACTCTTTCAATAACTCTTCTTTCAATAACTCTTTTCAATAACTCTTTTTCAATAACTCTTTCAACAATAACTCTTTTCAATAACTCTTTCAATAACTAAATACCTCTTTTCAATAACTCTTTCAATAATCAACTCCTTTCAAATAACTCTTTTCAATAACTCTTTTCAATAACTCCTTTCAATAACTCTTTCAATAACCTTTTCAATAACTCTTTTCAATAACTTTTCAATAACTCTCTACCAATAACTCACTCAATAACTCTTTCAATAACTCTTTTCAATCAACTCTTTTTAAACAACTCTTTCAATAACTCTTTTCAATAACTCTTTTCAATAACCCTGTTTCCAATAACCTTTTCATCAACTCTTTTCATTAACTCCTTCATCAATTCTTTTCAATAACTCTTTTCAATAACTCTTTCAATAACCTTTTCAATAACTCTTCAATAACTTTTTCATTCAACTCTTTCAATAACTCTTTTCAATAACTCTTCTGTCAATACTCTTTTCAATAACTCTTTTCAATAACTCTTTTTCAATAACTCTTTCAATAACTCTTTTCAATAACTCTTCAATTCTTCAATAACTCTTTTTCAATAACTCCTTCAATAACCTCTTTTCAATAACTCTTCTCAATAACTCTTTCAATAACTCTTTTCAATAACTCTTTTCAATAACTCTTTTCAATAACTCTTTCAATAACTCTTTTCAATAACTCTTTCCAATAACTCTTTCAATAACTCTTTTCAATAACTCTTTTCAATAACTCTTTCAATAACTCGTTTCAATAACTCTTTCAATAACTCTTTTCAATAACTCTTTTTCAATAACTCTTTTCAATAACTCGTTTCAATAACTCCTTTTCAATAACTCTTTTCAATAACTCCTTTCAATAACTCTTTTTCAATAACTCTTTTTCAATAACCTTTCAATAACTCTTTTCAATAACTCTTTTATAATAACTCTTTTCAATAACTCCTTTTTCAATCAATAACTCTTTCAATAACTCTTTCGTAATAACTCTTTTCAATAACTCTTTTCAATAACTCTTTTCAATAACTCTTTTCTTATAACTCTTTCCAATAACTCTTTTCAATAACTCTTTCAATAACTCTTTCCAATAACTCTTTTCAATAACTCTTTTCAATAACTCTTTCAATAAGTCTTTCAATAACCTTTTCAATAACTCTTTTCAATAACTCTTTCAATAACTCTTTTCAATAACCTTTTTCAATACCTCTTTTCAATAACTCTTTTCAATAAACTCTTTCAATAACTCTTTTCAATAACTCTTTCAATAACTCTTTTCAATAACTCTTTTCAATAACTCTTTCAACTAACTCTTTCAATAACTCTTTCAATAACTCTTTCAATAACTCCTTTCAATAACTCTTTTTCAATAACTCTTTTCAACAACTCTTTTCAATAACTGTTTTCAATAACTCTTTCAATAACTCTTTCCAATAACTCTTTCATCAACTCTTTTCAATAACTCTACTCTTTTCAATAACTCTTTCATCAACTCTTTTCAATAACTCTTTTCAATAACTCCTTTTCAATAACTTTTTTTCAATAACTCTTTCAAATAACTCTTTTCAACTCTTTTTCAATAACTCTTTTCAATAACTCTTTCAATAACTCTTTTCAAGTAAGTCTCTTCATAAATCTTTTCAATAACTCTTTTCAATAACTCTTTTCAATAACTCTTTCAATAACTCTTTCAATAACTCTTTCAATAACTCTTTTCAATAACTCTTTTCAATAACTCTTCTCAATAACTCTTTTCAAATAACGGTTTTCAATAACTCTTTTCAATAACTCTTTTCAATAACAACTTTCAATAACTCTTTTCAATAACTCTTTTTCAATAACTCTGTCAATAACTTCTTTCAATAACTCTTTTCAATAACTCTTTTCAATAACTCTTTCTGTCCCTCTTTCAATAACTCTTTTTTTCAATAACTCTTTTCAATAACTCTTTCAATAACTCTTTTCAATAATAACTCTTTTCAATAACTCTTTTCAATAACTCTTTTCAATAACTCTTTTCAATAACTCTTTCAATAACTCTTTTCAATAACTCTTTTTCAATAACTCTTTTCAATAACTCTTTTCAATAACTCTTTTCAATAACTCTTTCAATAACCCTTTTCAATAACTCTTTTCAATAACTCTTTTCAATAACTCTTATCAATAACTCTTTTCAATAACTCTTTTCAATAACTCTTTTCAATAACTCTTTTCAATAACTCTTTCAATAACTCTTTTCAATAACTCTTTCAATAACTCTTTCAATAACTCTTTTCCCCAGAACCTTGGTGAGTACTGGGGCGAAAGTCCCTGTTGCCCCTCTGGAGTCGGCGCCTATGCACAGTTTCGGTATCGGATGGTTATAGACTGGAGGAGACGGCCTGCGTGTTTCTAGGGAGGAGAGCCTGAAGGTCTCCATGTACGATCCTGACTATTTGAAGATTCAAATTTCTTAAATATTTAACGGTTTTAGATGTTAGTTTATTTAGTCAATATCAGGATGCGAATCGGCTTCTTTATGCACAAGCACGTCGTAACGTAACATATTAGTTACGTATATATATATATATATATATATATAATACAGTTAAGACTCTTTATTGCTAAATTTTGATCCAAAGCTTATTTTTCAGTTGGCCTATATACCATTTGTACTACATTCCTTCTCAGGTGGCCCTGACCAGCGGGACCTTTGGCCCCTTTTGGGTCCCACGATTATCCATACTTATCTGCCAATGTACTGAATGGTTTATTACTTGTTCTGTTTATGGTTATCAAATAAAAAAAATCAATCATAACCAAAAAATAACTCTTGTATATATATATATGTATACACCAGGACACTTAATATAGCGCATTTTAAAGTATCTCACAAAAGGGTTCTTAATTCTTATACCGAAGGGTAAATCGGGCCATTATGGTTCCGATGTCTGTATGGTTACTACCGACCAGAGGTCCACGACCGAACCTCGGTCGAGAGTATACTGGCATCTTGCAGGTTAATCCAGCTGAATATCAACGTGGTTCACATATATAAATTCTTAGAGATGAATCTGAAATGCATTTATATATATATATATATATATATATATATATATATATATATATATATATATATATATATATCTAGCGTTTAGTGGTAGGTCTGCATCGGGTTACACGGCACCTTCTGGTCGTCGATTGAGGGAGAATTGTAAAGAGTTAATTAAGAACTTCTAAAGAGACTTTGAATTGTGGCCGTAATCGAAAAGGATCAGGCTACCAGCAGATAGGATAAGCTGCGAATAAAGCTGTAAAACCTCAGTATTATTATTAATATATATTGTATATAGGCCTATATATATAATATATGCATATATATAGGCCTACATACACACGTGTATAATTGTATATACATATAGTTCAATACATACATGTACATACACAAACATTTATATATATATATATAAATATATATGTATATATATATATATATATATATATACGCAGGTCGAGCGCCTACCGAGTGGTTTTAAATATATAATCTAAGCCTAAGGAATTGCGTAGAGGTAAATGAATTGATGCAGGAGGACGCAATGCATGAACTATTATATGGATATGTTGGGAGAAGGCTAAGCAGATGGGCGCGTAAGGTTTCATAGAACCCTGGAGGGCTCAACATAAAACTTAGCAGAAAGACTATAAGATGTATAAGGATACAAATAACTGTGAAAGGCTGCGTTGAATTGTATAAGGCTGTGTATAAGTATGTAAAACATCATCGACGTGCTTGAGGGTTTAAAGAATTGCATGAGACTTCATAATAGATGCGTAAAATGCAGCAATGTTTTGAGTGGAATCAGATCGTAGTCGTTGTGATGAGCGTCGATATGCGTTAAAGATTATTTTTGCAGCGCTATGTTTAGTTGCCTCGTCTTGTTCTGTGTTCTTTGGATTTTGCGTACGTGTATTCGACCGGTGCAGCTGATTACTTTAGCGCCTATCTATTGGAACGTATCAAATCCAATGTACGTATACACTTACAATTCATTACCATAAGGAATTATAGATTAATCATTAGTTTCCTGATATGATTATGATAATGATTATGACGAAGATGATGTTCGATTGCTGCCACATGGCCGCAGCTGCTGCAGCAGCAGAAACAGTCACGTTTGATAATTAAAAATTGACCCGCATCCATAGGTTTTGATTTGTCGTCCTTGTTTTGCCCAAGTTTAGATGACGCTCAGGTAAAACGGAATTGATCACCGGAAATACACGTTGACCCGTTTCTTAACAAAATCAATTAGTCCATCTTTCTTTCCTTGGTTTCTTCTCTTCTTCGATGTTTCTATTCTTATTGTCTCTTTCCTTCTAACTTCCTTTCAATCCGTACTTCCTCTTTTCTTCTTTCTTTCCACATGCACATATATGTGTGTAGCCTAATATAATATAACCATATTGGTATTTTATATATTGTAATGTGTAATAATTGGGCATTTATATAGCACAATTTGGTGGTGGTGGTGGTGGTGGTGGTGGTGGTGGTGGTGGTGGTGGTGGTGGTGGTGGTGGTGGTGGTGGTGGTAATAGGCCTAGTAGTTGCTGTTGTTGTAGTAGGAGTAATAGTAGGAGCAGTAGTAGTAATAGCAGCAGTAATGGAAGTAGTTGTTATTATTTTAGTAATAACATTACTAAAATTACTCATGTAGGTACATACATGTAAGTAACCTATTCGTATAAAAATTGTAATATATCTTATTGTAATTTTATTTTTAAGTTTCAAAGCGAGCAAAAACGATCACGTGATAGACGTTAAGCCTTTTGATGACGTCGACATTGTCTGCCCTTATTATCATTTCGACAACAACTACAGCAACGACAAAATGTTTACACGAACGAATAACCAACCGGAATACTATTATATTTACCTGGTGAGTTTTGATTACTGAAATAAAACTTTTCAAGCTGCACAACCGCGAAAGAAACAAAGTGAGGATAATAATGGAATTAGAAACGACAATGATAGCGATAATTACGACACAGATAAAGAGATGATGATGATGATGATGATGATGATGATGATGATGATGATGATGATGATGATGATGATGATGATGATGATGATGATGATGATGATGATGATGATGATGATGATGATGATGATGATGATGATGATGATGATGATGATGATGATGATGATGATGATGATGATGGTGATGGTGATGATGACGAGAATTCAGAAAATATCGCGAATGACGACAATAACGATGAGAATATTGAAGAAAATTATGATTGAGAAAATGAAATTAAGACAAAAATGATGACGAGAATGATTACATAAATTACGATAATGATGCTGCTGCTCTGATGATGATGATGATGATGATGACGACGATGACGACGACGACGATGATGATGATGATGGCGACAGTGACTATAGAGTACGGCCTGTGCCTTTCAACGGTATACAGGTCAGTCGAAGAGAGTATGATAACTGCAACATCTACTACGACAGTGGAACCGTTCTCCTCCTTTCCTGTTCTAATCCCCATCAACGGAAGAGGTTCACCCTACTCTTCGACTCCGTCCAGTCCATACCGAACGTACCAGAATTCCGACCGGACACAAAGTATTACTTCATCAGTAGGTTCCAGATAATTGTAATCGTAATGGGCATCACACATTTATATTCATTCATTCATATCGAACTTTTGTATAGCGCCCCTTCAAGAACACTCCCAACTCCAGCACGGCTAAAAAGGACAGTCTTAAGGTGAGAAAAGATGGAGATAAGGTACTGGGGAAAAGGCGAAGCTCCAGAGGGAGGCCATTCCAGGTTGAGGGGCCGACCACCGAGAAAGCGCGGTTAATACATATCGCCTCATACAGACTCTACAAAAGCGCTCCAGACTTAACGACCGAAAACCTGAATCGAACCAAATGGTCTTCAAGTGTTTACAGAATAGATGTGAAAACCGTGCTCCTTAAATCTTTTATTGAATTTTCGCTCCTCCATTCCTTCTTTATTTCGTCCATTCATCATTCATTGGCTGTTAAATTCTACCACAGTCTGTTGTTTTATTTGATTCTATGATTCTGTAGCGACCTCTACTGGGCGGGAGGAAGGCGTCGACAACCTGTATCAAGGCGCTTGTGTTGAGCTCAACATGAAGCTAACCGTCAGGATATCACAAGAAGCCAGTGAGTATACTGTAGAAGACAGACTGGAGACAGAGACAGACAGATAGACACAGAGAAAGACAGACACACGCACACTGACAGACACACAGAAACAGACAAAGGAGAGACTATAATGGTACATAACCATAACCATCATTTTATTGCACCAGCCAAACATTCAGTGGAATAAAGTGGATATTTCATACATGAATGTTCAAACAGTTACAATAGAGAGACCAGAAGGACCTTGGTCCACTAAGTATGGCTCCATTACATGTATCTACTTAACATAAAAATAGGCTAGCGCAGAGAGCGCCTCTGAGTAGGTCTCATGAAGATGCTCTACATAAATTCCCAGAATGAATGAACGAATATATTGTGATTGCCGTCTTATTGCTTCTGGTGCTAATTTCCATAAACAATCACTTGATTGTCTTTCTAACTGATCGATCTATTAATTGATTGATTGATTAACTGTTGTCGTTGCTAACGGGTTGTGCAACAGAATCGATCGATTCCAGTCGAAGACCAGCCAACAAGTCAATGGGCGTCGTCAAGAGGATGCAGAGTAGCAGCAGCAGCAGCAGCATTCCCCATCTCAACATCATCCGTCGACACGAAGAAAGAGAAGACGACGAAGGTGCAGAGGGAGAAGGAGGAGGTCACCGAGGTTAGTCAATCGATCCATCTCCCACAGAATCACTTCCATTACCAGTCGTCTAACCTCGTTGCTTGGCTGCTACGGATATTTGTTGTCGAGCAATCCGTTCGTTTATCTTCGATGGTAATTTTCCCCATGGGTTTCCCGCCTCAGTCGAGGATTTTTCGGGACACCCGGACAGTGCATCAAAAATTACAACTGGGTCCAGTAAATTAGGAATATTATAATAGGTCGAGAAAATTATGGCTATGATCTCAAGGGCGTAATATTGCATCACAAAGTGGTGGTTGCGAATCCCCTCTGCCTCCCCCTTTCTCTCTCCCCTTTCCTTCTGACCTTTCCTTCTTCCGTCCAGTCTCCTACTTCCCTTTCTCCCATCCCTTCCCTCAAACCAAAATGACGTTGCCAAGTCGCAAATATGTTTTAGCACAAGGCCAAAAGTGGGGAGGGTGACCGGACTCCACTGTCACAATGCAAAGTTACGCCTGTGATAAGCCCAACAATTTAGATTTTAGAAGTATTGGCTTGTTGCGAGATGCAGGTCATAATCGAATAATTTTATTTAGTCTCCCACCGTGAAAAATAGGAGATTAGTGTAAAACTTGCCTCATCACGCCTTGCTTCAACCCTACCTAACTTTCCTGGTGACCTTATCCTATTATCTGTTACCATTCTTTACCTTTACCTCCTGTTACCATTCCTTACGTTTACCTTCTGTTACCCTACCCTATCTTACCTTAAACTATACTCTATACTCAGAACTAATTCTATTCATGTACGATCGTTTTCAAACAGACGAATATCCGTTGTCACTGGCTGATGATAGAAGACGCGATGGAGTGACGACTACGATTGGAACAGCCGATGTCAGTCCCCTTCAGAGAACTTCGTTGTCCAATCGAGCAACAAGGATAGACAACGCCATGGAAGCAGTCTGCCTGTCATTCATCGCAGTCCAAACACTTCTACTTCATCTGTTCTCGTCTTAGGATATTAACAGCGGCTTAAAACTGAACTGCGAATGCGGTGATACTAGTCAAAAGTAGTCATGTAGGCTATAGCCTTGAAAAGATTAACATTAGCCTATAGTATGCTGCAAGTGCAGCAATGCGGACAGTGCGAGAATATTAATGATAGCAGCAGCAGAAGCACTAGCAGCAGCAGCAGCAGCAGCAGTAGCAGCAGCAGCAGTAGCAGTAGTAGTAGAAGAAGTAGTAATAGTAGAAGTGGAAGTGGTAATAGCAGTAGTAATATTAGTAGTAGTGGTAGTTCTGTAGTTGTAGTAACAACAGCAGCAGCAGTAGTAGCAACAACAGTAGCTCTAGTAGCAGTAGTACTAGTAGTAGCAGTAGTGGTAATGGTGGTAGTGATAGGAGGAGGAGTAATGAAAGTCAAAGGTCATTTTCACTCCCCCTGGTTAAAAATGATCATTCGGAAATGCTTTGTCATCGATGCTAATCATTGCCATCCAAATATTTATAAGAATCAACGAAATGTAATGTGCCAGTAAATAGGCCAGTCAACCCTTCTGTTAACTAGTCAGATTGCCTGTAAATAAATCCTTAGTTCTCTGAATAAAATGACGACTCAGTCGTTGGCTACCAAGGTAAAGTTGTTTACTGCAGCTATTATGACACCGACAATTTAGTATAAGTGACGTCATTCATTTTGCAACAGCTGAAGAATTATGTTTTGTTACTATGACGCGATAGCAATGACGTATTTAAGCAATGCCATTGTTCTTTATTAAATATCGTATTTCTAAGGTTGAACGCTTTACTTCAAGTTATCTGGCCGCGGAAGACCAAAATCTAGCCTTCCATGTCTTTTTTCTCGTAAGAGAAATTACATCAAAGGAACATAACAAACTTTAGCCATTCATTCAGTAAGGTAGGCAAACGTCTATTATGTTATCAATGCAATTAAAACGTATTCATTAGATGCGATTAGTGGAAACTCTCACGCTACAACCGATCGACTTCTTATCGGTGACTAGCTAAATTCTGCTGATTTATGAAAGTACAAGGAGCAGATAATTGTATATCACTGCTATTCGAGGAGTTTAATAACCTTACATACAAAATTCTAATATGCAGCTTGTCAGTTTATTATCTACAAATATAGATAGAATTATTCGAGTAGGATGGCGGAATATGTCATAATAATTCTCACTGTCTTCTGTTGAGTTGAAAAATGAAATGACAGCCAGTGACTGACTGACTGACAAGCTGTATATTAGAATTTTTATGTAAGGTTATTAAACTCCTTGAATAGCAGTGATATACAATTATCTGCTCCTGACTGACTGACCAATTGACTGACTCATTTGTCTGACCAGCTGATTATTTGACTGATTGTCTGACTGATTGTCTGACCTCCTTACCCCCTGACTGACTGACTGATTGTCTGACTTAATTGTCTGACTGATTGTCTGATTGACTGACTGACTGACTGACTGACTGATTGTCTGACTGATTGTCTGACCTCCTTACCTCCTGACTGACTGACTGACTGACTGATTGTCTGACTTAATTGTCTGACTGATTGTCTGATTGACTGACTGACTGACTGACTGACTGATTGTCTGACTGATTGTCTGACCTCCTTACCTCCTGACTGACTGACTGACTGATTGTCTGACTTAATTGTCTGACTGATTGTCTGATTGACTGACTGACTGACTGACTGATTGTCTGACTGATTGTCTGACCTCCTTACCTCCTGACTGACTGACTGACTGATTGTCTGACTGATTGTCTGACCTCCTTACCTCCTGACTGACTGACTGACTGATTGTCTGACTTAATTGTCTGACTGATTGTCTGACCTCCTGACTGACTGACTTTGCGTCTCTCTGTTTAGTCCGTCACTTCCTTTGATCTGCTGAAAGACAGACATCGTTGTTGCCTTTCAGTCGAAGCAGCAGCAGCAGCAGACATTGCCACGATGTTGAAGAAGACTCCGCCTGCCCCTGAACCGGAGCAGGTCTGCTGGACCTGTAGGAAGTCGCTGATCGGTCACCGCTACATCGTTAACCAGACGCATAGCTACTGCGTTCCCTGCTACGAAAGCGAGTTCTCAAACACGTGCATCTCTTGCCATTTCCTCATCGGCACTGATTGCAAGGTCAGCAGGTCAAGGGGTCACCAATCTTAGAACACCACTCATAAGTGAATCAGATAAACTTAACGGAGGAGAGGGAATTACGGACCCAGATGCAGTCATGCCCCTAATTTAGTTAAACCTCAAGTTTCGCTTGTTTTTTTTGTCTGCAGTAAGTATGCAGGTTGATGCATAGCATTTTCTAACCTATTCTCGCCTAAACTAAACCAAGACAGACTGGCGAGCGAAACGAAATTTTAGTGAACTGAACTAAACCGAAAATAGACAAACTAGTTATTTTCGACTTGGTTGAACTCTTAAACAACAAGTGAACTCTTAAACGAGAAGTGATTGGTGGATTAATTGATTGATTGGTGGCACAATTGCCTCTATTTGATTGACTGAGCTATTGACTGACTGCTAATTGATTAATATCGATCGATCCATCGACTGATGATTGATCGATTCAATTATTGATCTGAACACAGGATCTGGCGTACAAGGATAAGCACTGGCATGACAACTGCTTTGTCTGCTCCGAATGTAAGACTCATCTGCTCGAGAAGATGTTCGCCTACAGAGATGAGCAGCTCTTCTGCGCCGATTGCTACGACAAGATCCAGGCCATGGGATGCGAACACTGTGGCCAGCCCTTCAACACAGGTAAGATCCAGGCCATGGGATGCGAACACTGTGGCCAGCCCTTCAAAACAGGTCCGTTGTCTACTATATCACACACACCGTCTAACAACAAATATCACACACGGTGCTGCTTATAAGAAACACTACACGCGGTTTTCTTATAAGGAATAAGCGTATGTTATCCCTTTGCTCTCGAACGATCCTCCCTTATGTCTCGCTCTTTGATCTTAAATGGGGTACTTCTGTCTCTGCCCGCACTCTTAAGACTATTCTTTTCTCGCGGGGCTTTTCGCACTGCATGGGAGCGCCTCCGATTAGGTCGTACTCTGAGAGGCGCTTTAAATACAATACAATACAATATAATACAAAACAATCATACAAGGTGCTGCTTCTAAGGAACATAGCACGCGGTTTTGCTTATAAGTAAAATCACGCACGGTCAGTGACGGATTTAGACTTTGCGAAGCCCTAATCCATTGATGTTTGAGAGGTCAACGCTCCACTATTTAAAAAAATACAGTGGACATAAAAACTGGTTGCATATCACCTTTTTGACCAAAATTTCGAGACATTATTATTGAGGTGACATATTTAACAATATAGGGCCTAATTGTTTGGCTAGCAGTAGAAAAATAAGTGATAATTTACATGCAAAATCACCTTAAAAATTATCCTAACAACGAAAACATTGATTCATCGCAGCGAGATTAAATGGCGGCAACATTTCTAAGAATGTTAACTAATTTTGTATCTACTTTGTTTAACAGCAAGAATCATGTATAAGCACTGCATGTGATACAGTTCACGGCATTTAAATAGCGCCTTGCAAGAGTGTTGGCGGTATTTGTAGTTTTGTACACGCTACAGACTGTACACCGTCCGCATATAGTTATTTTGTTTCAAAAATGAGGCCCTGACAACGCGAGGTCCTAAACCATGACTTGGTTGGCTTATAAGTAAATCCGGCAAGAAATCTTACAAGAAACATTCCGAACAGTGTTGTTTATAAGAAACATCACACACGGTGTTGTTTATAAGAAATATAACACAGGGTGTTGTTTATAAGAAACATAAGACACGGTTTCACATGTAGCAAACACCACACATTTGTAACCTTGTAACAAACACCACACACGGTTCCACTTGTAACGAACATTACACAGGGTTTCGCAACTATCAGGCACACCACACAAGGTCCAGCTTGTGACAGACTGCAGTGCCTTGGTGTCCGGGGTTCGAAACTAGCTGTTACGTTTTCATATCAGCCGAACGTAATGTAATGTACGGTAGCCTGCTGCCTGTGTATTTTGATTGAATTTTAATCGATTAATTGATTGAAGGTTGATTGATCAAATGATTGAAGATTGATTGGGGTGTGAAGGTCTTAGTCGTGTTATTTTCGCTTCTAGTTCTTAAAATTTGAAAAACCTGTGATGTAACTGAAGGCTTCTATTGGGCCTTCTAAGCATTTCTCGAAGCCACTGCTCGATAGTAGCCGAGGTCTACTTCAACGAATGTTATTGACAAAGGCGTTTCATTATAATGAACGATTACCTAACCTTGTCTTAACTCATCTTACCTTATATAATCTTAGTCTAAATTACCCTTTCTTTACTTCATCTACATTCTACAAGATATCATACTTTAATCCAAACGTTTTAGAGACTTCTATAGTGCCTGTAGTTTTCACACGCAAGGCATTAGTACTAAGTCGCTCTGAATCGGGAGATAGACAGACAGACAGACAGACAGACAGACAGACAGACAGACAGACAGACAGACAAATGGATAAATTGCAGATTATTTCAATAATTGTTTCTTATTGTGTAATGCAGCAACATAAACATGTGGACACACACACGCACACACAAACACACACACAAACATAGAGCAACACTTACGTAAACGTAAAAACAGACAAATACTTCCATTACACGGCTTTGCTATGACAGGCACGAAGAAGTACGAGTACAAGGGCAAGAAGTGGCACGAGCAGTGCTTCAACTGTCACGACTGTAAGGGATTCATTGGCAGCAACGCTTTCATCTATTACAAAAAGAACCCCGTCTGTCTCAGTTGCTATGACAACAAGTACGCACTGCACTGTGCCAAGTGCCAGAAGGTAAGCCATATACCACTATCCGTCCATCCATCCATCCATCCATCCATCCATCCATCCATCCATCCATCCGTCCGTCCGTCCGTCCGTCCGTCCGTCCGTCCGTCCAACCATCCATCCATCCATCCATCCATCCATCCATCCATCCATCCATCCATCCATCCATCCATCCATCCATCCATCCATCCATCCATCCATCCATCCATCCATCCATCCATCCATCCATCCATCCATCCATCCATCCATCCATCCATCCATCCATCCATCCATCCATCTATCTATCTATCCATCCATCTATCCATCTATCCATCTATCTTTCTATCTATCATCTACTTGTCCATCTGTGTGTCTCTCTGCCTGTCTATCTGACCGTCCTTCTGTCCGTCCGTCCGTCTATTCGTCCACTTACTTATTTAATAACCTATGGATTAGAGCGACTTGTATTTGGAAATGGGCGTTCAATGGTAGATATCTGAACCTGTGAGCAAGATGTGGAAACGAATCTTCAGTAGATGATAGGCCCGTTCTCAGCCAGCAGCCTAAGTTCCACTCTTCCCCTTCAAACCGCACTCTATAGTATACGTCTGTATCTACCTAATCACCTAGGCCTACTATAACTCTTTTCAGGTAGTCTACCTCTCAAAATCACTTCATTTACTACTGGTGCTGAAGTTCATTAAGAACGAGTTTGTCCGTAAAAACTAATAGTCCGATAATTAATTGGAAGCCACTGTCCGACTGTCGAACATACTCCTCTGACCGTTTTTTGACACTACTCTGAATATCAAGAGCTTGCTTTGCTTTATGTGCAGGTGATATCAAAAGGCGGCCTACTCTACAAAGACACACCTTGGCACATGGACTGCTTCACCTGTACGAACTGCGACAAACAGCTGGCCGGCGACAAATTCACGACACACGCCAACAAGCAATACTGCCTCGACTGCCACTGCAAGCTCTTTGCCGACAAGTGCTCACGATGCCAGCACTTCATCTCAGGTACCAGCCTCTGAAACACCTGGAAGGTAGAGCAGGCTGCACATGGTCAGATGAGGTTAGGTGGAATCAGACTAGGTCAGGCAAGGTCATGTACGATGCAGATCGGTCGGGTGAGATGCGACTAGGTCAGGTAATGTCAGTCAAGATAAGTTCAAGTCAAGTAAGATTACGTATGTCATGTACGATGCAGATCGGTCGTGTAAGGGATACGAAACAAGTAGGTCAAGTAAGGTCAGGCAGAGTACATTTAAGTCAGGTAAGGCCGTTTAAGATGCAACTAGGTCAGGTAAGATTTAGATAGGTCAGGAAAGTTCACATATGATACGTTAAGGTAAGGTAATGTCAGTCAAGATACATTTATGCCAAGTAATCGATTGATTGAGCGACCGTATTGTATACTGTGGAGTGTTCGGTTTCGAGTGCGATGAAGCGGGTAGAACCATAAACTCATAATATGTACTTCGAGGGGCCAACTGAGGGCCAACAGTAAGCCTCATGAATTAAATATCGTCATTTGCATATAAAGAATTTGACACCGACTGTGGGCCAGCAGTGTGCCTCACGAAATAATCCTATTCATTTGTATATATATATATATATATATATATATATATATATATATATATATATATATAATTATATATACAAAAAGAAGTTAATATCGGATTTGCCCGACCCAAGGGCCACGCCGCCGACCCTGTATTTCGCAGGATTTGTTCTTTGTTCTAGGGTTGGGTGGGGTGAAGTTCGTATCTTTCGAGGACCGTACCTGGCACTGCAAGTGCTTCACCTGCTTCAAGTGTGGCCTTGACCTTGTCGGTCAGGGGTTCCTGATGAGGGAGAACGAGATCATATGCGCCGAGTGCGGCAAGAGAATGACTGCTGGACATCAAGCAGCACCTGCAGCTGGAACACCACCACCACCACCATCATCACCAGCAGGAGCAGCAGGAGCAGCCGGACTAGCTGGAAAGAAGAGAGAAACGTCAACTCCGATGCTAAGCCAACCGCAGTCAGCTAATACCCCGTAGGTTGACATTTAACCCCTAAAGAAGTATCCAGGCTTATTTACATCTGAGAAACCCCTCGTCTCGGTTTTTTCTTTTCCTTTCGCTTTCGTTCTGCTCGCTTTGCTTTTATGTTTATTATGTCTGCCTGTCTGTCTGTCTGTCTCTCATTGTATACCTCTGTTAAGATGGAACTGGTAGAGATCTCACTTAAAGAACTGCAGCAGAAGATCTTTAAGCATAGATTTTTGCATAACTGTACTTCGACTATTATCATCGGTACCGTTCGCTGGAACGGAAGAATCTGAGAAAAATGAAAAAATCACTTTTATTTAGCCAGACGCAAAATTAAGAATCAGTGACCTTTTGCATTTCAGTCAGTTTTACCCATATCGAAACATACCCATTTTACTAATTATTTATAGATAATCTTGTCAAGTATGATAAAATAATTTTAGTTATGATCGGATTCATGCGTCAGTTGTGGCATAGTTGCACCATCCTGTGTTTGTCTCTGCCTTAGATAATGCTCATGACAATTAATCCTATATACTTTTATATGCGACATGGTATAGCCAATGGCCAACTCCAGGTTGAGTAAGTGCTCACTGCTTTACCGCCACCACTTGAGTTAGCAAACAGTAAACTACATCAACGCGACTTTTCTTCGAACCTCTTAACCTCTGATGTTTACTTTTCGTTTTATCGTGCAATAAAAAATGTAAGAACTGTCACAAATTATTGACGAAAAATAGCAAAAATTGTAAATGAATTTTGAGTTTGGTCTATGAAGTCCCACTAGAATTATTAAATTTTGCACTGCTGAAGTTCGCGATGTAATGCCTATGTAAGAAGTTGACCACCACAAGGCAAGGAATATTAAAGCTATAAAAAGCCTTCATGACAAGGGAGTGGTCCGTGGTTACGTGATTACACGGAGCTCTCAGCCGAAGCGCAAACTGGCTACAGCATTTTCCAAAGGCACAACAGTGTTTCCTGCTAGCATGCAATGGTGAACGTCTAACATGTTGCTTATTGGTAACTGCCACCATGTAGGCCTACCATTTCTTTCCATTTGCTGGCAAGCGCGAGGCGTGAGGCTCTATGTCCATGACCTTGAATAATAACCTTCCACTGCTGCCTCAAACACCGTAAAGTAGGAAATTAACGCTTACACTGTGCCGCTAAAAGAACTAAACTTACTTACTTACTTACTTACTTACTTAGTCTTTCTTACCAACTTTAAGGTCTTGCACTAATGAACAGATGTAATCCCGGATATGGAGAGTGGGCTTAAGGCCGCAAAAATAATGTTGGTTTGGTGCTAGGTTTCCTGTGCGTAGGGGCGCCCCTAACATTTTCATCAACTGGCTTAAAAACGAATGAAATTCGTGACTTTTTGGGATAAATTTCAAACAATCAATCGGAATTTATATAGCACCCCTTCAAGATCTCTACTCAGCGGCGCTCCCAGCCCAGGTCTGGTGGACCGTGGAAGAGAACAGTAATCCGCCAGGCCTAGTCATGTGTTAGAACGTCGAAACGCAACGTTTTGTCACCTGTCACCAAACAAACTCATCTAACTCAACAGGACGAATAGGAATCCGACGGCATCAGAATTCGACCGGGACTTCACCATTGGATTACCATTTGACAGCGGTTTCGTTTAAAGCGACCACCGAATTATATTATTTATTCAGTTACTTATATCGCACTAATTTTCAAATCCCATAAAAGCATTATGCAATAGCATCGACGTAATAGAAAATGCTTAGGCCTATATGTATTTATGTAGGCCCTATTCATGCACGAATGCTTCGTGTGTTTGTGGGTATACTTAGCGTCTGCCAAGTGAAATAAGAGGTTGTATGTGGTTATATTGAGTGAGCGTGGTTTTTCATTTGGCCGATGCACGTATACACGGCTGTTAACAACTATAGAGACCGGGTGTAGAAACGGAGCCGCATAAGTTGGTTGGTCGTCTAACTTTAGTAACATTTAGGCTAGCGCAGGCTTCGCTTTTGAAAGGCGATGAAAAGGCGCTATATTGTCTAGATACTTACATACTTTTGCGCAAGGTGGCATGGTGGTTGACCATGGGGTGACTGTCCATGGTGGTTGACCATGGGGGTGGTTGTGAATGGTGGTTGACCATGGGTGACTGTCCATGGTGGTTGACCATGGGGGTGGTTGTGAATGGTGGTTGACCATGGGATGGCTGTCCAAGGTGGTTGACCAGAGGACGGCTGAACATGGTGGTTGATCAATCGGTGACTGGCTGATGACTGTGCTATAGGCCTTTAGACTGTGCAATGTGTGCATCTAGGGTTTTGAATCCTGGTGATTCATGTGACACGACAAATCGTTCTTCAATCATCATAGATCTGTTATTGGACAAACTGCGATTGTCTGGTTTACGCTTAGTCGACAGATCCTCCTCAGTTTCTGTTGCCAATCTTCATTACCTTCTCATTACCTTCTGTTGCCAGTCTTCATTCCCTTCTCATTCCCTTCTCATTACCTTCTTCATTCCCTTCTCATTACCTTCTCATTACCTTCTTCATTACCTTCTCATTACCTTCTGTTGCCAGTCTTCATTCCCTTCTCATTACCTTCTCATTACCTTCTTCACTACCTTCTCGTTGCTTTCTGTTGCTGGACTTCATTGCCTTCTTTTCCTTTTCATTACCTTCAGTAACTTCTTCACTACCTTCTTCATTACCTTCTCAGTTTCTGTTGCTTTCGGCAGACGAGTAGAACTTAGTCATTTGGTTGTAGACAATTTAACTGAACCGTAGATCGCAGATGACGTCAAGTTTGACTGAGATTAGGGTTTAGGGTCTTATGTCATCTGGCCTCTCACTTCCTATTTCAGATTGGCTGCTATATATAGGTTCGACCAAATGACAGATCACGACGCGCTCAATATAACCATAGACAACCTCTTATTTCACTCATCAGGCGCTAGATAAATGTCCATAGACACATAAGGCATACGTGCATGCATACGGGGTGCGGGGGGCGATAGCGCATTGGATAACACGCTGGCATTGAGAGCGAGAGGTACCGAGTTCGAGTCCCGTAGGGCGGAAATGCTTTGTAGGCTGCTATTAGCGCCGTTGTATTGCAGCTGTCTGTTCTGTTAGTAGTTAAGATTTAAATTGCATAACATGTAAATGTACAGCGCAGTGCGTTTGTCAGGCGCTTCAATAAAGAAAAGATTATTATTATTATATTACACTGGACAACAAATTTTAACTTTTTTTTTGCTGCCTAAAAACTTTAGCTGTTCTATATAGATTTTGGCACGCTGAATCCAGTGGTGTTCTCAGAATTTTTGTATCACGTCAGGTTTTTGAGAAAAATGGTTTGCAAGATTTTAAAAGAAATGCCCAGAAAGTTACTTAGTGCATAGATTTCACTGGACAACAAATTTTAACTTTTCTTTGCTTCCTGAAAAACTTTAGCTGTTCTATATAGATTTTGGCACGCTGAATCCAGTGGTGTTCTCGGAATATTTTTACCACGTAAGGTTTTGAGAAAAATAGTTTGCAAGATTTTAAAAGAAATGCCCAGAAATTTACTTTTAGTGCATAGATTTCACTGGACAACAAATTTTAACTTTTTTTGCTTCCTAAAAACTTTAGCTGTTCTATATAGATTTTGGCACGCTGAATCCAGTGGTGTTCTCAGACTTTTTGTATCACGTCAGGTTTTTGAGAAAAATGGTTTGCAAGATTTTAAAAAGAAATGCCCAGAAAGTTACTTATGCATAGATTTCACTGGACAACAAATTTTAACTTTTTTGCTTCCTAAAAAACTTTAGCTGTTCTATATAGATTTTGGCACGCTGAATCCAGTGGTGTTCTCGGAATATTTGTATCACGTCAGGTTTAAAATCTTGCAAACTATTTTTCTCAAAACCTTACGTGGTAAAATATTCCGAGAACACCACTGGATTCAGCGTGCCAAAATCTATATAGAACAGCTAAAGTTTTTTAGGAAGCACAAAAAGTTAAAATTTGTTGTCCAGTGAAATCTATGCACTAAGTAACTTTCTGGGCATTTCTTTTAAAAATCTTGCAAACCATTTTTCTCAAAAACCTGACGTGATACAAAAAGTCTGAGAACACCACTGGATTCAGCGTGCCAAAATCTATATAGAACAGCTAAAGTTTTTAGGAAGCAAAAGTTAAAATTTGTTGTCCAGTGAAATCTATGCACTAAAAGTAAATTTCTGGGCATTTCTTTTAAAATCTTGCAAACTATTTTTCTCAAAACCTTACGTGGTAAAAATATTCCGAGAACACCACTGATTCAGCGTGCCAAAATCTATATAGAACAGCTAAAGTTTTTTTAGGAAGCAAAAAAAAGTAAAATTTGTTGTCCAGTGAAATCTATGCACTAAAAGTAAATTTCTGGGCATTTCTTTTTAAAATCTTGCAAACTATTTTTCTCAAAAACCTTACGTGGTAAAAATATTCCGAGAACACCACTGGATTCAGCGTGCCGAAATCTATAATAGAACAGCTAAAGTTTTTTAGGAAGCAAAGAAAAGTTAAAATTTGTTGTCCAGTGAAATCTATGCACTAAGTAACTTTCTGGGCATTTCTTTTAAAATCTTGCAAACCATTTTTCTCAAAAACCTGACGTGATACAAAAATTCTGAGAACACCACTGGATTCAGCGTGCCAAAATCTATATAGAACAGCTAAAGTTTTTAGGCAGCAAAAAAAAAGTTAAAATTTGTTGTCCAGTGTTATACATAAATGCATGCATATACACACACATGCATAACACACACATATTTATATATATATATATAAGTACATATATTAATCAATTTACGTAAAAATACATGCGTATAATTATATATACACACATAGACACCCACGCACATGAGTACTCGCATTATATCACACATGTAACTTTAGGATTATCACACAGTCAATGGGCCTTTATGTATGCATGCTTCTTTTGAATTTGACTTTGTCGCTGTTTCGGCTTACTGAGTAACAGAGAACCTATTATTCTGCGGTTACTAAACAGTGCAGGTTCCTTCAATTTTGACTCAGACTTTGTCATGATCGCGTCTGCCTTCCTATAGTGCTGTCACTGCTGTGGTCTCTATCGCATGCTGCGTTCTGCGAAAGGGGACAGCATAGGTAGACGTAACTCTACCGACCAATGCTTTATCCGGATGTCTTCCACATTCAATGTCTCTCACTTCCTTTTTGTCGCCAGTCCTCGTTTAGCGAAGCATCGCGTCATCCGATGTGTTTTAGGGATGGTTATTAACACTCCTTCCCTATTTGGATTCACGACAACCGCATCTTCTTAATCATCATTATGGTCTCTATGGGCTTGACGCTTGCGCAGACCTAGCGAATAAGGGCGAGTGTATCCTGTGTATAGTGTGTATAACTTCCAAGTAGCGTTTAAAAAACTTCAAGCTTACAATTAGGCCTACCATTAAGTCTGTCTGTCTGTCTGTCTGTCTGTATGTATGTATGTATGTATGTATGTATGTATGTATGTATGTATGTATGTATGTATGTATGTATGTATGTATGTATGTATGTATGTATGTATGTATGTATGTATGTATGTATGTATGTATGTATGTATGTATGTATGTATGTATGTATGTATGTATGTATGTATGTATGTATGTATGTATGTATGTATGTATGTATGTATGTATGTATGTATGTATGTATGTATGTAATATGTATGTATATGTATGTATGTATGTATGTATGTATGTATGTATGTATGTATGTATGTATGTATGTATGTATGTATGTATGTATGTATGTATGTATGTATGTATGTATGTATGTATGTATGTATGTATGTATGTATGTATGTATGTATGTATGTATGTATGTATGTATGTATGTATGTATGTATGTATGTATATATGCATGCGTGTATGTATGCATGTTTGTATGTATGCATTTATGTATGTATGTATGCACGAGTGTATGTATAACAGCAGGTATGTATGCATGTAAAAGTGCCTATCTTTAGCCTAATCTAATTTATTAATTTTTTCATTAAGCACCATTGTCATGAAGTATCAATGGTCTTCAGTAGCAAATACCTGCATGCATACATGTATGTGTACATGTATCAGTGGTAGTCTATTTACATGTAAGGGCAGCTAAGTAATGCCTCAACTTAGCTTACCATGCAACTTACCCTCACCTTGCCTTAACTTACCTAACTTACCCTTACTTTGCCTTGCTTTACACTACCTGCATCATGTGGCCTTAACTTAGCAAAACTTACCTTACTGATCCCAACATACCTTACGTTAGCGTTCCTTACCTCAATTGAACTTTCCTTACCTCAAAATTCCTTAACGTTAACTTGCCTTCAAGTTACTTACTTACACTTGTATTATCTTACATTGGGGATATTTGTTTTGACAAGAAGTTTCAATAGGACTTCATTTGAATTTCGTGACTATAGCATCAGCAGATAACATCATGCAGTGCTGAGTCGGCCTTTGTATTCTTAACAAAACGGATGCGTTTTCGGCCTGATGTTTACACTAAGAGCCTGCTTACTTGCGTCATATAGTAGCAAGGGTCCTTCGTGTTTACCATGACTTTCTGCTTTTTGGTAACTATTTGGGGCACTGGTCGCACGACTTAGTTGATTAGCTGATCGTGGGGCAAAGTTCATCGATGCATGCTGACGTTGAAAGGCGTTTCTGACCTGAAGGCTCACGTCTTTGACGCCTTAACACTTTACCGACAGACTGCATTTGTTCCCAGTCGCCTTTAGTATTCAATTCAATTCAATTCATTTATTGATCCCGGTAAAAAACAAATACACTTACAAGACTCTCATCATTAAAAGATTAAAGGCCCTGAATAATTTGGGATCAACCAATGCAGCCACACTGTGGACACCACTGTAAAGACGTGAGACAATGTAGTGTCCTCGGCACTGGTGGATAACAGGCTTCTGGTTGTACCTGTAATGCTGACGTCTCATTCTTTTGGTTCCTCCTTTTAATGAATAAAGTCAAAACACTGTTAATAAAGATAATACCAAAACTACGACTGATGCTCATACTGATGCTGGCAGTGATACTAATACGGGTACAGATACGGACACAGACACTGATAATGGCACTGATGATAACACTACTATCCAATATCGCATTGCTCATGAGCCTCTAGCTGTGGCAATGGCTTAACGGCAGCGTGGTATACATTGGTCAATCGAAAGAGTCAATGCGGTCATCTCATTGCTATCCAGCCTTCTCTTCGATATCCTTGTTCTCCTCCTTGTAAATGCCATTCTTTATTTTGTTCCTCTTAATCCTCCACCCTCCGCTCAGATTCATTTACTCCTAATTATTTTCCCTCTTTCTTTATATTTACTGATTATCTTCTCATCATCATTATCATATTCACCAGCAACAACATCAGCAGCATCATCACCATCATCAACCCTTTACTCGTCATTTTCTCCTCTTCTCGCATTCATCCTCTCTATTTTAGTTTTCCTTTCCGCATCTTTTTCTCTTATGCATCTTACTCCTAATACAACTGCAATGTGAAATTACTGCAGAATGTCGGACTACTTACCCTGACAATGCCTTACCATGCCTTAGCTTACCCTGCCTTTCCGTGCCCTATTGCCTTAAAATACGCATCACCTGGTCTAGCTTTGCCTTGCATCAACTTAACAACTCTATCATACTTACCTTTCTTGCTTACCTAAAGAAGAAGTCTCATGCAAAGGACTTGTCTGTCAGATGACGCATGTATACGAACTAATACTGTACAATTTATGTTCATGAAAAGAGCTATTCAGAGCTCAGGGAGTACTATAGGTTGTAGCGAGAACTGAGAGCAGGGATGAGCGACCAGACCCAAACATCACGACGGCCGATGAAAATAGATGCAACGCATGGCTGCATGTCCATCCATCAGTCTGTCAAACGAACGATAGAAACACAGAGACAGACAGAGACAGACATATAAAAAGACAGAGAGACAGAAACAGACAGAAACAGATGGAGAGAAAGACAGACAGGGAAACAGAGAGACAGAGAGAGACAGAGACAGAGAAAGTTCAGAGGTAGGCGTTTGCCCTAATCTCAAACTAAATAATTAGGGCTTAACACTTACTAAAGAGGTGGATACAGGTTTAAGCAAAAGGCAAATGCGCAGAGTGGGTTTTCAAACAGAATTTTTCTGAACACAAGAAAAGTCTCTTTCGTAAGTGAACGTTTAGCAAAAAGAAGACCTCTTTATGTCAGATTGCTGTAAGGTGCCCTCACCGGTTTAGCCATGCATGGTGAATAGCCTACATAACGGAGTGTTGCGAAACAAGCGGGCAGCTTTTGAAACCTTTGGACCTGTTTACATCTGAGAGGAAGGGATCAAAACACTTCTTTTTCAGGCAGCATGCTTATTCCAACCGATGCAAATCATGCACCGCGTTGTGCACGAGTAATTAGTAGATTGCAATTTATAATGTACTGCAATGTAAATTTTACGTGATTTACGTTACATATCAATCGATCAATCAATCAATCAATCAAAAGTACTTCATTGTACACCAATCATACAAACAATGGTGAGCGAATTAATTGGCAAACGAAATACATATAGGCCTACTTTACCTTGTTTTTTTTCTTACATTACCTTACATTCAATGGCTTTACCTTCTTGAGTTACCTGACTTATTTATTGTTACCTTAAAATAGGTCTACATGAATGTGGGCGATTGCGTAAGTTGAAACGTTTACTGTAGTTTATGAAGCGACTTTATACAATGGAAATGTTTTTCAGTGCTTGGTGATTACTTTTTATAACAAATAGCTGAACTAGATGTCATGCTAACTGTGTTTCTTAAGTGCTCGTAGGTCAACTGTTTAGTTGACCCTTCTTCGAAATTTATAGTCGGCTCTACAGATGAAAATATTCCGATGAATGGCTGAGAAAGAACTATAACGATGGTATAGTTATGTCTGATAGCAGCAGACACCGCGGTGAGGTGAAAGCATTCCTAGACATAATCAGACTGCAAAATGTATTAAAGAACATTCACTATAGCCTTCAACGAGGCAAAACTGTAGCTTCTTGAAGAGATGTCTGGCTAGAGACTACAACATAGGTTTTCTGCTATACCAGACAATTCGTGTGTGTGTGTGTGTATGTATATATGTGTGTGTGCGTGTGCGTGTGTGTGTGTGAGTGTGTGTTTGCATTCCTTGCACAATACGTTTGCCATTGTGTTTGACTAATAATTCAAATAATGACATCTCAGGCCGAAGATGATATTTGCATAGAACGCAGTTACAATGTGGCAATATCTATGTGTTCGTGTCAAACTTTTGTAGAGGACAATCATATTTAGCTTTAGCTGCATATTTAAACATCGGCTCCACAGCTTCTGGGGTTCGAAGCCCAGGACCCATGTAAGAATGACATATCGTTACGTACATTAAGTAACCCGTAAAGATGAGTCATCTTACTAGACAATGTCATAGGCTGTCACATATACCTTACCTATCCTTATGTACTTTTCTTACAATGCAATGACACGTTATAGTGTCCTACCATGCATACCTTACTTTAGTTACGTTATCTTACCTTAACTTTCATTGTCTTACTTTACCTGCGTTACCTTGACTTTCTTTGCCTTACTTTCTCTGATTTTCCGTACCTTACATAATCTTACCTTATATTAAATACCTTACCTTACATTATATTGTTTTCACTACTGACCTTAACATACCTCTAGTTAAATAGTAATCAGAGCAGAGCAGAGCATTAATCGGGGTTTCTGCCCCTTTTGGGTCTCCCTATTCCCTAGCCATGCAGCGCACTGAAATGTACTATGTGTGATTGTTATATGCATTGTTGCTCTGGGAAATAAAAAAAAATTAAAAGAGCACAGCGTGAGCCAAAGTACATAACAAAGCACGTCTTCAAATACGGGCCTATATACAGTACAAAGTCACCCACTGATACGTTTTCTAGATAGTGTACCATAATAGAAACACGATTTAAGAATGACAGTTGGCAGCTTCGCCGAAGATACTGAAATTCCAGACATACGCGAACTCGAAGAATCTTCTAAAGGATTGAGGATAATGGATTCGTAGGAAGAATGGGTACACTCTCGACCCCGCGGCCTCTGACAACCTCCAGTTGCATTCCAGATACGTTTGCCCCAAACAAAGGCTTATTGCTCATTCCATGCATGGGTAAACTTCCGATATCCAATCTAATCTAATTTCGTGATTATAATCTGATCTGATCTGATCTACTCTACTCCATTCTGTTTTATTCTACGCTAACAATTTAGAATTTAAATTTTTGAATTTATAATAAAACGAATATATATATATTTCTATTGCGCTGTTACCACAATGCACCATACACAATCAATCACCATCAATCATCGATGATGGTTGAAGCAGATGAACATCAAGTTTAGACCTGAACGACGTCAAAGAGCAGACAGACCGCATAGAACTATGGGCGTTGATTTCTTAAGTTTTCAGGCCATCCATCGCATCTATACGGAGAACGTCCGAGAGCCCAATGCAATGACCGACTGGTTAAGCGTAAAGCTTGTAGCGCGGAAGGTGCGGATTCGAATACCAGTTAGAATGGTTGCTTCTTGCTACATGAGACCACTGGAAAACTGTTAACGTGCAACTGCTTAGCTACATCGACAGATACTTGGTTTTGTTTTGCGCTATATAAATGCAAACAGTAAACTCAAAATGATTTCCAATTAATAATTGTGAACTAATCGAATCAAATTATATTTGTTCGCGCATATATGGTATAAATGCATATATGGTATGTATATATATGGTATGTGACTACGTGTTTATATACGTGATAATTATATATGGTGTATATACTGTATACATATATATATATGTTATGTAACGCGTCCGTGGTATAATTGTAGGAGTAGACATATAGTAGAGTATATAATTATAATTATATAGTGGGTATATATATATGTAATGTAATTAGCAACTTCTATTGCGCCGGTGTCTAATGCACAAGGCATCAACCGATGGCACACCAAAAATATGCACATGTGTGTGTTAGTGTGTGTATGTGCTAGTGTGTGCAATTGTGTGTAAGTCAATCAATCATAAACTGCTTAGCTACAGCGAAAGTGTAGGTGTGTGTGTGTGTATGTGCGCGCGTGCGTGTGTGTGTGTGATATATATGACACGGATATCGCTGTTACAGAGCTCTTCGGAGGAATTTCCTATTCCGAGGAAGTCACAATTGAAAGCTACATGTACAAAGCATGCAGCGGGGACAATAGGCAGTATCGATCGCCCTCGGGTTAAACCAACCTCTGGCTCACTCACGGAACTCATAGGCAAACTATATTCATCACTCAACCCCTTCTCTCTTGTGACTGAGATTATTATGGTCTACTCATCCACGATTGTTAGCTAATCCAGGCCTGGCAACCATGCGGAACCAGTAACCTAGAGGAATGGCATATCACAGAAATTGAATTGTCGGGGTTGGGAGGTTCAACCCTCCCAATTAATTTTTTCACCCCACAGCTTTCAGTGGTTCAATGTATCTTATTTGATTAATTAATGAAAACTATTGCTTTGTTTTTCTGCTTTTAAATTTGAAAATTCAGACCCTGGCGTATCATACATGGTATGATGTTAATTTATAAATACGCATCATAGTTAAATAAACAGGTGCCCTGCGCTTAGCTTTCAATTGGCGCTTTATAAATTCAAAGCTTACGATTACGATTACAAGGCATAGACTGCGCCTTTTGTAACTGATAACGTACGTACTGCTTACGTATGATAGAAGCAACAACACGTCATGCGCGATATGTTAAGGCGCGCACGACATAAATATTCTTGTAAAAAATGTCAGACGTAAGACTCACAGTAACTGGCCCTGCAGCCACACTAAAGCCACAATAAATTATATGGTAGTCGGCCACAAGGACCATCGTTAATGATTCACCAACTTCATGCATGCTTAAATGTACGTATTGATATATATAGGCCCTATGTATGCCGGCTTGTGTGCATATGTATATGTAAGCATGCATTTGAGTGGCTTATTGGTGTCTGCTGTGGCATATTGGTGTCTGCTGTTGTCAGACATGAGTTAGAAATAGACTTGGGTTGGCCAGGTGAATTCTAACCTGAGCCATTGTTGGTAGAGTTACTCAGTAATGAGCCACAGTTTAGACACATTAGTACAATGCTACGCTTCACGAGGTTGTTTTAAGCCCGTGTTGATTCAACGAATGACCACGAACCGCGTCGTCGGTGGTCACCCGTCAAGCAACTCGTGGCTACGCATGAAGAAGCAGGAGCTAGAGGAGGGGGAGGGGAGGGTTGGGGAGAGGAGAGGGGAGTAAGGTAGGGCTGGGTGTTATTTGCTTTCATCCTGGTTCGTTATTTGGTTCATCATAGGCAAACGAGCGACCTCGGTATTGTGAGTCAGCATCGTGTTTTCTTTTCTCTGTCGACTCTTGGTGTGTATATAATGGGGTGCAGTTCGAAGGCAGTCACCAATTCGGATCTCACCACCGTCTGCAGCACTTACTACCGTGTACCTCCCTGCATTGATCTCAGAGACGACTCGCCTGTATTCGCAACAGGAATCGACGCTTCTTCTACAACGTACAATTGCGAAGACTCTTCGCAGTCGCCAGCACCTCGAACCGACAGGTATCAAACATTGGGCTTAATATACTGAAAATGAAGATTTGTTCTTAACTGTATAATGCTTATCGTAATAGCACCATAGAGTTACAGTCGTAATGTCTATACTGTAAGCTGTAAGCTCGATTCGATTCTAATGCATCTTGACTATTCGATTCTAATTGCCATTGCTCGATTCGATTCTAATTGCCATTGACATCTTGACTATTCGATTCTAATTGCCATTGACATTTTACACTATTCAAGATGTCAATGGCAATGACAGTCAGTGTGATTTGTTCTTAACTGTAAGCTCGTAATAACACCTACTAAAAACAATTACTGTGTAGTAACAGTGTCGTAATGTCTTTAATGTAGGCTATTCAAATCTTCTGGATTCGATTCTAATAGCCATTGACATCTTGAATAGTTCCGCTGTGATAATTCCTTAGACAAATATTATGTGATATATGACACTAAAGCCTTTGTGAGGTTCTTGCAAGACGCTGTATAATGACCATACACATGCATACATACACACTGTCGTTTAGCTTGCACGACTGAGCATTCAACGTTGGTCCCTTTAGATCGAAATGAGTAAATTCAAGGCATTTTCTTGAGTAAGTCTTTAATGCATTGTAGCTATTACAATGTACCGTTGAACTTTTTATAGCGCCTTGATAAGAAATCCAAGGCTATTTCGACGTTGCAATATATAAACGTGGTACGGTGATTGGTTAGAGGGCTCGGATTGTAACGTTGAGAATAAGGGTTCGATCCTGACCTGAGGCAGTTACTTAGGAACAGCAAGTCTTTCGCTCGCAATTGCTAGCACTTTCGATGGTCTGTCGTATGGTCGTGTGCACTTCTGAACTTTGGAAGGAAGGCAAAATCATATATACAGTGTATTGTATAAAATAACGATTGCAAGGCATCGTCAGTTGCTGTCTATCCATTTGATAATGGTGCTTCAAAAATAATAAATATGAAATCAAAATACAGTGGAAATATGCTAACGTGAAATTCAGTGCATTGGATTGGGAAGATATTCTACTCCGGTACAAGGCAAACCTATTGTTTCACAGATATTTGTCTATAGATTCTGAGTTGAATGAAAACTAGAATATTACGTTGCAAGATCTTTATTATATACCAAAATGTTAGCATATACCAAACAGCAGGTTCATATAGCACTCATTTACCCATGTGGGGCATTGTAGGGGTATGTTCAATGCCTTGCAGCCGGAGGGTTGCGGGTTCGAACGTTTATAAGCCGCCGCGTAGCGCCCTTCACTCGCAATTGCTCAGCGCTTCGGCGTGAAACTCCGATCAGTGTCCGCGCTGTAGTCGGGAGCGCCTCTGAGTACAATATCGACTCAGAATCGCTCCGAGGTGTGCTACTCATGTTCGCACTATATCGTATTGAAGCATATCCTACTGTGCTGCAGCTGGGAGGCCAACCTGCAAGGAGTGCATTGTGTACAGCATAGAAACAGAGTCGTGTCGTACGGAGCAGCCCAGCTGAATGGTTTTTCGTCTCACGGTCAC
Organism: Aporrectodea caliginosa; assembly: GCA_020284085.1. Taxonomy (NCBI): domain Eukaryota; kingdom Metazoa; phylum Annelida; class Clitellata; order Crassiclitellata; family Lumbricidae; genus Aporrectodea; species Aporrectodea caliginosa. Next base: position 503,585 of record JACEVL010000539.1, on the reverse strand, counting down.
TAAGTAGCGTCTGGACTCTGGACACACCTTACTAAACTCACGCTCACTTCTTCGTGATATTGATCATAAAAATAGATTGCAGAACCCGCACGGACCCTCCCCAGCAGCAAGTAACCGTTGTGGGAACCCGCAAAGGCGCTAGAACTTTATCAGAACCGAATTAGTCATCAGAGAGTTTGATTCTTACAGTCGTACGAATTCAACTTTAACGGAGAAAGGAAATGGTATTGTTAGGGATCAGAGCTCGCTTCATAATAAACTCAGTTCATCTGTTTGTGTGATGACTGATTATTGCCTTAGAGGTCCAGATTAGTAATCAGCTTTGAGACGATTCTCAAAGCCGCTTTGTAAATGCAGCTCAGTATACCAGCTCTTTTATCAAAAGTGGAATGTGACTAAGGAAGATCATCATCATGGTGGCATCGATTCATCATCATCATCATCATCATCATCATCATCATCATCATCATGTACTGCAGAAGAGAAGGAAGATTGCCATCCTTGTGCTTCCGGCCTCCCATCCCCAAAGAGAGAACGGTTAAACATGATGTCTACACTCGACAGAACCATGCAGCGTCTCATCCAGAAGTGCCACCTTCATTGTCAGTGAAGTTGCATCTAGCCAATTCATACTCTTTTATCAAAGAGTCTTGCATTCATAAGCATACAAACTTATGCATGAATGAATACACACATACATGATATATATATATATATATATATATATACATATATATATATATTTATATATTAGGGTGTCTCTTAAAAATGTTTAAAATTTTTAATCTCTCACCCTTTCAAGTTGTTAGGTTCATGGAAAAACAATTTTACAAAATATTTAGTGGAAATCAGATAACATTTAGAGGTGGCCCTTTGATGTCAAAGTTTTAGCAATGTAGGCCCATTGTTTATTACTATGCTACATAGTTCGAATCATTAAGAGAGGGACAGATTGTCCTATTAATTTGCCAATTTCAATCTAAAGAAAATGCGAAGCAGGCTACCACTTCATCATCATCATCATCACCATCATCATCATCATCGCCATCATCATCATCGTCATCATCATCATCATCATCATCATCATCATCATCTAGTACTGCAGAAGAGAAGGAAGATTGCCATCCTTGTGCTTCCGGCGATGGCCCATCCCCAAAGAGAGAACGGTTAAACATGATGTCTAGCACTCGACAGAACCAGCGTCTCATCCAGAAGTGCCACCTTCATTGTCAGTGAAGTTGCATCTAGCCTTTGGCAGAACGTTACTGATTTGAATATTAGCAGGAGTACAATTCATTTCCATGACCTAACTTCATTCCACCAAGTCGAACAAGCTAAACTCAGAGTTAACTGTAACTATACATTTGACAGTTGACAACACATTGCTAATGGAAGATCTAACTTCCACAGGGCATATCAATCGTCTTCCAATTCTTATATCAGGTGTTGGAGTGAAGCAGCTACTCGGTGTTCCGAAACTTCGATCCGGAACTGTATACCGAGGCCCAAGCCACTGTGGTCATCGTGTCTTTGGAGGAATGGGGCATTATGGATCGTGTTGCGGGGTTGTGCTTTGACACAAATACTGTCCTGCCAAAGGCTGACAACGATTGTGGCATTTCTAGTGCTTGCACGATTATAGAGCAGAGGCTTGGAAGAGATTTGCTCTTCTTGGCATGTCACAATCATATGGCAGAGCCAGTGGTTTGGGCGACATTCGAAGGGACAAGTGGTGCATCTGCTGGCCCTGAAGTTCTTCTATATAAACGATGTTGGAGGCATGACGTGTTCATTTGCAGGTGCCAGGCACCATGCATTGTGCCAGATGGATGACCAAGGTTATACATGCGATTAAAATCTGGCTCTTTCGTGACCAGTTCCAAATGACTGCTTCAGAGAAGAGAGGAATTCGTGATCGGGCAACTTTTGCAGTTATCATCCACCTTAAGACCTGGATTACTGCCCCAATCGGAGTTGAAGCACCTCTGAACGACTTCGACTTTATGATTAAACTCCTAAAATACCCACATGAAGCCATTTTCAGCACAACAAGCAAAACGCTTGGACTTCATCTATGGTATTTTTCTGAGAAGCTGGTCGGACTGGCTCTTTTTGATTCGAGAGTGTCTGTGGAGATGAAGAGACTGATGTTAGCCACCATGGACTACCCAGCCCCGGATCAGTGACATCCACCAAAGCGACAAAAGTTAAATCTGCTGCATTATGAGCACCGGGGCCTGGAGTAGTTCTGCGCGATAAACACTCTTCTATAGTTGGCCTTCCTCAGACTTTCCTTGCCATGGATTCGTCTGAATGCGATGAAGAGGAAACATTCCGGGGGAAATTGCGCATCATCAATGACGGCTAAGAGAGGCGTGGCCCTCATTAAGAAGTTGACTGCCAGGGAGGAGCAACTAGAATTCCTCCTTCAAGTTGTCACCGACCATCGACGTAAATTTTTGGATTGCAGCGAAAAGACTGTTATGGCAACATATTCCGGGAAATTAGTAATTAATTTTAACACGTAATTATGTGGGTATATATATATACCATATATATATAGACCCTATATATACAGGTGGATAGTAGAGAATTTTCTAGATAAGCAATACAAATTATTAGTACTACAACTGGCGATTAATTATCATGTAGCATTATATACTTCCCATTGTACCAAGTTTTCTAAACTTCACCGCTCGAGGGCCACCTCTAAATGTTATCCGATTTTAATCAAATTTTTTATAAAATTTTATTTCTATGAACCTAACAACTTGGAGGGGTGAGAGCAAGATAAATACACACATACATGCATATATATATATACATATACATGCATACAGCCATACATACATATACTGTAACAGGTGTCAGGCCTATACTTGATCCACCCTAAATTTATTTAGTAACCTTCCTTAGCAAATGAGTCTCATTACTAAATTTGTTCCCTGTTAGCACTTCTTAATGCCGGTCAAATTCAGCGTTATGAATCATAATATAATTTAATGTGGCTATGCAACGGAATCCATAGCAACGACGACCATGGTTATTAGCCATCAATTGTCTGTCACAGTGCAACTGAGACGCATTGCATCAGGTGTCTACTAAATCACACAACCAACGCGACACTCTTGTTAAGAAAAACGATGTCTAGTGACAACAGTCAACCATAGTGTGGCCTGATAGGTCACAAACAAAACTGTCTGCGTGTAAACTACACGGATAACTTAGAGATAACTCATGGACAACAGTAACGCTTACCTTCAGTCAAAATTGTGGGCCTTGTAATCTCTGTATACAGATCGCAGCGTGTGCTGACATGGATAGACAAATGGACTCTACTTTTTTTTAGAAGTTTAGTATCATCGACGTCGATGTTTAGTATCACTGTTTTGATGCTTGGTGGACAATTGTGTACGAATGAATCCCATAGAACTGGACATGCATGGACGCGCTATGCATGATAACGTTCTGCCCAGAAATGAATTAATTTTATTTACTTGCTTACTCAACATAGTTGAAGAGTTCAACGGAATTCTCCAAGATGCTGTCGAAAGAAAGACTTCTGACGAGTCTTATCATCGCCGGATATCTCCTTCTAAACATCAGCGCAAAAGCAGTTCAGAGTAAGGTTTTGCATATGGACTCTATGATCTAATCTAATCTAATCTAATCTAATCTAATCTAATCTAATCTAATCTAATATAATCTAATCCAATACAGTACAGTCTGACCCAGGCTCTGGTCACCGGCCCGCAAAATGATACTTAGAAGTGAACAGGTTTCAGGTTATTTTCGCAAAAACTGTAATGTTTGGTGTAAGAGAACGGTTTAGTGGCATGTTCTTGAGTCCCTATAGATAGGCTCTACTTTATGTAGGAATCCTCAAGCTCGCGACTCCCATTATTTTGTCACTAGGGTCCGCGAACAACAACAAAAAGTTGTTGCTGGTCCTTAGCTTAGAAAACTATTAAGCAGGAGTATACTCTGATCTCCTTACAAGTAACCGTATTATGGATAGGTGCTCCATCGATTGACGCCTTGTGACTGATTTTAAGAGAAGATTATATTAGATTAGAGGGTATAAGATTAGACTCGGTTAGACTTGAGTAAACCGTTAATTTTCTTTTATCTATTCTTGGAATTTGTAGAGAAGTTTTGCGATGAGCAAGACGATGGCTTGTATCCCGACCCAGAGAGCTGTAACTTCTATTATTCCTGCTCCAATCAAAACACTTATCGGATGCCCTGTCCATCCACACTCATCTTCGACCCTGATACCAGCGTCTGCAACTGGCCAAGAGACGTCAGCGAGGAACGCAAACAGGAGTGCAGTCGTATCTCCTCTACAACGAAACCTTTAAGGTATGCCTTGCCTGAAGTCAGTAGTAGAATAAAAGCGATTATAATCTATTAAATTCCTTCTGGGTTTACCGTTTATGTATGTATGTATGTATGAGCACTTGTTATAGCGCCCCTTCAAGATTTCTACTCAGAGGCGCTCCCGACTACAGCGCGGACACTGAATCAGTTTAACATCAATATTATGCAGATAAATCGTTGTATCGTACCAAATATCATTTTTGCTGTTCAAAAATTGATTAATTGATTAATTTAAAACTTAAAGGTAGATTATTGTTTAATTAAATGAGCAGTGCAATCAAGTAGTCAACTTAAAAACGACCTCGTTTAACATAATCCGACTTCTTGCCTGTGACTGATTTCATGGATCAGGAACTGTTTTGAGTTGTAATAGTCTTGTGACTATTTGTAGCACACCACAACCGACAACAACGACCACTGATAAACAGCCGAAAGGTAAATTCGCTTTTTCAACTAAACACATTGCAACCTACGTTCATTGTATAATCAAAACGAAGCTGCTACCCTTCGATTACGTAAACCGACTTTCCTTTACTGCACCCCACGTTACACCCTTGAGAGGTGTCAACAGGCGCTCTATAAATTAGCTAATTGATTCAGTCATTCATGATTCCCCTTTGCCAATGGGGTCCGCGAACAGCAACATAAATAAATTTATATAGCGCCCTTAAAATAAAAACTGCTCCGAGGCGCTCTGTTGAACGGAGACAGAAAACGGACTCTGTGCAGCAAACTGTTTGCAAATAATTGTCTTAAGACGCACTTGTTTAGATCTGTTAGACGGTCAAAGGCACGTACGTACGTACGCACATACGTACATGCACAGCCTACGTACACAGATACGAGTGATTATTTAAGTTTATTTAATCCTATACTTTCTTGCCATAAAGCATCATGTTTTTATTTATGAATTCAGTAAATAAATCATGCGCCTCTTTCAAGTATCTGTTCGTCAAGAAATAACAGTTTTCAAGCGTTGACCTTCTTTATCTTTTAAGTTGCAACCTAAATCCATATCCAGATTCAGGTATACCAGACACTTACTTGTTCATATTCTGTATTGACTGTTTAGAACCTAGTTTCAACAAAAACATGCCTCGATCCTTGGAGATGCGCTTCAACATGGGATCGAAATCCATCTCACTCAACGTCACCCAGAGACCAGAGACGTCATCCAAAGCTCCCAAGGTCCTCGTAGCCGAACGAGGGCGCATCACCGAATGGAACACCAACGAGGTATTACCTACTAGTTACCTAATCAAGAATTTAAATACTGTACATAGTTAATATAGGCCCTATAGGTAGCAACTAGAACTTGTAATTGTATCACTGCGGTAAAGTCTTCATCTTTATGTTCATGGACTCATTTGCCAGTTGTTGTCGATCGGACGTCTTAATGTGTTTCTCCATTCGGTTTTGACCTTTACCAACATGCCTATATGCTTAACATGCGGACTCCGTCCCTTACCAATCCCTAGGTCCTCCATTGTTTCTCCGCTTGGTCTCTTTCTGACTCCATGGTGTCGTCCATTATCGCAAACACGACCTGGTTGACCATCCGCAAGACTAGTGTTATCCATCCTACATACATGTGGAAATAAATTCAGTTTCATTTCGATAATCTGCTTCACAGTGTTTCGCGTGCAACGCATCATCTTCTTACTTCAACGTTTGTGATTTTCTGTTGCCCTCTGTTACACAATGTCCCTCTGGAGCATCGCATCTCAAATGCCAGCAATAGATTTTGTCTTGTCTGCGTAGTGTCCTTGTTTCGTCCGCATATAGTAGAACACTGAATACGTTGAATGCTGGATTCTGTCCAATTTGGTGTGCATACTGATCTATCTCCTCCTCCAAAGATTGTTGAATCGTACAATTGTAACAGCTGCTATTGCTATTCTTCGCAATGTCCATTTTAACGCAGTTCTAAACAGTTACTTGTTAGCAACTGACACATTTCTAGTTTTCTACATTAATGATCGAAATTTAAGTGCTGCTGTTACTGCGATATAAATTCACTAAAATAAATCCGATGAAGTATATATTGAAGAAGTTGCATCTGTTCGATATTAACGTACACATGGACTTCAATAGAGTCCGTTATTAAATGTTATTACATTACATTGTGTCATACAGAAGGGCGCTATATAATGGACGTTTAGATAAAATGTGCTTGGACTGTTTGTTGTAGACGTACGCCTCATATGAAAACGAAAACCGAACGGCGTCAATGGTCGTCTCGACAAACGAAAAGAATGGAAAAGGATATACCTATGTAAGTCAACTAACCACTTCGGTTGTGAAAGCAAGCTAAGGTTAGGCAGGCTGAGTTAATTAGGCAGGGTTAGTTAGCTCACAGGCAGGTCTTGGCTGTTAGGCCACGCTGGCTAGCCGCCTCATGATCTGCCGCGTAATGCACTAGCCTATTGCTTGTTTAAGTTGCGGCTGTGTCAACTTGATTTTTCTTCTAATAAACGAATATGTGATGATGATGATGATGATGATGATGATGATGATGATGATGATGATGATGATGATGATGATGATGATGATGATGATGAGGGTAAGTTTGGTAATGTGAAGCCTGCAGGTTCAGTCCCCCCCAAAAAAAGCGATACGAGATTTTGGCCCGTATACTTAACTTTAAATCGTGCAGCTTCATCGACTGATATTTACCTTGATACAGACAATGGCGTTTTCAACTATAAAATAAAATGAAAGAATAGACAAAAATTAAAGCTGGTTAGATTGAGCATATCTCGACACTGAATAGTCAATCGCGCACCTCAATTAGAATTCCTAACGCCTATGATGCCGTAGTAGGCTATTTATATAGCGCAATATAGGAATGTACCTGCTTGACATCATTGTAGCGTGGAAGCTTTAACGACAACGGGAAGCGTTATAGTTTGAAGCCAGAGGGAGCCATGAACATCGTTCCCGCCTCTAGCAAAGACAAGCACATCATGTACAACGGAACTAAGTATATGATTGCTGAGGAAGACAATCTACCTCCTACCTGCCTCGGCGTTAGAGGTAAGTCTACGACTTCTCAGGTACTAGCGAGGAAATAATAAAGACAAGGTACGATTAAGTAGGCAGTAGCTGAAGTAAGCCAAGGTTCAAGAGGTGGTTTAGGCTTGTATTCGTCAACGGCTCACCTGTCAGATGAATAGTTCCAGTATTTCATTAATTGATGCTCAAAATGTCTCTCACATCATAAAAACTTTGGGCTGCCATAATAGTATCTCATTGACTCGTTTGATGCTTTGAAATTTGACGGCTTGTTTCTATGGCTCCGCGATACTAGCTCACTACACTATACCTAATGACGCAAACCTGTTCATGCTGTGCTACATTACACTACACTAAACTACAATCAGCCTATTACAATACTCCACACTACGCCATATTGGACTATACAAAACTGTAATACAATATACAACAGAACACTAAAAAACAGTTTAAATGATCGTGTTTATGGCAGCTGCAAGAGATTCAACCGATGACAATACTACAGCCCCACCTCCGACACTTCAACAGGTGGTTCTGGCCGACAATCAGCCGGCCAACATCGACACTAAGCAACACCTCTGGGTTGAACTGCTCGTTGTCATCGACTACGCTACATACGTAAAGTAATAATAATACGTTTCATATATAAATAATAAATATATAATATATGTATGTAATATACAGAATTATTTTTAGCATATTACGTTACATGTATATAACTACTAGTGGTTCCTGGCATTTGAAATGTCTATCTCAGGTAGGAATTAAAAGCAGACAGTTAAATAAAACTGCTGTTGAAATGAAAAGTATAAATTATTGGATTAATTAATGAACAGAAAACAAAAAAGTGTGTAATTGAAAGAACTAACGATTCGTCGCAAATATAGCTACAGCTGAGTGTCTCCTATGTTTGTAGGTTTTACATGCAAAGCACAGCAACCACGGAAGAGGGCAAGAAATCAGATGCCATGCTCAATCTCCGATACTACTTCGCTCACGTCGTCAACGGGGTAAGCACTACTCAGTACCTTACCATTATAATATAATCCTTGATAATGAAGCTGTTGTTGAAATAAAAAGCAAAAATTCTTGGGTTTAAAAAAATAATTTTAATTAATGAACAGAAGACCAATAACTATGTAATTGAAAGTACTAATGATTCATTGTACTATTTAAGTAATTCTCAGTACCATATCCTTGATTACAGTTAAAGCATGCTTATGGCGTGATGGAAAGTGAAGAGCGATGCAAAATGCAGGAATATCTTAGAAATTAATCAAACTTGCACAAGAGATATATCGAAAATCATCAATTGCTTCACAGCAATGACTCCGAGACTAAGCAACAGTGAGGCATGAATAAGGCTAAAATTAATTGGGACTGGTGAATAGTCTCCGATTTGCTGACACATTGGCTTCCATGCTAGAAGCGGAATAAAACCACAGGATATTATGACACAGCTTGATGAAACCAGTAGAAGATTCAGCTTAATAAGCAACGCAGAGAATGCTAAAAGAATGGTTGCTGAAAATAAAATAATGCTTGCTGAAACAACAAAGAGAGACAACCATCAATCAGCATCCAAGGAGAAGCAATTGAACAAGTAGAACTATTCTTCTATCTTGGGGAGCTAGTAACCACAGATAGCAGCACCGAATAAGACATAGTCTATCCATTCGTGCATTAATAAATAAACTTGCAAACGTTATGTTTAACAGATTGACAACCGTTATTCATCTGTTAATGAGTCTGACTTCGACATGCGTGTTCGTCTAGCTGGATACTACATCGCTACCGTAAGTTCCTCTTCCTCGTCTTCTTTTGTTTCTTTTATTTATTTATTTTAATTATTTTTATTTTCCTGTTCACCAGGAACATATCGACCGCTCATAATAATATTCAAAGACACTAACCTCAGTCATTTGAAAAGGATATGAAAACTTGCCTCCTTTCAAAAATCATGTGGTATGCCTATTGCACGTCACATTCATACTATAATAGACGACACTGCTACAGTACACTATAAGCTACACTACAGTTACAATACACTCATACAAACTATGCTACCTTAACAAATACTAATGTTTTACAGTTTATGGTTAATTTTGTTATTTTATTTACCTTTTTTAACATAACCTTATATTGCCTTCATGCTTCTCAGACTCCATACGACTCGCCTTGGACCGAAGGTTATGGTATTAAGTTCGATTATATATACACGGACGCTGGTAAAGCCTTGACGAGCTTCGAAGATTGGATGAGAGAAAAGGCCTCCATGTTGCCTAACTTTGACTCGGCTGCCATTTTCTCGTCGTAAGTACAGCTCCAGTGCCTACCTAAAGAACTCACTCACTGAATGCTGAGATCGAGTAGCACGAATTAATTATAGCTGAGTTGTTATCACTGGCTCATTTGAGTTGGCAGACATAGGCCTAATGGGGCGTGCGTCCCATAAACTTACCAGATTTCTGTTTTTAACTTGTCTTTCTCATTACGAATTCGCTGCCAGTAGACCAACATGGAATCTATAGTATACATATTCCCATATGGGACCCGCATAGAGTCCCATGTAATGCCTATCAGAGTGCTGGCAGAGTCATACCATGCAGTTAATTACCTTGCCTCCTCTGACTTCATGTCAGAGGAGGCAAGGTAACTCTTGATCTGTCACTAGCTTATGTAAGGGTTTTCTCAGAAAGGCGATTCGTGAACGTCCAATTATATTGCATATAATAACGTTACTGAGACACAAATTAGGACCATTCGATGATGACGACGACGACGACGATGATGATGACTACGGCGACAGCGTCGATGATAACGACGGGGAACAATATAAAAGCTTAAAAGATGATGATTGGCAGTTTCGACAATAGCAATATTGATGAAAAGAGCAAATGAAAGATTGGTCTCGATAACATAACAATAATGACTAGCAGAACAATTTATTATTTTAGCGCATTTAAAGTAAACTTATTTCATTGTAAATAAATTGACAAATGAAATTTCTAATCTATTTTCAGAAATCGTCTGTTTTATGGAATTCGATCGGATGGATCCAAAGCTACTATCTCTGGTAAGCATGACTAGGCTACTTAAGAGAAATGTAAAGTAACGAGATCTTTTGTAGCCCCAGAATTGTCATTCACTCTATTATACAGCCAATTCGAAATCATGTTGGCATTCTATTTGACATTGTTCAGCATATTCCACTGCGGTAATAATAGCCATAACATTTGAAAGAAATGAATTGAAAAGTTCATTAGTATGCTATAGTCATTACAACGTTCATTGTCATGCTATGCTCATTAAAAAGTTTATTATTATGCTATATTCATTGACGCAACATCTAATTTTTAAATGGCTTTCAATTAGTGGCTACTTATTAGTACATGAGCCATTATCTGTTGGCTCCTTCTGCGTGCACAACCTTCCACATTCAGACCTTGGTATATTAAAAAAATCTAAGAGATGTAGGTCTAAGTAAGTTGCTGGAATGATTTATAAGTCTCTTATTTACCGCAAGTCTTCATTACCAGACACAGCATAACACTATATCGATGACAACTGCTTCATGGATTCTAGGTTTGGGAGAGATCGAGGCAACTTGTACCTACAGAAAAGTGGCGATCAACTACGAATTCGGTCAATACTCAACCATTGAAACAGCCGCCCACGAACTTGGACACAAGTGAGTCTCGATGCTATAGCTACGATTTCACAAGACACGACGTAACGTTGACATGTAGGCTACTTGATGACGTATTGCATTTAAGTCTTTTATAATTACAGTTACAAGAAGATAAGATATTTAATTGCAAGTTTATTGTAGATGTAATTTGAAATCAATTGTGATTCTAAAGTTGATTGTACATGATTTTGCAATCGGACGGTAAATCTTATTGTGAATTCTTACTGCAGATATGAGTGTAGATTCGATGATGGATAGGGTACGAGGTAAAATTGACCGTAAAGTTGGTTTTATATTTGATTTTAAATGTAAATGTTTACTGAATGAAAAAATTTAATTGCGAATTGATACCAGATATTCCATTGCTGATTTAACTTTAAATTTGACCGTGAACTTGATTCTAAATCTGATCGTAAATAATTTCAGTTTGGGAGCCCAACACGATAGTCCGGATTATAACGGCTGCAGCAGTGCGCAACAATACGTCATGGCCGGCTATCCTCAGCAACTGACCAACGATACCCTTCTGAATCCATTTAGATTCTCTCAGTGTTCCGTCACCTACTTCAGGAGATATATGACAGCTCTAAACAAGTTAGTATTGTCACTCTAAACAAGTGTGTATTGTCACTCTGTGTTTGTTTCCCTTGATTTCGGCCTGTGCCTATATCTCTCTCCATCTATGCATTTGCTAGAGTTGCAAGAAACACTTTATTACATAGTTACTTTACGCTACGTTTCTTTACACTACGGGAAGCTGCGCTGTATTCTTCCATTGGTTATGGTGCTGTTCACTCTGTTATACGATACGCTATATGATACAGGTAAACTGTGGTAAGCTGTTGTTTACGATAGGCAGCAGCCTTGGATTATGCGCTGTTGTAGGCCTACATCTAAGCAAGGGTCACGACACTCGAGTATGCTGTGTTCTAGGAACTGATTGGTGCTTTTGGTTTATTTTACAGCCAAAATAATAACTGTCTATTGAACGTGGCAACTTCAGCGGAACAGAATGATTTCAACGCCTTCCTTCAAACATGGCCAGGACAGAAGTACAAGCCGGACCAACAATGTCAACTGATCTACGGACAAAGCTCCTACTACTGTGCGGTCAGTATTCAAGTGTTGCTGGCAATCACATGCGTTTATCGATGCATCATTTTGAACAACGAATAAGTGACATAATGAAGGAATTAAGGAATGTACGGATTTTGTATGCACAAGCACGTGAATGAATGACTGATTGAACGCACGAACGAATGAACGAATGAACGAACGAACGAATGGATGAATGATTGATTGAATGACTCACTGTCTGACTGACTGAATGAATAAATAAATGAATAATTGAATGAGCGATTGATTATTCCTTCATTCAGTTATAATTGAATGACGGAATGATAGGCCTACAACGAATGAGTAATTAAATGAATGAATGAACGACTGAATGAACGAACAAACGAACTGGACTAACGAACGAATGATTCATGTATTAATTATTAAACTAATTCTAATTGTCTTTTTTACAAAAAGTAAGTCAATGAGTACACGACTAATTATTAAATTCGTCTTCTCTGTCTCGACTATTTCGGTATTAATGTATGTATACATTCTGGCATGGGCTGCTTAGCAATTATAATTAGTGAAGCACTTTAATTGTGTGACCTCACAATGGTCGTATCTCTTAGTAACTGGATGTAGCCATGGTAACTTGTAGGGTGGAACGAGAGATCGCAGCATCTGTCGTGAGATGAAGTGCTATTCTCCGACTACTTACAGCTGTATGGCTACCGTGGAACAGCGTGCTTTTGATGGAACCACCTGTGCCAATGGTTCCTGGTGTTACAAAGGCGACTGCGTTTCGAACGACATGGCTCCAAGCGCTCCGCGTAAGCAACATATTGTTTTCGGAAATCAATAAATCAGAATTTATATAGCGCCCCTTAAATGTTCCTAATCAGAAGCGCTCCTGACCCAGGTCAAGCTAAATGAAGTAGGCGAAATAAAAGAGAGACATACATGCAAGAGAACACAATGAATGAATTAGTGAATGATCGAGCAAACGAATTAATGACTTAAAGAAATAAACGAATAAGTAAATGAGTAATATTAATAGACACATTATTTAATCGACATTGTGAGCAGTATTGAAGCAACATTATCACAATAACACATCACTGTTTAGTACCAGCGAGCTTTGACTTTCAACGGGCCGTGGTATACGTAAACATTTTCATTAAGGCTAAGGAACGAGAACCAGTAAAACCGAATCTGATGCGATCAGTAAGTCAGTCGTTACAGAGATGGTTACTGGTTAGAGACTCAGAGGTCAAATCCAGTTCTTGAGGCCATTTTCCCCAGATGTTTAGCTTTAGCTAAACATCTTTCCTATTCCCTTTCAGGCCTGATTCGGGAGCGCTTCGAGTAGAACCCCTTGAAGAGGCGCTTATAAATTCTATGATTGATTGATTGATTTAGTATTTTGGATTCTGTTCTCGTGTTTGTACTTCAACCGAAAGTTCCTACCGCCCGTGAATAAAAGAAATATTCATTGAGGTGTTAGGTAATCGATTAATTAATTGCCCGACTGGTCTGCCCAACCCTACAGTGCCTTTCCTATTTCCTTCAGGATAGCTTACTTACGAACTTTCCTAGACTAATCTTACCTTACTCTGCCTTTTCTTACCATATTATCTCACCTTACTTTACACTGCCTCTCCTTTATTCTCCCTATCTTATCTTATCTAACCCCACTTAACATTGTCGTACCTTACCCTACATTCCTTACAAAACCCTACTTCACCTTACTTCACCTTGTCTTTACCTGATTTGCCTAATTTGCTTTACTTGTTCTAGAGAGTTGTATCTACGGTGACTATCGTAGTACTTATTACATCGACGGCCGAGACTACACGTGCCAGCAGATTGGAGACTATTTTCCGTGGCGTTGTTATGACAGCGGTTACTCAGGAGACTGTTGTGCCACCTGCAACTCTAAGAAAAACCCATCAAATCCAGGTGACTATTATCAGAGGAACCAATCAGTTAACTGCACTCTAGATAAGCTGTTGGCGCTACATAAATCAATTACATCACTGATTCTAGATAAGCTGTCTACTCAGACTTGAACACGAGCCAAAGATTTCTTTGCATATCTCTTTGTGTTATAATATTGTAGCACTGCATTTCCAAAGCGACTCTCAGGAGCCTTCACGTATAATTATGTTTAAGACAAGAATAGTTTTGTATTATCAAATGAAGACATAGACAAGAAAAGAAAATGGACAAATGACCAAGCCAATCATGCATAAGACAGAAAAAACTCAATAAATAGACAGCAGGCAAATAAAGATGAATGCTTTTTGTGCAGGGTGCGAATATGGGGATAGAGAACCGGAATGGTGTAGAACGACACTGAGGTCGTTCGACTGCTACGATTCAACAGTGCGTACTCGATGCTGTTCCACCTGTTCCCAGTATTATAGGAACGTGACAGGTTGCGAATACGGAGACCGAGACAACAGCTGGTGCCCGTCTATCTCGGCACCGGCGTGCTACGGTTCTTCGAGCACCTGCTGTTCCAGCTGCCGAAAGTATGAAACTGGTCTACAGGGTGAGTGTTTCGAAAACGATTCTCGGCGTAAAGAGATACTCTTAGATGTTACATTGGCGTCGTTATAATTTCAGTCGTGATCATTGTCAGTCGTCCTCTCCTCCTCCTTGATCATCGTCCTCTTCCTCGTCCTCGTCCTCGTCCTCTTCCTCCCTCGTCTCTCTCGTCCTCGTCCTCTTCCTCCTCGTCCTCGTCTCTTCCTCGTCCTCTTCCTCTTCCTCGTCCTCGTCCTCCTATCGTCCTCGTCCTCGAACTCGTCCTCTTCCTCGTCCTCGTCCTCTTCCTCTTCCTCGTCCTCGTCTTCCTCCTCTTCCAATCTCGTCTTGTCGCCTCGTCCTCGTCCTCTTCCCGTCCTCGTCCTTCAATCCTCGTCCTCGTCCTCGTCCTCGTCCTCGTCCTCCTTCTCCTCCTCATACTATCGTCTTTCATCAAACTGATAACTTACCTCTTCCAATCTACTTGTCGCTCTTAATGTTTGCCCGGTTTCAATGTGAACGTCTAAACTTTGTAAAAGCGCATTATCAAATTACAGGTGTATTATTATTATTATTATTATTATTATTATTATTATTATTATTATTATTATTATTATTATTATTATTATTATTTTTTGCCCGAGGTATATGATCCCTCAGGCTTTAGAAACTATATGAAGAGCGTATTATCGTTCTGGAGTTAGCGGTCATCCTCACCGGTCAATTGCGATTATTATTATTATTATTATTATTATTATTATTATTATTATTATTATTATTATTATTATCTTCTTTATCTGGTATGTATCTCTTCTTTGTCAGAAGCATTCATTGGTTGTGACTATGAAGCTAATGTCGTCGTTACTGACTTTAGGGGGGCCCGTGGAGCATTGGATAACATCTGGCACAGAGACCGAGAGGTACCGAGTTCGAGCCCCCGTTGGGCGGATATGCTTTGTAGGCTGCTATTAGCGCCGTTGTATTGCAGGCGGTCTCTTCTTTAAGTTAAGATATTATTATTATTATTATTATTATTATTATTATTATTATTATTATTATTATTATTATTATTATTATTGTTATTATTATTATTATTATTATTATTATTATTATTATTATTATTATTATATTATCGCTGTTCTGTCTTTTCCAGGATGTGAATATGGAGACAGAACAACCGGGTGCGAACGGTATGTTTCCAGTTGTCTCACGGACCAAAATGTCGCCAATTCCTGCTGTGGAACCTGCAACTACTACTATCCGCGTTCCACTACTACCACCACCACCACCACGTCCACCACCACTACGACCACTTCGACTACTACACCTAGAACAACGACGGTTACAATGCCACCAACAGTAGCATCAAACTCGAGTTGTCCACTGGGCGACGGTGCCAGTTACTGCTCGACGATGCCAGCCTTGGACTGCTACGTCTATTCGGGAGTCTGTTGTGCCACCTGTCCCAAGTATTTCAACGCCTCTCGTCCATCAGGTAGGCATGACAAAGTTACGTCTTATGTGCGGAAGTTCTATCCCTTAATAGTTTAGATTATTAGATCAGTGTTGCAGCTTGGCACTGTCGATACGACTCCGGCAGGTCCAGTAATTTAAGCAATACTGAGGTGGGTTAGTACTTTGATATGTGGCCATAACACACGTAATGCAATGTACTGTAACATACACTTTTATAGCGCTTCCCAAGTGCATACCAAAATGTTCTATACCATTAGAATCTGTCTGTTAAGAATTTCTCTGTATAAATACTCGAATAGCTGGATATACATCACAAAACACTTAGCTTCTGTTGGAAATGAAATGCCTAGAGTTAGTAAATGTTCGTCTATACGTAGCGTCTTCAGTTGACATTTACTGCAATAGTTCACCACCTTTCCGTTTTCTTATTCCAATGTTTAGGTTGCGAGTATGGTGATCAGGTGCCGTGGTGTGACAGCTACGTTCAAGGTCCCGCGGAGTGCAATCGAACGGAAGTTAAACAGTACTGTTGTGAGACCTGTCCCAAGGTTATCAGCGGCTATTTGGAACCAGGTATGAACTCTAAAGATCACAAAATAGGTCACGTAATTCAAGTAGTATCAGAGCCGGTTTCCCAGGGAAAGGAATGACTTATGTAGTGACCACTCAGACATTGCGCATCTTTGTAACTGCTTCCTAAAGTGTGTTTTGTGCCACTGTTTAATGGTAAATATAGGCTGACGAGTTAAAAGCTGCGCTGGCTTATGAAGATATGTATTTATGCATCCATGCAAGGGTGCATGTATGCGTATGTACATCAGTGTATGTATATATGTATGTGTGCATGCACGAGAGTTTATATGTATGTGTAAGTGTGCGTTGGCGTACTGTGCACAAAGGGTTATAGGACAATGTTTGTATGGAGGCATATAGCAGGTGCGAGATGACTGGGTGATGTGTTCCGCAACGGAAATATCTTCTATCGAAGATATTTTCCAAGATTGCGGACAGGAGAAGAGTAGGGCACGGAAGAAGTGAGATCTGTTGGAGACAGGTCGGAAGAATAGGCTAGTTTAATTGTTCGCTGAGGCCAACAATGAGGCCAATAATCCTGTTTTAGAAGGGTTTAGGCAAAGCAGGCTGGCGATCATCCAACCTGATATCTGGGTGTTGTTGTTACGCAGATTATTTAGTGCATCTGGAGGGAATTAGGAGAGAAAGATATGAACAGTTGATTATGATATGAACATCGGTATAGTGGCGAGTAGATCTGGTGCGGTTGGATGTTGAATGGCTATCACGGTAGCTAGCTCCATGACAGGTAAATGTAAAAAACTGTACACGTTTTCATATAGCAACCATATGGCCACGACCTTGTTCATTTTCAATTAATTGATCGCTGCCCGTTTGAATGGACGCAACGCCATTTAAGGTTCCCGTGCACGGACCGTGATATAGCCCGAGATTTAAATCTATGAAATGAGCCATGACATCGGGAAGCACAATCTGAGCGCCTCCGAGTAGATATCTTGAAGGGGCGCTATATAAAGTTAAATTGATTGATTGATTGATTGATTGAATCTCTAACACAGAGGCACCAAGACGCAGCCTGCGATCCAACCAACTGGGCCAGATAGGCCGTAAGACACTATACATGGGGCAATAACCGATGTCAACAGGTTTATACTAAAGGTACTTTGTTGGTTGTCTTTCAGCATGCATCGATCAAGCAGACTGGTGCCCAACACTGTTTCCGGGTTTCTGTTACGACCCACAGATACAAGTCACCTGCTGTTCCTCCTGTAAATCCTTCAAGAATACCCAATCAAGTAAGTTGAAAGAGGCATACGTTACAATCGTAAAGTATTAAGTATAGCAGTGCGTTTGCAGGCGGTTCAATGAAGCACGTACTTACTTAATTTAATTACATATCAGCTTATATCAAACATTTAAGCATAAAACTATAGTCCTTTGATTAGTTTCCTTGAAATTGCATTGAAAATAAATGCCCGCTAAATGTACATTAATTACATTGATTAGATCACATTGCATCACATCACTTTACGATTGTTTTGCTTTTCTTTGTTGTGTTTAGGTTGCCCATACGGTGACAAGTTCACTTGGTGTGAAGCGAAATACTGCGACTCAAATCGCGCCGAGTGTTGTAAAAGCTGCCAATAGTCATGTCGACATTCGTCCGATCGAAATACGTCTGAAGAACTTGTGTTATTCTTGAAGTCACGACATCTCGCTCACAATTTGTGCCTCCACGTATAAAAACTCTATGTACTAAAACTAAGAAGGTTCTTAGTATTGTTGAGACATTTAGTCCTGTGTTTCTATAATAATATAGGCCTAATCGATTACAAAATACCATCTCAATTAATTAAATTACCCCAAGAGCTCTGTTATCTTAGAAATATATCAGATAATATTTCCACGTTTTGCGTTGAGAATTCTGATAATATAATTGATGCGCCCAGGCCACTTATTTCCTTCCTTTTGTCCAAGGACTCACTGTCCGTTGGCGCGAATTGCACGTCCTCACATGTTTAACCTCAATTCCCGGTGTTATTGACTCACTCTACTTATGTCAACGTCGTCAACATCACTGTCCGTGACGTATACGTCTCTCCTTTCATACCTCCCTGCCTGACGCCGCCAGAACCAAGTCAAGAACAAATGGAATGAAATCCAGACTTCAGAAGCAAAAGACAAGGCATAAAAATTACTCAGGTGCTTATTCGTGGCACGTAGAGCTTTCAACGATTTGGCTTACATAGCATTCTCTGTTGTTTTTGCTGTTGTTGCTGTCATTATTTTATTTTAAACGCTTCTGGTCAGATGTCCTGAAGATTTTTAATAGGCGTCTTGAAGTTTTATATTTCGTTTTACGGTAATACCGGATGAGAGAAGTGTTTGAGCTATGTGAACAAAGATGTCATAGTGGATTATAATCGGATCTCTTTTTTACGATTTTTTTACTCCATACTCGTGCATATCGTTACTGCATATTTGCCACCATTGTCGTCTTCTATTGTTGGGAACTTTCTGGTGTTACTGTTTCGAAGTTTTTCAATTTCATTGTCGACACTAAATTAAAATGTTAAATGTACTCGTTTTCATAAAGCGACCGTATGGCTTAGACTCTGTTCCTTTTTTCAATTATGTATCCGTATATTTATGTAACGTCTGTTGGACGACAGTACTCTCAAATGCGAGGTCATAATATGAGATGACTGTACTTTGTCTTTTTTGGACAATTAAGGTCTGTAAGTTCATATGGCATGTAAGCTCTGTGCTGTTTAGGGCTGTGTAGGATTACAGGTTACTCGTGATTTATTGCAACCCAATATCATCTAATGGTCTTGGTGTAAATTTACTCGGTCTTTCTCGTTGTTAAGTCAAGTGCAAAATGAGATGTAGTTGAGACTATTAATTTGCTAAATTTTGCATGTTTTTACGGAATGAGTAGGCCTAAATAAATGCATTATTAGAGAAAGAAAGTTGCTATACGTTTTAGCTATACACCATTACAGACACTTTTTCATAGGAAACTGATATTTGACCACGCTAGGCGAAACCAAGGTTTAGAGCTGTTATAGGAGAGTTAACTGGGATCTGTGATATAATAGTAAAGCAATGAATGAAAAGACTTCGGGTCAAGTAATATGGGTCCATTAAGTCGCTTTCTGCAACGTAAGGCAGTGAAAAAAAAAAAAAAAAGAAAGCGGTGAAAAGTTTAGAAAAATTCAGCATAATTATTTTATAGATGTAAAACATATTACTGTTGTTGTCCAACTTGCTTTCTGTTATTTTTAACTGTTTAACTGTGTTTATTATTTGTCTCACACCAAATTGCGATTAGTAATTGGTTCAATAAAAAATATACTTACTCATTTTACCTGTTTTTACTTATTACACGATAACTATCGTTCTTCGTTGTGATCTGCAGAAAAAAACAATGAACGGTGTTTGTATTCTGCAGACACGTAGCGTATTAACTCTGTAGTTAACCGCTGGCAAAATAAAGTTGTGTAAGATAAGATCCCTCGTTTATTTCACCTGTCCAAGAGATATTAACAGGCACATAAACCTAGCATATAGCCTAATTACCGAATCTTACCTGACCTCGTCTTATAGTACCTCACCTTGCTTAGAATTTACTTACCTAACCTTACCTTACCTCAACCACATGGCTTACACGTGAATTACAAGTTAATTTTTAGGGCTTAGATTGACCTTAAACTTACCTTTCTTTAAAATTTAAAAGTTTTGCTAAAGAATAAAAGATGCAGATGACGGCTGATAGAGACATGTAACTATTCTAGAGCGATGTCTGATAGAAACAGGCACATTTGAAACTAATGCAATCATTCTGAGACAATCCGTCTACACAATACTGAAAGCGTTTTCTGTGGCTTTTTAGAGACATTATTGCGGTATTTTGGTCAATCAGAAATGTTCGGCTGCAAATTACACCTTCCGATTTCTGCTACCACACTACTATTGCTACTACTGCTACTAATATTACTAATGCTACTACTATTACTACTGCTACTACTACTCCCACTACTACTACTACTATTACTACTGCTACCATTTGACCCGAAACATGTCCTCCGACGGCTATGCTCGATAAGGCAGGAGAGTAAAATACAACCTACGCTCTAGGCCCCATCCATTCACCCTTCCAGCCAAAGACAATAAGAACTTGTTGTCTCGTATGATGTATAAAAACATTTATTAGTTATAGCAGACAGCTGAAGTAACTAGGTAAAATATGTTTCATAACTGCTACATCCAGAACAATTATTGTCACTTGTTGCGTTCTGACAACAATCTTTGATTGAATAAACGAAAATACATACATAACAGTGCTACTGCTGCTGCTACTACTACTACTGGTACAAAAACTACTAACAGTCATCATCAGCAGTTTGTAATGCCAACCATTAAGTGGCGAATCGGTTGGCTGGTGCTCCCTTAGAATGGCTTCGCTCTTTTCTGTCTGAGCGCACTAACTGTGTGGTTGTGGGTGCCTCTAGGTCCCGTTGGGTCCCAGACCCTTTTAAGTACCACAGGACTCAGGTTGGACCCTTTATTGTACATTCTTTACACAGCTGTTATTGGTTCCTTGCTGACCAAATGCGGCCTTCTGCCCAGCTGATGATGTCCAGGCCCATGTGCACTGTCTTGCTGCAGATGTAGAGTCTTTTCGTATCGTTGATGTCCCATGCCTTTGATGCTCTCTCATTATGGATGGCCTCAGATTGTTTGCTTCTGAACCACTCTAAAACCCTGTTCAATGTTCATCTGTCTTGGTACCCGTAGACAATTATTGGCGTCCATTGACCTGCTCGTATTAGCGGTAACATTTCCTCGCATCTCTTGCTCTCTCACAGTCCGAGATCTGGAGTCACTTTACTTCGGTCACTCGTACCAGCTTCGAAAGCTCCTAGTTCTGTCTGCCTGTCTGTCTCTCTCTCTGTTTCTCTCTCTGTGTCTCTCTGTGTCTCTCTCTGTCTCTCTGTTTCTGTGTCTGTATCTGTCTATGTCTGTCTGTCTGTCTCTTTCTCTCTCTATCACTCTCTATCACAATGCTACTGTGGTTCTTGTGCATGCTTTTGTCACTAGTAGACGTGATCATTGTAGCTCGGAACTTTGTAGGTACCGAACTACAATGATCCACTTGGGCTAATAGGGCCGCCTTGATCAGGTCCTCCGCTCAGCCGCTTGCCTCATCGGCCACGTTCCTAAATAGTCTACTGTCTCTGCCTATATGCGTGATGTTCTCTACTGGCTTCCTGTTGCTCAGCGCATCTCCTACCGAGTTGTTGCACGTGTTTGGCGGTGCCTTCCATCCTACTTGTCTGATCTTTGTCTTTGACCTCGCAGCCCGTCGAACTCTTCGTTCTTCGGCAAGACGGGAGTGTTTGGTACCGCGAGCTCTCACTTCTATTACACAGCGTCGCGCCTTTTCGATTGCGTAACCCTCCATCTGGAATGGCCTCCCACTAAGCAGGCGCTTGTTGCCTCGTTCAAACTCGCTTGCTTTTTATAAGTCCCTCAAATCATATTTGTTTATAAATCTGTGGCTGGGCTTTTAGCACCTCTGAGTAGATTTCTTGAAGAGGCGCTATATAAATTCTCAGAATGAATAAAAAATGATATACATAAATAAAGGAATTTAAAAGTGATAATAAGCAAAGAAGTACACCTATTGATAAAATTACTAATAAAATACTGGGCAAGGCGTCTGCTTAGTTGCAAGAGCTCTACCGCCCAACTTTGGGTTTTCATGACCATCGCTCACTACACTCTGCATGCGGCGCATGATGGTGAGCTGGTGGTTCCCTTCGCACGTACCTCTACTATGCATTTTCTGTCGTTGGTTAGACTGTTTGGAATGAGCTTTCCTGGATTGCGACTCCTACCTTAGAATCTTACTGTTACATTTTATAACAGCCTAAAGTCTGTCCTTTTCCTCCGGGTTTGGGTCGTGAGCGCCTCCGAGTAGAAATCTTGATGGGTCGCTTTATAAATTTTCTCAATGAATGAATACTATTAGCCTACCACAACTGCGCAAACGTCGTTGAAATCAAGATATTTGTATTGATTTCCGTCAGTCATGACCTGTGATAAACATCGGCCAATCATCAGTAAACACCAATCGCTGCAAAGGTCGCATAACGAAGCATGCAATTCTAAGAATTTCTTCAAAACTTCAGTAAATCTGGAATGGGATTATTAATCATTGCTAATCAGTATAATAATTCTGCATCAACTTTTGTAGAGTTACTTGTAAATTACGCTAACATTCCAAGAAACGTTATCATTCGCGACTGAATACCGGACAAGACGGAATCCATTGATTTTAAATTTTCATCTTCAGCCATGTAGGCCTGATTTCTATATTCCAATAGGTCTACGTACAATAATCCTTATTAATCTCGACAAAGATATCGCCCATTTAGTTTGAAACATCTTAAAGATTCCGAACATTCGCCGATCCAATCGACACTCCAAAAGACCGACAACAACCTTCGCAAAATCTCTCTGTCCGACTGAGGTATATTCGTGAAATGAGGTAACAAGCTGGTCTCTATCGTGATACGTATCTACTTAATGCGTACTGAACTTTGTAACAGCGTGCGCCGTAATTGTATATGATTAAGCAGCCTTTTTATATGACACGATCGACGCACGCTTTTCGGGACTATAAGGCGAAGCGTGTGTGTGTGTATGTGAGTGTGTGTGTGTATGTGTGTGTGCATAATATGAATGTGTGAGTGTATGAGTGTACGTGGGTGCGTGTGTGTGCGTGTTTGTGAGAGTGTGCTCCAGCTTTCTCTTAGACTATAGTTATATAGACAGAGCATGCATGGAAAGATTGTTAACGGGTAACCACTCAGTGCGCCCATTGATACTTTTATCATTAGCAATTTGTGCATCATAGATACCAGATGTAAAAACAATAGTTGTACTTTTATGCATAGGCCTACCCTATATATGAAGGTCTACGTAGGTCTATCTGTTTGCACATGTGGTACATAAGGACATAATATTATACGGTAACGTGGATATATTTGTGATTAAATGAAGTATTGCTGCATTTTTGCATGAATACTAGAATTAAAAGAAAATGAGATCAAATTTCGGAACGATTACACATGTTCATATAATCACACCAGGCTATGTGGTTCCATCAAATAAGTGCACACATATGAGTAGATCTCCACGTCTCCACCTACACTCTCTACATGTTCCGAGCATTTCAAAGAAATTCACGAATCAAAGAGCTGACAACAGTACTGTGAAGAAGCAGTTACAGCAGATCATAAGAAGTACGTAACCGGATACATGCTGTAGCTCATTTTTAAGCACTCACGAAGGCGTTGAATGTAGGAATAGTATATCGTTCACAATCTGGGATTCGTGCAACCACTTATTCACCTATACACGCGATATTACAAACCTTGTTGGCACATCACTGCCTTCGACATAGATCGATTGAATCCGTTCATCCACACGTTGTTTCGCAACCATGTGGAACTAGTGACTTAAAGGAATGGCACACCATGCCTGGCATCTTTCCGATGAAGAAAGCATAACTCACTATTCATGTGGTGAACATTTTTATCTAATTCTTCCATAGTACAATCAGGGTTGAATGTGCTTGCTACACTTGCAGCAGCCACCTGACAAAATGTCTGATAAAAGATTACAGTAAATGACCCTACAGCCAGAATGAAGCCACACTAATTGCGTGGCAGTAGGCCACAAGGAGTTTTTCTAATTATTCACTAATTGATTCTTCTGTGTGTATATATATATTCATGTATATGTATGTATGTATGAATGTAAGTATCTATGTACGTAGGTATACGTACGCATGTATGAGTGTAAGTAAAGATTTATGCCACCGTTCACCATCTTCCCTTCCGTTCACCCACCATCCGTAGCTTAAGACCCTCATCTATCACAAGCTTTCCACTCCAGAGTGAAGTCCTGCATCTTAAATAAATAAATATATATATATATATATAATATTGTCAGCTGGTTTCTTAGTGTCATAGGCCTACCCTCAATTGACGTCTACTCCTCTTGGTTTCGCTTTGTTTACCTTTATTTAACTTGAACAACCTGTCTAGCTCATTTTTTAAATTTAAAAACTCTGTGGAAAATCTTCAATCCAATCAGTATTTGGCCACTGCAGTGGTATTGAGTCTGTTGATCCATAAACTCAAATGGGGACTATGGCCGTTTTGTCGTCCCTCAAATCCGCCCTTCTTACTTCCACACAAGTGTCTCGTGCTACCAGGTATACGTGTTATGGATCCTGTGGCTCGATCTGAACCATCATGAATACAGTCATCCGTTCAAGATGCAGTATTGATACATTAACACGATGCTACTACGCTTCTTGGAGGTAGTTTTTACGGCGGGTGATTCGTCGGACATCGTGAGTTCCAATCCTGTTGGTTACAATGAAGCGTGACTTACGCATCAAGAAACTATTGCTCATCAGAAGCAAGAACAGAGATTGATGGATTTTTGGTCAGATTCATCCGCGGTCTATTTGGAGGCATATAAAGAGGAGCAAGTCGAAGGTAGTCTTCAATTGGGATCTTGCACACTAGCAGCACTTACAACCGTGACCTTCGCTTGCACTGATCTCCGACATCAAAAGAAATAGACGATTCGTATAGAAACACACCTTCAAGGACTCGCAAACGCCAACACCCTGCAGCCAAAGGTATTTAACATTATTTGCAATGAATATTTTATTAGATAGGCCTACCTTAATGTTTATTCTAACAGCAACTATTAAAGATTAGTTCGCAGTGATATTGTCACAATATCTTCAAGGTAGCCTAAAGGCAGGTGAGCTAGACCAATCCAACATATTCTATTCTTCTCTATAATTATACGCGACTATATTCTATTCAGTATTCTATTTTAATTTAGAGCAACCACTGCGCCGTTGGCTTAAAAACAGTTCCATCATTTTTATCCGTTTGAACAGAACTGATGTGATGCATGTCGCTCTGGACGAATGTTTGAACGCTTCTTCCTTAATCGAAAAGTCAAAACCTCAGGCTTCTCAGTAGCTAAACTCTCTTTATAAACTGCACAAGCCTAAAAATCAAAATCAAAAATTAATACGAAGTATTATATTTCACTGCTATGCCCATTAAAAGTTTAAAACTAAGCTGCATTAGAACAAAGTACGTAATGTGCCATGATGCAATGTAATCGAATATCTTATAGCGTCTGCGTACATATCGAAGGCGATTCTCACTGGCCTGTTGTCTCACAAAAGTTTTGTTCCCTCATCTACGTTGAATTGATTTTATCCGCATATTTATTTGGCGTCTGTTTATTAAATCCACTCATAGTGCACTGATATTTGGTTTGGATGTATATCGCATTGAAGCGCCATAAGTTTACACACTTTAAAGCGTTACAAGCTGTTGTAATGTATGAAGCATATGATCGTGATATAAGCCTACTGAACAGAATTTTTGTCTGAGGTCACGATTCACACACTAGCAATATGATGCACTTTTTAAACTTGCACCAACCTATTCGTAATTGCAATCATGAAAGTCGTTTGCAGACCTTCTGCGAACCTTTCGTTCGATATTGAGAGTCTTTCTTACTATATGTATACAGGCAAAAGTCTGACGAGCATTCTTTAAGATGCAGTCGAAAGAAAGGATTCTTCTGAATCTAGTCATCGCTGGATTTCTGCTCATAAAGATCGAAGCAAAAGCAGTTCAACGTAAGGTCCTACATCTAGTAATCTGACCTTATAATTATAGCCCGATCTGACTTAATATAATATAGTCCAATATAACCTCATCTATTTTAGTTTATTATAGTCAAATCTATGCCAGTATAGACTGGTCTCATCTTATCTGATCACAACTGATCAGACTACTACTATTGTAGTCTATTCTATGAGAAGCTATAGTCTAATCTAATATAATTCTCATATAATCAAATCAGATCTGATCTAGTCTAATATAGTCTAAGCGAGTCCCGCCTACTCGATTTTAGTCTATTCCATTATATTGTAGTCGAGTCTATTATAGTCTGGCCTAGGTATAACGTGAACACCCGAAAACTGACCTGATTATGGCTATTCATAATTTCGCTATCGATTGATGACTTGTGAAATATTTAGTTAAAGGAAACTTAGAAATTATAAGATTAGATAGGATTGATGCTTCTTGCATTTCAGAAGAGTTTTGCAATGGAAAAGTTGACGGCTTATATTCCGATCCAGCAAATTGCAAATTCTACTATTCCTGCGCCCATCAAGTCACCAATCGGATGGCTTGTCCAGCATCACTCATCTTCGACCCTAGTCTCAGCATCTGCAACTTCCAAACAGGTGTCAGCCAGCAGAGGCAGCAAGAATGCACTCTTACCTCATCCTCAAAGTCACCTTTAAGGTATGCGATGCTATCAGTCAGTAATAGTGTAACGCACAACAAAAGCGATATGGTAAATTATTAGTTTATAAATTATTTCCTTGAATTTCCAACTTTAAAATGAACTTGTACGCATATGCTAATATATCTGCAATGGTTGGTATTCTTATGATTTTATAGGTTATATTTTATAGTTATTTAAGGAATAATATTTTTTGGCAACTCTTTGCATCCACTTTAACGTTTCAATGCTTTTGCATTTCGCTATGCTAGTTGCCATTTCAGATGTAGCTCATCGGGAAATTGATGAACTCCCAAGAGATCTTGTGTACCAGGAAACAAGACGCTTACACGCCGCCGTTTGGGCGACAGTGTCACGCAACAGAGTCTCCCCAAAAGGCTTCACCCCAAATCTGTTTTGAAACAGACCCTCCCCAGCTGGAAGGCATTATTCCCGTGCGGGGAGACTGCTTTAGGGGAGACTTTATACTGTTACATCGATGCTTAAATGACGCTGGCGTCCAAACGCCACATACCCTGCGTACCGCGGTTCTTAGTATAACACAGGAAAAGTAATTTTCTTCTATTTATTTCTAGCACACCAGGGCCAACAACCACATCGACTACGACTGACGGGCGGTTGACAAAAGGTAAGCGGTACTTCAACTACAAGCATCATCTTCTATAATACCCAGCGTTGCTTTTTTAAAACTACTTTAACTACTTTAACATATTTCCCCCAATTTACCTCTGCTTGGATAACCATACCTTGCTTCTCCTTGCCATACCTTACCTATTTTTTCTTCTTCTGGTTCTCTGCCTCGAAGACAGGATCAACTGTCCGACGTAGTCAGTCATCTCGCGGTTGGGTCTCTTCTTTCAGCTTTCCGTATCCATCTGTCATCATCCAATCCAGTACCATCTGTCTTGCTCTTCCTCTTGTCCTCCCCCCTCCATTTTTCCTTCGATGATCGTTCTTAATCATGAGTTTCCTCTCAGCGTGGGTCCGATTAATTTCCTTCGCCTCTCTCTCTCTCTCTCTTATTGTCTTATTGTGTGTATCAGGACTCTTTCTTCTCCAATCATTCCCATTACTTTTTCATTTGCCTTATGTTCCGTCCAGCTGATTTTCTCCTTGTCCACTGTCGTCTTACGTCCTTACCTACTCGTGTGACCTATATTTTGCCTCATGGTGCCCCATACCTTACGTACATTACCTTGCTTGTCCTGAGTCTTTACCGTACTTTACCGTACTTTGTCCTACCTTGTTTATTTATACTTGGGGTCCATTGATGTTAGAGGCACTTAACAAATCAGTTATTTATCTTACCCTTATCTTATTTTACCATACAGTACCATCGCTACTTTAAACTTGTACTTATCTTTGTGCATTCAATGAATTATTGCAGCACCGCTTAGTTAAGGCAGTGCTGTCCAACCTTTTTGACACCGCGGGCCACCGAAGAAGTAATTTTTGAAGCCGAGGGCCGCACCAGTAAACTGAAAAGCAGCGACTAAAATTTATTGAAAATTATTAACTGTATTATAATTAATGATGGAGTTATCATAATGAATGGGCCTTGGGAACTGGATTTTGTGTACACATTGTTAAATGATTAGCCAAGTTACGAACTAATAGCTATGCAAGTAGGCCAGTGACTGTCTTTTACTTCATTTTAGCAGAAATCAGTGGTGTAGTGGGGGGGGGAACGTGGGGAACGCCGTTCCCCACTTTTCTCACACTATGCAAAATTCTTGCAAGATGGCAATTTTTGCTTACTTCAATATCCAGGCGGGTAATCCCGTAGTTTAGGTTGGTAAATTATTTTATATCGTCAAATTAAAATGGAAGCTGGATTAAGGAAAAAATTGTTTCAGTAACTCGAAGTGGGATTGATGAAACGATTTCTGTCTTTCAATAGAAGTTGGATTGATCGAAATAATTTTTACCGTAAATAGAAGCTGGATTGATGAAACTATGTTTTTGAAGCAATAGAAGCTGGAATGATTAAAATAATTGTTTCCGTAAGTAGAAGCTGGACCCATGAGAATAGTTCTTTGCTTAAATAAAAGTTTCATTGATGAAAAATATTTTTTGGGTTAAATAGAAGTTGGCTAATTTTTGTCATGAAATGGAAGCTGGATTGATTAAAACAAATTTTCAATGAAATGGAAGCGGGATTGACGATAGTTATCATGGACATAGGTAGATTGCTTACTTACCAACATGAAGTTCGGTATTGAAGATATTCAAATAATTTACCAACCTACATGTAAACTACGGAAGGATTACCTCTAGGCGTTCCCCCACTTCATTTTTAGGACTACACTACTGGCAGAAATTGCAAATATTTAGCGAGCTGGGCGGGCCACTTAGAATCTGCCGGCGGGCCGCGGGTTGGACAGCACTGGCTTAAGGTATCTACTTATTGACGAGAGCTATTGCTTACCTTACTTTACCCCTCTTTATAATCAATCTCACCATCTACACTAATAGCAGACATTTGTTCATGTTATTCTTGATGGTCTGTTTAGTCGAGTGGATAAACCACAGGATGCCTCGATCCCTGGAGATGCGATTTAACATGGGATCAAAATCCGTCTCACTCAACGTCACTCAGAAACCAGAGACTTCACCCAGAGCTCCCAAGATCCTCACGGCCGAACGAGGACGCATCACCGAATGGGAATCCCACGAGGTACTGTGGCCGAGGGATCTCCCCCATGGATCGATTCATTGCAAAATGAGTAGGGTGGTTAAGGCCGTACGGTCGCTATAGAAAAGCGTGTACATTTATCTATCAGTTACCTAATGCAACGCACGTGAAATTTATGCGGCGCCTCTGTATACCCTTGAAATAAATCGCATAAGTTTTTCGACTGGGTCCTGTAGAGCAGAGGTAATTATAAACCAACTATCGGTGCACCTCTGAGTAGGTATCTCAAAGGGGTGCTATGTAAGTCCTCTGAATGAATGAAAAGGTAGGTCCGGGTTGGACATTGTGGTCGGATTAAGGTGCATTATGATTTGAATTCTGAGCAGTATTTCTAATGTTGTTAATTAAAGCTGTCGTCTTGTAAGATGGCACAGAGTGCTTTCGGAGCGCTATGAAATTTTCAGTTACATTAAATGCGAAACATAGGCCTACGCTACAAAAGGACGTTCAGATAAAATATGCTTGGACTGTTTGCTGTAGACGTACGCCTTGTACGAAAACGAAAACCGAACGGCGTCTATGGTCATTTCAACAAACGAAAAGACCGGAGAAGGATTTACCTACGTAAGTCAACTAACCAATTCGGTTAGATTCAGGTATAGGCCTAATAAGAAATTGTGACGTTAGGTTATTGCTCATATAATTATTTCAAACAGACTGATGCCTCTAATTAGAAAGATAGGGACTAGGGTGTGTATTATGAACTGAGAATACAAGACACCTGGGTGGGCTCTATAGTAAGTCTAGTTCAACTGGTGGGTATATAAACTACACTATAGTTAAACTGACGGGTAGGGCCTACATAAAACCTAGATGTAAATAGTTAAACTGACAAATACATGTATCTTATATCGAGGGGTTAAAGCAAGAACGCACCAGATTGGAAAATGTGCAAACTGAGAAAACTGCTTTTCAAGATTGAAAGTGTAATGATAAATCCAGATCACATTCATTCAGAAACATTGATATCACATTTTTTTCAGAAATTATCTCTCTTTCACGCCCATCGACTTTCATTATAGAAATCATTGAGTTTTTAAAGTTAAGAGTAAAAAAGTGAAGGTAATAGTAACTATTTCACTATTTTGGTGCGTTCTTGCATGAATTTTGGATATGGTGCAGTATTGCTCGCAACACAAGAGCAATTGATGTTGACCTAGAATGCACTATTTACAGATAGTGCATTCCTGCTGCTACTATTGTTGTTGTTTCTTATAATAGACAATAGCATAATTGTTACTTCATTGGTGATAGTTAGTTACTTGAATGCAGTAATCGTAATAGACTAATAATAATTATGACACCATTTTAGAAGAATAATTTTCTTATTATCATACCACTTGTCATCAGTTTCTTGAGTGAGAAATCATTAGGAAATAACTTGATCGAGCATTAAAATTGTTGAAGTCCAACATGAGCATAATTATGGCAATGAGCATTGAAATTACTCCAGTCAACAGACAACATGAGCACATTGCAATGAATAATAAAAAAAACTCAACAGTATTAATGTCAACGTAATGAAAGTAATGGATAATGCATTATTTTAATAATGTACTCCATCATTCATCCACATCAGTTTTGTCATCCTCATTGATGTTTGAAACTTGTTTAAGTGAAGGTAGATTTTTAAAAAACAGATGGTGCTCACTGGGAATAACACCCGACTTACAAAGAGACAACAAATCTGCCTTTTTCAGAGCTGCAATTGGGAGCATTGCTTTGTAGCAAGGCTTCAAGTCTGACATAATGCAACGCCGGCCTCTGCCAAGGATATTAATTTTCTGGAAGTCATCCGCATAGCGATATTTATATTGCACAACATTTTTGTTTGCTTTTTCGAATCGCAAAACTTTTATTTTCAACCAGTTCACGACATTCCCATTTTCATCTTTTGTGCGATTTTTAATTGTTTCATCGCAGAGTGCTTTGCAGTCCAGGAAATCAGAAAATTGCATCTGCACAACTTTGTATGGGTGGTTTTTGCGAGCTAACTCAAAGACAGTGCTCCATGTGGACACTGAATATATTGAAGTGTTTTTCTTAACCCGTTCAATAGCCGAATGCATCGAATCACATTCCATATATGAATGGCCTTTCTCCAAAAACTTTTGCTCAATAACATCAATATGATCAATAGTTCTAACGTCATGAAGAAGTATGGCACACACATTTTGATTTCGATTCTGCCCACCACATGTGTCCGAAAACATGGAGATCTCTGAGATATCATTGGGCAAATGTTTGAGATAATTATACAGACAAGATCCAATTTCATTGCTGCCTCTCTTGCCATTAACCTCGGACCACAAATAGCAATAGGCTTCATTAGGCGGCGCCTGTTCGTATATTGTTAAGTTATAACAGCACAGTTTTCTTTTGTAGTACATTAGAGATGCACCAGAGCATGGAACTTGTAAAACCGACTGAAGATCGAATGTTACTGAATGAAATTTGGAATTCTCGATTGCCCTTCTTTTATCGGTAGCCTTATCAGCTTGAGCTTCTTCATTCCGCTCTTTGTGCTGTTTTATGTCATTTCTATTTCTTTCTTTGTCTTCAGCACTCATTAAGTTAAATTTTGTGCATTCACTACACTGATCTTTCTTGGGATGGTAGAAACCAAGATTATATTCCTCAACAAATGTACGTCTATAGATTGCCTCTGAAACTGGCTTGCGCATTTCACCATACTTCTTCTTGCACATGTCAAGATACAAGCTATACATTTTTTTAACAGTTAGACCGCTATCGAGATACTGTCTGTTTGTGTCTTTGCGACAATAATGGCTCTCTGTTTTCGGAAATGAACTGATATGTTCATGAACTGCATTCATAACTTCCACGGCCGTTTTATTTCTGGACGGCTGACATCCTCTACCATCTGACCCTGCAAAAATTCCAGCTTCTGTTTTATTTGCTATGGCCGTGAGTACAGCTCGGTTGCTTATACTCAATGTTTTCAGAAACATATTTTTGCATACACGTT
This sequence comes from Aporrectodea caliginosa, assembly GCA_020284085.1. Classification (NCBI taxonomy): domain Eukaryota; kingdom Metazoa; phylum Annelida; class Clitellata; order Crassiclitellata; family Lumbricidae; genus Aporrectodea; species Aporrectodea caliginosa. The sequence goes on along the minus strand of JACEVL010000539.1, from coordinate 470,786 downwards.
TCTTAGATTCTTCTAGCGGCAGGTAATAAGCAACTGAAGTATGCTTTGCGTTTGTCAAATCTTCAGAGCCATCTGCATTGGTGCGATATTTCACTTGCCGAGTTTTAGTTTTCCTCACGACAATATTTTGCAATATAAAATCTTTCTGACGCTTATAATCGCCCAATGCATAGTATTCCTGATTTATCATGCTTCGAGAATTGTCAGAGAAATTCTCATTGCACTTTAGTCTGCATTTACAATTAACCAGTTTCACACTTTTTGCACTAACTTCAACCCCAACAGAGTTAACATGAACTTCGCCTTTTAAATGTTTTGATTTACGGACATTCCTCTTCCAAAGATCAGTATTTCTCTTTCTTTTTCGAGTTAATCTTTTAGCCATTACTTCTACATTTTCATTGGGGATGCCAGCATTAATCGGGGAAGCAACTGATTCAAGAAAAAAATCTGGGTCGACGTGAACTGAATGCTCTGTGTCAGACTTGGGGCCATCAATTGGGAACACATCCACACAATCTGGATCATTCATAGACACATCAATACCATTTGAGGGAACATTGACGTAATCAAGTAGGCCTACATCATTTGAAAGTAATCCGTTGTGTTGAATAAATGAGTTCAATTCATCGATAGAACCAAAAACTATATCATTTCCTTCTAAATAATGACCGTCTGACAAGATAATCATAAGCGGACTTTCCTCGATGACGGCAGATGAAGTGTCCTCGATAACAGCAGATGGAGTGTCCTCGAGAACAGCAGATGTAGTGTCCTCGATGACAGCAGATGGAGTGTCCTCGATGACAGCAGACGGAGTGTCCTCGAGAACAGCAGATGGAGTGTCCTCGATGACAGCAGATGGAGTGTCCTCGAGAACAGCAGATGGAGTGTCCTCGATGACAGCAGATGGAGTGTCCTCGATGACAGCAGACGGAGTGTCCTCGAGAACAGCAGATGGAGTGTCCTCGATGACAGCAGATGGAGTGTCCTCGAGAACAGCAAATGGAGTGTCCTCGATGACAGCAGATGGAGTGTCCTCGATGACAGCATATGGAGTGTCCTCGATGACAGCATATGGAGTGTCCTCGATGACAGCAGATGGAGTGTCCTCGAGAACAGCAGATGTAGTGTCCTCGATGACAGCAGATGGAGCAGATGGAGTGTCCTCGATGACAGCAGACGGAGTGTCCTCGAGAACAGCAGATGGAGTGTCCTCGAGAACAGCAGATGTAGTGTCCTCGATGACAGCAGATGGAGTGTCCTCGATGACAGCAGACGGAGTGTTTGATGGAGTAGCAAGTGTAGTGGCTGATGTAGTAGCAATCTTCACGATTTTCTTCGGCTGTGTATAGTGTAACTGAAATTTCAGTGGGACTCTGATAGTTCTTTTTGGACGTTTAGAATAAAATAACTTGGGATCCATCCTGAAAAAATCATGGTTGCATTGCATTTTAAGATGGAGTTCTATTAATTTTCTAAGGGTTCAGTCAACTAAGCATGGTAGCATTATGAAATAGTAGCAAGTCTCACAAAGAAACAACTTATTTCACAGAGAGATATTACATGCTGTGGAAATGTCGAGATTATGATTATACGCGCTATAAGACTTAATGCGGCAGTGGAACGCAAAACTGTCCAATAAAGTTAACAATACACAGACTTCTGCATAAGGAAGATGCCACTATCTGTAGTGATAGAAATAAAATATAATAATCAAAAATAGTTTTAAAATGAGAAAACCTACTTAAATCAAGGGCTATGCATGTCCAAGTCTGGTAGTACAGTAATTATTTTCAACCAAGCAAACAAATTCACTGTATTATCGCTCGCTCTCAAAATAATTATAACACTCAGTCTAAAACTATTCCTAAAAGTTAGAGAAAATACTTTTTAATCACGAGTGTTATTAATAACCGACAACCAACCGACTTACTGACCTTAAAATTGTATTATGAAATCTTTGTCGCGATTTTATAATTCGTATTTTGCTTCATTAAATTAATTTTGTAGAGTCAATCGGTCTATAGCTATCCGTCGTAACACGCTGAGATTGAAATTATTTAAGAGTTCTAGAAGCGCAATAACGCACCATCTATGTTTAATCTAATGCCTTTGTATCAATTAATCAAGAATCTGAATGCAAGAGTGCATCATTTAGAAGTACTGCATTCTTACTGAAATTGGAAAACAAGTTCCTTGCACCATGTGTGATGGTGCTTTACTGCAGGAAATATACTTGCGATTGCGAAGATAGTCCTAATGAAAACGTCCAGAAAAACCTATTTACAACGCTTCTACCGAGTTGGTGCGATATTACTCTAATAGATATTGACCATCTTAACGTCCTAGAACACTTATCTCTAAAACTGTAAAAATTGAAGTTGGTGCGTTCTTGCCGGATAACCGATCGAGGGGTTAAAGCAAGAACGCACCAGATTGGAAAATGTGCAAACTGAGAAAACTGCTTTTCAAGATTGAAAGTGTAATGATAAATCCAGATCACATTCATTCAGAAACATTGATATCACATTTTTTTCAGAAATTATCTCTCTTTCACGCCCATCGACTTTCATTATAGAAATCATTGAGTTTTTAAAGTTAAGAGTAAAAAAGTGAAGGTAATAGTAACTATTTCACTATTTTGGTGCGTTCTTGCATGAATTTTGGATATGGTGCAGTATTGCTCGCAACACAAGAGCAATTGATGTTGACCTAGAATGCACTATTTACAGATAGTGCATTCCTGCTGCTACTATTGTTGTTGTTTCTTATAATAGACAATAGCATAATTGTTACTTCATTGGTGATAGTTAGTTACTTGAATGCAGTAATCATAATAGACTAATAATAATTATGACACCATTTTAGAAGAATAATTTTCTTATTATCATACCACTTGTCATCAGTTTCTTGAGTGAGAAATCATTAGGAAATAACTTGATCGAGCATTAAAATTGTTGAAGTCCAACATGAGCATAATTATGGCAATGAGCATTGAAATTACTCCAGTCAACAGACAACATGAGCACATTGCAATGAATAATAAAAAAAACTCAACAGTATTAATGTCAACGTAATGAAAGTAATGGATAATGCATTATTTTAATAATGTACTCCATCATTCATCCACATCAGTTTTGTCATCCTCATTGATGTTTGAAACTTGTTTAAGTGAAGGTAGATTTTTAAAAAACAGATGGTGCTCACTGGGAATAACACCCGACTTACAAAGAGACAACAAATCTGCCTTTTTCAGAGCTGCAATTGGGAGCATTGCTTTGTAGCAAGGCTTCAAGTCTGACATAATGCAACGCCGGCCTCTGCCAAGGATATTAATTTTCTGGAAGTCATCCGCATAGCGATATTTATATTGCACAACATTTTTGTTTGCTTTTTCGAATCGCAAAACTTTTATTTTCAACCAGTTCACGACATTCCCATTTTCATCTTTTGTGCGATTTTTAATTGTTTCATCGCAGAGTGCTTTGCAGTCCAGGAAATCAGAAAATTGCATCTGCACAACTTTGTATGGGTGGTTTTTGCGAGCTAACTCAAAGACAGTGCTCCATGTGGACACTGAATATATTGAAGTGTTTTTCTTAACCCGTTCAATAGCCGAATGCATCGAATCACATTCCATATATGAATGGCCTTTCTCCAAAAACTTTTGCTCAATAACATCAATATGATCAATAGTTCTAACGGCATGAAGAAGTATGGCACACACATTTTGATTTCGATTCTGCCCACCACATGTGTCCGAAAACATGGAGATCTCTGAGATATCATTGGGCAAATGTTTGAGATAATTATACAGACAAGATCCAATTTCATTGCTGCCTCTCTTGCCATTAACCTCGGACCACAAATAGCAATAGGCTTCATTAGGCGGCGCCTGTTCGTATATTGTTAAGTTATAACAGCACAGTTTTCTTTTGTAGTACATTAGAGATGCACCAGAGCATGGAACTTGTAAAACCGACTGAAGATCGAATGTTACTGAATGAAATTTGGAATTCTCGATTGCCCTTCTTTTATCGGTAGCCTTATCAGCTTGAGCTTCTTCATTCCGCTCTTTGTGCTGTTTTATGTCATTTCTATTTCTTTCTTTGTCTTCAGCACTCATTAAGTTAAATTTTGTGCATTCACTACACTGATCTTTCTTGGGATGGTAGAAACCAAGATTATATTCCTCAACAAATGTACGTCTATAGATTGCCTCTGAAACTGGCTTGTGCATTTCACCATACTTCTTCTTGCACATGTCAAGATACAAGCTATACATTTTTTTAACAGTTAGACCGCTATCGAGATACTGTCTGTTTGTGTCTTTGCGACAATAATGGCTCTCTGTTTTCGGAAATGAACTGATATGTTCATGAACTGCATTCATAACTTCCACGGCCGTTTTATTTCTGGACGGCTGACATCCTCTACCATCTGACCCTGCAAAAATTCCAGCTTCTGTTTTATTTGCTATGGCCGTGAGTACAGCTCGGTTGCTTATACTCAATGTTTTCAGAAACATATTTTTGCATACACGTTTCTTAGATTCTTCTAGCGGCAGGTAATAAGCAACTGAAGTATGCTTTGCGTTTGTCAAATCTTCAGAGCCATCTGCATTGGTGCGATATTTCACTTGCCGAGTTTTAGTTTTCCTCACGACAATATTTTGCAATATAAAATCTTTCTGACGCTTATAATCGCCCAATGCATAGTATTCCTGATTTATCATGCTTCGAGAATTGTCAGAGAAATTCTCATTGCACTTTAGTCTGCATTTACAATTAACCAGTTTCACACTTTTTGCACTAACTTCAACCCCAACAGAGTTAACATGAACTTCGCCTTTTAAATGTTTTGATTTACGGACATTCCTCTTCCAAAGATCAGTATTTCTCTTTCTTTTTCGAGTTAATCTTTTAGCCATTACTTCTACATTTTCATTGGGGATGCCAGCATTAATCGGGGAAGCAACTGATTCAAGAAAAAAATCTGGGTCGACGTGAACTGAATGCTCTGTGTCAGACTTGGGGCCATCAATTGGGAACACATCCACACAATCTGGATCATTCATAGACACATCAATACCATTTGAGGGAACATTGACGTAATCAAGTAGGCCTACATCATTTGAAAGTAATCCGTTGTGTTGAATAAATGAGTTCAATTCATCGATAGAACCAAAAACTATATCATTTCCTTCTAAATAATGACCGTCTGACAAGATAATCATAAGCGGACTTTCCTCGATGACGGCAGATGAAGTGTCCTCGATAACAGCAGATGTCCTCGAGTGTGTCCTCGATGAGAACAGCAGATGTAGTGTCCTCGATGACAGCAGATGGAGTGTCCTCGATGACAGCAGACGGAGTGTCCTCGAGAACAGCAGATGGAGTGTCCTCGATGACAGCAGATGGAGTGTCCTCGAGAACAGCAGATGTAGTGTCCTCGATGACAGCAGATGGAGTGTCCTCGATGACAGCAGACGGAGTGTCCTCGAGAACAGCAGATGGAGTGTCCTCGATGACAGCAGATGGAGTGTCCTCGAGAACAGCAAATGGAGTGTCCTCGATGACAGCAGATGGAGTGTCCTCGATGACAGCATATGGAGTGTCCTCGATGACAGCATATGGAGTGTCCTCGATGACAGCAGATGGAGTGTCCTCGAGAACAGCAGATGTAGTGTCCTCGATGACAGCAGATGGAGCAGATGGAGTGTCCTCGATGACAGCAGACGGAGTGTCCTCGAGAACAGCAGATGGAGTGTCCTCGAGAACAGCAGATGTAGTGTCCTCGATGACAGCAGATGGAGTGTCCTCGATGACAGCAGACGGAGTGTTTGATGGAGTAGCAAGTGTAGTGGCTGATGTAGTAGCAATCTTCACGATTTTCTTCGGCTGTGTATAGTGTAACTGAAATTTCAGTGGGACTCTGATAGTTCTTTTTGGACGTTTAGAATAAAATAACTTGGGATCCATCCTGAAAAAATCATGGTTGCATTGCATTTTAAGATGGAGTTCTATTAATTTTCTAAGGGTTCAGTCAACTAAGCATGGTAGCATTATGAAATAGTAGCAAGTCTCACAAAGAAACAACTTATTTCACAGAGAGATATTACATGCTGTGGAAATGTCGAGATTATGATTATACGCGCTATAAGACTTAATGCGGCAGTGGAACGCAAAACTGTCCAATAAAGTTAACAATACACAGACTTCTGCATAAGGAAGATGCCACTATCTGTAGTGATAGAAATAAAATATAATAATCAAAAATAGTTTTAAAATGAGAAAACCTACTTAAATCAAGGGCTATGCATGTCCAAGTCTGGTAGTACAGTAATTATTTTCAACCAAGCAAACAAATTCACTGTATTATCGCTCGCTCTCAAAATAATTATAACACTCAGTCTAAAACTATTCCTAAAAGTTAGAGAAAATACTTTTTAATCACGAGTGTTATTAATAACCGACAACCAACCGACTTACTGACCTTAAAATTGTATTATGAAATCTTTGTCGCGATTTTATAATTCGTATTTTGCTTCATTAAATTAATTTTGTAGAGTCAATCGGTCTATAGCTATCCGTCGTAACACGCTGAGATTGAAATTATTTAAGAGTTCTAGAAGCGCAATAACGCACCATCTATGTTTAATCTAATGCCTTTGTATCAATTAATCAAGAATCTGAATGCAAGAGTGCATCATTTAGAAGTACTGCATTCTTACTGAAATTGGAAAACAAGTTCCTTGCACCATGTGTGATGGTGCTTTACTGCAGGAAATATACTTGCGATTGCGAAGATAGTCCTAATGAAAACGTCCAGAAAAACCTATTTACAACGCTTCTACCGAGTTGGTGCGATATTACTCTAATAGATATTGACCATCTTAACGTCCTAGAACACTTATCTCTAAAACTGTAAAAATTGAAGTTGGTGCGTTCTTGCTTTAACCCCTCGATATATAATCTTAAAGTCTGATTATTCTGTCCTTCCGTATGTTTGTCCGTCTCGCTAAAGGCTCCGAAACGGAACGCTTTAGCGATTTGATAAAATTTACAAAACATTATTACGCCAGCGTCTATAGGTTAACGCGACTATTTTCAGCTCGCAATTTTATTTAAACGCCGATGATGGAAACAGGGAAACTGCCTTTTTCGAGGAGATCTATTTCAGGGAACTGTACCAGGAGCAAGGACGCGGGGAAGACCGAGAATGGGATGGCTTAACAACATCAGCACATGGATGAATATGCCTTTTCATCGATTGTTGACGGAGACGGAAGATAGAAAAAGGTGGAGAAGACTTGTCCATGGAGCGACCAACCCTCGGATCGAGGATGGTTGAAGACAAGACAAGACTATTTCAATACCGGCCACAGTATGGCCATTTGTCCACGTCACGAAGGCTTAAATTAATATGCAATCTTACGTCACGCGCGGAGCATCTAGGTCAACGCTCTGATTCGCAACCAATCACGATGACCGTTGATTTCAAATCAGAAGTGGTCACGCCCACGGCTGAATTTATAGGTCATCGGACTTAAAAATTCGCCAATGCAACACTTTAGGGATACGAAATTTTTAACGAACGTTTTCATTTGAATTTCTATAGATCTCAACCCAACTTTATTTCAACTCAAAATTTACTTTAAATTCCGATATTTGGACATTTTAAGTTTCGATGTGTTCATAGTCTGTTTCAATGCCATTGAAATCTAGCTATGCAGGAGTATATATTGCGTAGAGTTGTATTTTAAACAATTTCAATCCAGCGCGTAAATTCGCCAGAGGGATACACGAAAAATGTGCACATCGTTAAATTCAAATTCACGGGCGCTGACGAAGATGTCGTTAAATTCAAATACACGGGCGCTGAGGAAAACCCGGGCGAACGCCGGGTAAAAACTGCTAGTCTATATTATAAGTCAAAGTCTGATTATTCTGTCCTTCCGTATGTTTGTCTGTTCGGCTAAAGGCTCCGAAACGGAACGCTTTAGCGATTTGAAAAAATTTACAAAACATTATTACGCCACGTCTAGATCAACGCGACTATTTTCAGCTCGCAATTTTATTTAAACGCCGATATATGGCCATTTTAAATTTTTCCAACTTTTTCAACGAGGCTATATCTCAATACCGGCCATAGTATATGGCCATTTGTCCACGTCACGCTGGCTAAATATGCAATCTTACGTCACGCGGAGCATCTAGGTCAACGCTCTGATTCGCAACCAATCACGATGACCGTTGATTTCATATCAGAAGTGGTCACGCCCACGGCAGAATTTCTAGGTGATCGGACTTAAAAATTCGCCAATGCAACACTTTAGGGATACGAAATTTTTAACGAACGTTTTCATTTGAATTTCTATAGATCTCAACCCAACTTTATTTCAACTCAAAATTTACTTTAAATTCCGATATTTGGACATTTTAAGTTTCGATGTGGTCATAGTCTGTTTCAATGCCATTGAAATCTAGCTATGCAGGAGTATATATTGCGTAGAGTTGTATTTAAACAATTTCAAGCCAGCGCGTAAATTCGCCAGAGGAACACACGAAAAATTTGCACATCGTTAAATTCAAATACACGGGCGCTGACGAAGATGTCGTTAAATTCAAATACATGGGCGCTGAGGAAAACGCGGGGGTAAAAACTGCTAGTATATATATAAAGTTTAGGTGTGCTCTTGTTCAATTGATGGGTATAAGGCCTAGCCTCCTAGGTGTACTGTATAGGTAGGCCTACAGTTAGCACAGTACTAACGGGCCAATTACAGACCAGTTGAGTCAGGATTTGTAAGCAAGGTTAGGTTGGATAAAGCAAATTAAAGTAAGGCAATGAAGAGAATGGGAAGGTAAGATCGCTGGTATAAATATTACATGTCGGTGTCAACTGTGACGCAGACACTCAAAGGTCCTGCGAACGAGAAACTTCTTACGCGAAGCAGCCCGACATCCAGGAGGCATTCGCAAGTTCATCTTGTAGCATCGAGCCCCATTGGTATGCCGCTTGTCTTGCAATGCGAGGGTTTAGGTTCGATCCTCTCTAAGACGGTTACTGTGCAGAAACGTTTGGCAAGTCCTTCACGCACAACTGCTTAGCTTCATATAAGTGATGCTGAATGCTACATGACTAAAGTGAATTTGCATACTTGTATCAACCCTTTATTGAATTGACAAGGTCCCGCGACGCACTTCTTTGCGAAGTCCGAACTCCATGTCCTGCCTGTATGCCCACAACGGGCCCATATAGAACCCATATTCCCACATCGGAATACGGGACCCGTATAAAGCACATATGAGTCCCATCTAATGCCCATTAAAATGCTGCCAGGGATGTTTCTCCCTGTATTTCTATAGCGCAAAGTGAAGATGCGCCTGTTGTAACTGCAGCGTGGAACTTTCAACGTGGACGGAAAGCGTTACCTTCTGAGTCCAGCGGGTGCTGTGCACATCGTTCCCGCCTCTGGAAAAGAGATGTACATCACATACAACGGAACCAGGTATATGGTTGCTGAAGAAGACAGTTCATCTCCTGCCTGTGGCAACGTTAGAGGTACGTGTACGAGGTTTGAGGTAACAATGAGGAAATCAATGTAAGGTATATGACGATTTGACTGAAGTAAGGCAAATGCTTACAAAGCAACATACATTTAGATCTAACTATATACTACAGGCTACTGTCTTTATTTGGCGACACTTGTCCGTAATTACAACTGCCCTACAGAAGTCATTAGACAGCTGCTGCCTATCCCTCTAACAAGCAAAGTACAGCAACTGCCGTCTAGTACAATGGCTATTGCTGTACTTCACATCAGAACAGTTTCTGGATCTCGGTTTTCTTGGTGGCTTATCTGATGCTGTATATCATACATAATTATATATATATATTTGATAGGCGCTATGCAGGTATTTTGTCACAATTACCATTACATTGACATATTCTATCTCATGTCACTTTCCAAACCAAGGATAAATTCACATCACATGATATTCTATCAAATGTGCTGATACTACTGTAGGGGCTAGAATAAATCATGTTACAATATATTACACTACTCTAGCCTACGCTACATTAAACTACACTACACTTAATTACACTTCACACTACTCTTCACTTTATTACCTCTCACTCACTAGAGTCCTCTATGCTTATGTTCAATGACTATGTCCATTCCTCATTTGAACATTAAGGTCAACTATACGTAATGAGTAAAACAAACACCTATTATTTTCTGAGCTTATAAACTCTCTGACATTGTAACTGATTGCGGTGTGCCAATTAGAGTCGTCTTTCTCAATAAACGAATATAATTATAATACATTACGTCACACTAAGTCACATTTGACTACATAAGACTACAATTGACATGACAATAATACATCAGAAAGCATTATGAGTCAGATCCTCTGACCGGCTTGACCTTTTTGTTCCCTGTGCTAGGACTACAATGGCTCAATCCAGATCCTTTGTGTCAATAGGTCCCTCTCTATGGAATGGACTTCCTCCTTCTCTACGCTCTACAATACTCTCTGGTAGCTTCTCTTCCTCTTTCTCACCGTTAAAACCTTTCTTTTTCTCGGAGTTCCTCGCACTGGGAGCGCTTCTGAAAGGCTTATGCTATTAGAAGCGCTTTATAAATTATCAAACACAATACAATACAATTATGGGTGGTTGTCTGATCGTGTTTATGACAGCTGCGACCGATTCAACAGGTGTACATGATAGTACCACATCCTCATCTCCGACACTTCAAGAGGTAGTTCTTCTGGCCGACACTCCGCCGGTCAACAGAAACACTAAGCAACACTACTGGGTCGAACTGCTCGTTGTCATCGACTACGCTACATACTTGAAGTAATAACATAATATACATACATACAATACAACTGATCTTTGATATCGCCCTTCTTACTAAGGTTGCCCCAAGCTCACAAGTGCCACACGCCTCGACGGCGCAGAAGCAATTATATTGCAGAGCAATTATTGTGCGCGAAGGACTTGCTCAAGGTCCGTATACAAGGTGCATGTTGAGCAATTTTACACGACATAATTATACTAGTGGTTACTTGTGTTTTTAAATTCTGCCGGATCAGTTTCTGCATCGGGTAAGAAATAAAAACTAAACACAGATGCAGTTTAAAGTGAGCGCATTATATCAATAATAAATAAATATAGAAATAAATAAATAGAGTGCAGTTCAATGACTAAGTCAGCATCCTGTGGGTAGCTACAACTGTTGTAACTGATTGTAGGTTTTACATGCAAAGCAATGCACCGACAACACAGGGGAAAGAGACGGATGCAATGCGTAACCTCAGATATTATTTCGCTCATGTAGTGAACGGGGTAAGCACGACTCAGGAAGTCATCCTTAATTGCAATTAAAACTCATTTTAATAAAATAACTATTGCGCGTTAGAGAATCCAAATGTCTTGTGCTAGACCGTCTTCTGTTTAGACTATACCTTAGATCTAGTTGTTCTTTAGCGTTTGCTTGGCAGAGATAAGTGACGCTAATTTAGAACTCGTCAGAATTATTAAAAATACACCAGGGTCTACTAAAATAGTGTGCTTCTGACACAAACTGTGCAGTTGACTTGTCTAGATTGTGCAGTGTGAACTTTGCCCAAATCTTACCGAAGAACCACATCGGTCCTCACGCCGTCCGCAGACTAGACTCATTAGTAGTAGGAACCCTAATGGTTAGGAATTGACCTCTCTCGACTTTGCGGAAAATGTCTTGACACCTAGCCACAGATGCTGAACTTCTTAACGGCGCTCCCTCTGATCCGTTGCCAAATATTTGAGGAAAAGTGTGGATTTGATATTTCTAAGTATCTTGGGCACTGAAATACAAATGTGTTTATGTTAAACAGATTGACAACCGTTACTCATCTATAAATGAGTCTGATTTCGATATGCGTGTCAGTCTAGCGGAATACTTCATCGCTAAAGTGAGTGCTTCTTTCTTCCCTTCTGGTTCATTATCTCTATTGTGGAGAAAGCCAGACGCTCACAAACTGTAAAACACGCATCTCTTCAGATTCATTTGCAAAGAATGATCTTAAATCTTTGTTCTGTTGATAATTAGTTCGCTTCAATCATAGTAAGCGTTGTCCTCTTGTTTTTTTTACGGAAATGGCTAATGTAATTGTGACTCGTGTAAGATGTTTTGCTTCCTAGTAAGTTTCAAGGCGCATCTATATTTCTTGAAATGCATCACTGACATTTCTCCCTACTGAATTCTCAAGCTGTATAATGTCTTGGTATAGCATAATGTGACACAAGACCAGACTAATATTGCAGACGTCAGAGGTAAATAATGCAAGGGTGCTCCTTCCTTCAATAATTTAGGCGTTGCAGAATTACCATGGTGTAAGCCACCTGGCTGTTTCTTCAATTAATAAAGGAGTGGAGCAGCGGCAGCTGCAGGAAAGGATAGAAGAAGAAGAAAAATAAAAGAATAGGCAGAAGTAAAAAAGTAGAAGAATGTGAAGAAGATAAAGAAGAAGATAAAGGAGAAGAAAAAGAAGAAGCAGAAGAGAAATGCGGAGAAGAAAATGAATTTGAAGAAGAAGGAGGAGAACAATAAGAAGAAATGAAGAGCAATAAGACAAATAATCGCGAGAAGACCAGTCTCCTAAGATAACTCCGAGAGGCATTCATTGGCATAAAGTGCTAGCAACATTAGCTTCTTAACGAGGGCCGATGGCCAGTCCTATACCTCACCGTGTGTTCTTCCCTCACTGGATGGTAGGTGCACTAATTTTACAGCCAAATTTTCTAGAGGCGTCATTCCGTTGACTTTAGCATTGTGAACTGGAGGGAAGTTTTTAGTTGAACGATCGTTTTATCCTGAAGACTGTTTTTGGATGGAGGGATGAAATTAGGAAAGAATTATATGTTCCTTCCTTTACCTTCGCTTACCTTACCTCACCACCTTACCACATCTTAGCATTTAACTTACCACACCTACCTAGTCCTACCCTACGACGTCTCACCTTATTACTTTACTTTACCATATCTTGCCATATAATACTTCTGATATTTCTCAGACTCCCGAAGACTCTCCGTGGACCGAAGGAAATGGCATTAAGAGCAATGGGAAATACACGCACGCTGGTGAAGCCCTGCGCACATTCCGAAAGTGGATAGAAGAGAAAAGCGCCATTTTCCCGAACTTCGACTCAGCTCTCCTATTCTCATCGTAAGTACAGCTTTAGCACCGCTTCAAACAACAAACTTCGCTGAAAGATAAGATCGTGCAGCTGCTTTGCGACGAGTTCGGGGTCGTATAGCGTATAATGGACGTACCATAACTTAACGCAATGACCTTTCACCTCATTGGTTTTGTCATTACTTCAGACCCCACTGTCATTCAGCCTAACTCCAAATCATGAAGTCATTCCTGGTTAGGGTGGTTCATTGTCACATGGCAAAAAATGAAGTTGAAGCTAAATTTCACGACACCCCCTCAGTTTTGCACACTTGTTAATTGTATCATTCTGGCAAAATTTTAGCTTCCTACTCCAACTGGAAGACGGTGCTCACAGACCCTTCCCTTTACCATATAGAACTAAGATAGGTTAGACAATACGCATAACGTCTTGTAATTGTAATATATGATAAGATTACGAAGTTACCATTATAAAAACAGTACTTATGTCGTGTCAGCAAGATACGTGGCGCATTGGATAACATCTGGCACACAGACCGAGAGGTACCGAGTTCGAGCCCCCGTTGGGCGGATATGTTTGTAGGCTGCTATTAGCGCCGTTGTATTGCAAGCTGTCTGTTCTGTTAGTAGTTAAGATTTAAATTGCATAACATGTAAATGTACAGCGCAGTGCGTTTGTCAGGCGCTTAATAAAGAAAAGATTATTATTATTATATTTGCTGCAAGGAGACAGTATAAATAATCAGCCTTGGCACAATCAAATCGTGTGCCAAGAAGTAGGCCCTATGTGTAACAGACATTCATTTCTTCAGCACTGCATCTATATCGGACGTCTACTAGTCCACAGAATTTGTTATGCGTCACATTTTCCCAGGCAGTCTTAAATCTCTTGAAGATTGAAATGTATGGGGAACTTGAGGGACCGCTGAACAAAATGAAAAACTTGGCTAAGATCAGTTTTATGATATTTTGACTGCAAGATAACCACAGGAGCTCTCGACCAATCATTTTCCCATAACATATGTCCATTGAAGCGAACAGTGTTCACAGAAGTAGTGTCAAAGCTCAAGTGATGATTTTTTTAGTCAACTTCCGTGCTTCTAGCAGATAATAAATAGCATTGGCTTCGTTACATCCTGTTCCAGAGGTAAAATTTAAAATTCCAAGTAGCTTATCCTTGCAACCTCCTGAAACCAGTACCGGTAGGCGTTCCATGTCTTCGACTCAAGAAATATCAGGAAGGATTTTACCATCCAAGTCAATCACCAAGGCACAGTCTGGTATAAATTCAGCTATTACTCACAGCATGTACCTTATTAGCTTTCTGTGTATGTATGTATGCATGTATGTATGTATGTATGTATGCATGTCTTTATACGCACATTTGTATCCATGTATGTATGTACTTGTATGAATGAATGTAAGCAATATCTATGTATGCTTGCATGTATGTATGTATGTATACTGTATGTATGATTATATGTATATATGTATGTTTGAATGTATGTATGAATGTATGAATTGCTGCAGAATGCTGATGAAATGCAATCAAAGATATGATGCCTAGAATTATGTGTTGCATAAACAGTAGCCAAGGCCTACGTTTTGTACAAATGTCAATGAAAATACATTTAAGCTAAATGTCTGTGTATAAAACATGAAATATAGCAACATCTGTAATAAGAACTGTGTACTAAGTTCAAAATATAAACAAGTAAGTAGAGGAACTAAACTACATAATTTCCTTAAGAAGGTTGCCAATTTCAAGGTAATCACAATTTGTAACACATTAGGCCTATGCTTTTACACAACGTCGACTGTGTTGTAAGTTGACGTCATTGAGCACCATCTTCCAGTTGGAGTAGGAAGCTGAAATTTTCTCACAATAATACAAATGACAAGTGTAAAAAATGTAGGGGGTGTCTTGGTTTCTAGATTAATTTTTATTTTTGTGGACCACCCTATTTCTGGTTCTTGTAGAAGGCTTTTCTAGAAAGGCAGTTAAAATGCCGAAACAATATTGCGTAGGCTACAATATCACTGAATCCAAGCCTTAAGGAAACATAATGATGATGATGATCACGATTATGATCACGACGGTCAGAACAACGACAACTGCGAAATGAACGTTGGCGGATACAATGTAAGCCTCAGTGATGATGATGATGATGATGATGATGATGATGATGATGATGATGATAATAACGATTAACGACAGTTCCTCTATTATTAAGACGATCTAATCCAACCTGAAGGATGATAATTATAGCGCCGTCATCGTAACACATAGGCCTATGCATTACACCTATGAGCCAAACAGCATTTATAAAATCACAATGCTTTGACAGAAGCAGTCGAAATCAACGAAACGCCAGAGACCAAAAGACAAGCTACGAAGGATCATAACGAAAATATCGAAGAAGGAGGATTCCTTCCTGGCCTTAACGTCGTCGGCTACAACAAATGAGTCATATATATAGAAAAATAATCTATACCTATAATAAGATGTCCTCGTTCAAAAGAAGACTGTTTAATTACAGTTTCATACGCTAATAAATAAATAAACTATGTTCATTTCAGAAATCGTTTGTTTCTAGGAGATCAGGAAAACATGAGGTTCATCGCAGGTGAATATAGTTACTAAACTTAAACGTTAACTGACTAAACACGTCTGCTGCTTTATAATTTAAAATTGTGCTTAAACTTCAAAATAAATTTAAAATCGTAAGGTAGATCCGTTACTGGACTCTCTGCAGCAGATCCCATCGCGTAATTAGAAATTTATGTATCTTATAGATCTAAAAACGTGACTCGAAATTTCGTTTGTTATAATTATTCACTAATATTACATCAGATTATATTTCTGAAGGTAACTTAGCCAGTGTACGTAAGCTTTTTCTGCGTGCACAACCAGCCACACTCAGAAATTGGCATAGATATCTAAAACAGTTGGAAGAATTATTTATTTTTAGAGCTTCTAGAAGTTTAACTTCCTAAGGACCGCGCCCAAAGTGGCATTCAACAATCTTGATATATCTTGTCTTTGGGCTGTTGCGAAGTTGCAGATTAGGATCTTCATTAACCGATAAGCAGTAATTTTATCGAAAATTTGAGAAGTGCTTTAAAAGATTTAACTACATTGTGCAGGAATATATATATATATATATATGTCAAGAATTTTCCAGTACTAACACAGAGAAATTGTCATTGTTGGTGAAAGAATTCGCTTTGCAGGAGTATCTTACGCCTTATCAAACTAACCATTTTGACGAGTTTGAAGGACATTTAAAACAGCATTTAACAAGATTCAAATAGCGTTTGTCATTTTATTTTAAATTAAAATTCAAACTATCAGTTTGCATAAGGATAAGTTTTGTACTTAATAAATCAAACTTTGAAGACACAATTAGATTGTGGCTTCAATTGAAACCCGACTCAAAAGAGCCAAAAGCCTAGATTACCTTGAACAATCCTTTCCAACAGTTTCTGAACTTGCCAATATAGCCGATGCGAAACTCATTTTCTCCATATTACACAACCCCAAGCATGTACTTCACCAACTCCTACCTCCACTCCGACCCCTCTCCTCTCACCAATTAAGACCTAGAGCACACAACCATACTCTCCCACCCAAAGACAACTCTCAATTTATTCCCAGATCCTTATATAAAAATATTTGCTCGTTTATTTAAATTATCTAATTGACTTTAATTATCCATTATCACTCATGTAAGCATTTCTGCGTTTTTGTCATATTGTCTTTCTCAATAAACGAATATATATATATATATATATTGACTTCCTGTTTCTATATATATATATATATATATATATATTCAATGAATTATGATTTATCTTATACTATAATTCTTAAAGTTTGTCCTTCCGTATGTATGTATGTATGTTTGCAATGCATCGCTGTCCGGCTAAAGGCTCCGAAACGGAACGGCTTAGCGAGTTGAAAAAATTTACAAAGCATTATTACGCAACGTCTAGGTCAACGCGACTATTTTCAGTTCGCAATTTTATTTAAACGCCAATATATGGCCATTTTAAATTTAACTTTTCAGCGAGCTTATTTCAATACCGCCCATAGTAAGGCCATTTGTTCACGTCACGCATGCTTAATAAGCAATCTTACGTCACACGGAGCATCTAGCAACCAATCAGAAGTCGCCACGGGCGAATTTCTAGGTCAGCGCAACCATTTACAGATTTGGTGACCTAATTACACTAAGCTCACATTTTTGCAACCACGGCCATTGCCGATTTTCTAGGTCAAAGCAACTCGAAACTTACTTTAGCTATTCCAATTTCTATCTCATCCCAATTACTTTCAGCTCATAATTTGCTTTCAATTCCGATTTATGGACATTATAAGCATGCCCATTTGTCCACGTCACTAAAATTAATATGCAATCTTAAATTACGTCACGCGGCTAAATATGCAATCTTACGTCACGCTGGCCAACGGCAAATAATACGCCTATTATAATTTAGAAATAACCCGTGTAGTACGGGGAACAAAATAATACGCCTATTTCAGGTAGAGATAAACCGTAAAGAACGGGGAACAAAATAATAATATTGCCTATAATTATAAGGTAGAGATAACCCGTGCAGTACACGGGCAAAGCAACTATGTTCACCTCTAAATATCGTTTCCATTCAGATATATGGACATTTTTTAAATATTTGAAGCCCATCAGCAAATATAGTAAGTAAGTAGCCTTTATTTGCAGCCGTTAAAAATTACGCCTGGGGAAAACCCGGGCGAACGCCGGGTAAAAATTGCTAGTATATATAAAAATCATAATTCATTGAATTAACTCGTCGAAATTAGAAAGTCAGAGAAACAATAAGTCAGTCCCTGCGATAACGTACACTACATTACGCTACACTGCGCTATGTTACATTACATTACATTAATTTAATCAATTGCATTATTAATTGTTTCATCATGGATTACAGGTTACGCAGATGTTAATGCAACTTGTACCACGAGAAAAGTGTCGATCACTCACGAATTCGGCGAATATTCTAGCATCGCAACAGCAGCTCACGAACTCGGACACAAGTGAGTCAATGCTGTAGCCACAATTCCACATGCAGTCATAATAAATAATAATAATTGCAATAATCTTTTCTTTATTAAGCGCCTGACAAACGCACTGCGCTGTACATTTACATGTTATGCAATTTAAATCTTAACTACTAACAGAACAGACAGCCTGCAATACAACGGCGCTAATAGCAGCCTACAAAGCATATCCGCCCTACGGGACTCGAACTCGGTACCTCTCGCTCTCTACGCCAGATGTTATCCAATGCGCTGTCGGGCCCCCCATTCTGTGAGATTGAATTGTTGCTAAAGGAAGATAAGCAACTCTATTTGGCTGGCAATTTCATTGTGAATTGGATTCCAGATTAAACTGACAATTTAAAAGCCACTTTGTAACTGCTTTTGTAAATAAGATCGTAAATTTAATTGTAAATTTTTACCAGAAACCTAATTGAAGATTTTATTGTGCATATTAGCCTGGGAGCCTGGCACGACGGTGATTTCAATAACACCTGCGATAGTACGAAACAGTTCGTAATGGCATCTACTCCACGTGAATTGACAAACGACACCTTTCAGAATCCGTTTCACTTTTCTCAGTGCTCCGTCGACTACTTCCGGCGATACGCAGAATTTCTGACTAAGTTAGCTCAATCTATTTCTGTCTTTGACACGCTCTATCTGCTTCACTGTCTGCCTTCGGTATCTGTCTCTGTCTGTCTTTCTCTGTCTCTGTTTGTTTCTCTGTTTCTCTGTCTTTCTGTCTCTCTGTCTCTGTCTCTGTCTCTCGCGCGCGCTCTCTCTCTCTCGCTCTCGCTCTCTCTCTCTCTCTCTCTCTCTCTCTCTCTCTCTCTCTCTCTCTCTCTCTCTCTCTGCACTGTGCAGGCCCACCAAAAAATCTGGCATACCTTTACACTATCATGGAGTATAATATGCTATGATCGGATTATCTACTCTAAACAATGATGCTATAATACGTAAGCGATACTACTCTATGTTGGAGCCCAGTTAGTAGTTAAGCTTAGATGGCTTACAGTGCATAGAATACCATGTCACATGACGCTAACTCAAACCCATCATTCCTTCTGAGTCAGAAAATGACTTCCAACTTGGGAGGTTAAGCATGTTCATATCAATGGGTTGATGTGCTCGAGTCTAGGCCTACTGGGAGCGCCTCTGAGTAGGTCTCTCGAAGAGGCGCTATATAAATTCTCGGAATGAATGAATGTACTAGTGACAACCTAACGAACTATTCAATCGTTCAAACTTGTCGCCACGCCTTTGAGGACAGACTTATAACCAAATGTCATATATTTGCCGTTTGCCTCTAAGTTGTGGTTCGTGGAATAAATTGTGCTTTTCTTTTTGCAGCAATAAAACAAACTGTTTGCTGAAGAAAGTAATGCCACAGAATCCGAATGATTTCGACGCTTTCCTCCGTCAATGGCCAGGACAGAAGTACAAGCCGGACCAACAGTGCCAACTGATCTACGGACAAAGCTCCTACTACTGTGCGGTCAGTATTCTAGTGTAACATCGTCGCTGATATAATCATATGGATTAATACAGTCTGTGTTGGCGGTCATTTGCTGAAATTTATTAAACGGCTTTTTCATCCCTTTATAAATACAAAAAATTAACTGATTGACTTAAAGAGGCGACGAACGAATGAATGAATTATTACTTAATAATTACTGTAAATTGCCATTTTTATCATAATTATATGTGTGGGCGCGGTGGTGTAGGAATATGTTCGGT
The DNA here is from genome assembly GCA_020284085.1 of Aporrectodea caliginosa. Lineage (NCBI taxonomy): Eukaryota > Metazoa > Annelida > Clitellata > Crassiclitellata > Lumbricidae > Aporrectodea > Aporrectodea caliginosa. Next base: position 450,771 of record JACEVL010000539.1, on the reverse strand, counting down.
GCCTTGCAGCCGGAGGGTTGCGGGTTCGAATCCACCTCGAGCCGCCGCTAAGCGACCCTGGGCAAGTCCTTCACTCGCAATTGCTCATGCGCTTCGGCGTGAAACTCCGATTCAGTGTCCGCGCTGTAGTCGGGAGCGCCTCTGAGTAGAAATCTTGAAGAGGCGCTATACATACATACATACATACATACATACATACATACATACATACATACATACATACATACATATACATACATACATACATACATACATACATACGTACATACATACATACATACGTACATACGTACATACGTACATACATACATACATACATACATACATACATACGTACATACGTACATACGTACATACGCACATACGCACATACGCACATACGCACATACGCACATACACACATACACACATACATTTTGAGTATGTTTGAATTAATGAATGATTTATGTCAGCCTCGATCATTTCGGTGTTATGTTCTTCTTAGTGCAGCGTATGCAACCTGAGTAGGGTCGTCGTGTCTCTTGGTAACTGGATATCCATGATAACTTGTAGGGTGGATTAAGTTATCGCAGCATCTGTCGTGAGATGAAATGCTGGTCTGAGGATACTTCCAGCTGTACAACCAAAGTGGAACAGAGGGCTTTTGATGGAACCACCTGTGCCAATGGCTCCTTGTGCTACAGAGGAGAATGCGTTTCGAACGACATGGCTCCCAGCACGCCGTGTAAGAACATATCATTCTTTAAACTGAAATTGATTAAACCCAAACCAAAATGCAGTAACAAGAAACACGATGAATCAATTAAAGAATGAATGAAGAATAAATGCAGTTATTGGATTAAGAAAATAATATATTAATAGGCAATATTGTGAACAGCATTGAAGTAACTTATCACATCATTATCTGTTTCGTACCAGCTTCGTGTTGCAAAGAGATTGTGGTAGGCTGTCTTCTCCGATGGAATGCTTTTTTGTCCATAATAATTCTTTTTTAATCTCTTCACGACATATGCAATCGTCTGACGTGAAGTTTTCCGGGTAACAGAACTTAAGAACTTGCTCTATTTTTTCATCAGTCATGATAGTATTCATTATGTTTCTTCATTATGTGTTCATCTTCATCATCTTTGTTCTATTTATATCGAACTTCTATCATATTCTTTAGGCCTAATCGTTTCGTTCAGCTCATCCATTATTCTCTGTCGTCTAAAAGAAAACAACTGTCTGAATCTGAATCTACGGATATTTATATTCTATATAGACAATAAGAACAACAATCTTTTAGATCAAACAGTTCCCTCAGCCCGATTGGGAAAATCTGATAGAGGTAAACGAAAATGAAAAAAATGAAATTAAGTAAATGAAGAAAGCCATATAGGGAAATTTGAAAAGGCGTATATTAAATTACTTCTCTTGCCCTAATCTACCCTACCTTATTTAACCTTTCAAAACCATGTTAATACGTCGACGTTCAGACAAAGCTGAACTTCTATTGACTTTTCCTTTCTAACCTTGCTTTAACTAACATAACTTTATTTTACCTTATAGATCTTGCTCTACCATTACCTTAGACCTTAGTCCTTCCACGCGTTTGCAGCGCATCAGGCGACAAAAGTCTATCGCTTTTTAAAAACAGTTAAAAATGCATTTATTACTTAATCACGAGCACTAACATTTGCGCTGACAGTAGACAGTTTTGCTAAGCGTTCTAGAAGTAGCTTGCTACCAACAACGCTGTATAAATTGTCGTAATTACAATTACAATTACAATAGTTCCTCCATCCCACTCTGTCCTCCGCACTCCCCTCGGCTTCCTCCCACGTCATTCCGCCGCCGTCCAGATCCTGTATGACCGTGTTTCGCCAGGTCTTTCTCGGCCTTCCACGTTTTCTTTTCCATCCTGTCGGTGTCCATTCCAGTGCCTGTTTTGAGAATCTTTCATTGTCCGATCTGTGTATGTGGCCCAGCCATCGCAGGCGTGATGTCTTCAGCATATCCTCCAGTTTCTCCATAGATGTTCTCTTTCTTATGTCTTCGTTCTTTATTTTATCTCTCCAAGTGACCCCTAGTATCCTTCTTTGCCACCTATGATGAGCCGCTTCTAATTTCTTTAAATTAGTTTTGGTCATAGGCCATGTCTCCGATCCATACATCACTGTTGTCAGGACCAATCTTGTCTTCGTTAATAAGCTTAATAAGATCTTCGTACCACGCATGCTTTTCAAAAACGTCTATTAGACGAAAAACTGCCTCTCTCAATAACTCATGTATTCTGTTGCGTTTTGTCGACAGTTTTGTGTTAAATAAACGAATAATTATGATGATAGTCCTTTGTTTTTCCATATGCTGTTCAATCTTCCAAACGTGGCATTGGCCTTGCCTAACCTAATTCTGATATCTTTGTCGCAGCTGCCGTTGCCAGCAATCACACTTCCCAGATAGCAAAAGTCTTCCACCTCCTCCAACACCTCTCCTCCAACCGTGACATCTTCTCTCGACTCCCATACTCCTACCTTCATGATCTTTGTTTTTGTAGTGTTTATTCGTAATCCAACCAATCCCGCTTCTTGCTCCACTCTGCCCGTGAGTTCATTCATTCCCTCCCACGAATCCTCCAATAGCGCTATATCATCCGCAAAATCCAGGTCTGCCAGCCTCTCGTTTCCTTTCCATTCCAAGCCCCCATATTCCCTCCTCCGTGCTTCGTCTCGTTACCCAGTCGATCGTCAGCAGAAACAGCATTGGCGATAGGATACATCCCTGCCTCACCCCGGTAACTATCTGGAACCATTCTCCAATCTTCCCTTCCACTCTTACCGTGCATCTACTTTCTTTTGCTCTACCTTAACTTATCTTATGTTTTCTTTCATTACCACATCATAAATAACCTTATCTGACCTTACTTTACCTTTTTCTGACCGTATCACAGTCTACCTCATCTTACCATACCATATCCTATATCCTATATCCTACCTCAACTGATCTGACCTTTTCTTATATTGTTACAGCAAGCTGTATTTACGGCGACTATCGTGGAACGTATAACATCGACGGCCGAGACTACACTTGTTCGCAGATCGGTCAAATCTTCCCATGGAAATGCTATGACAGCTTCTTCTCTGCAGAATGTTGCGCCACCTGCCGTCAATCAAAGACGCAACGAAGCCAGGTGAGCATTAACGGAATCGATTACTTGATCATTCAAAATGCGCTACGTAAATTGTTCGATCAGACTTTGTCTTAAAGCAAGGCTTTCTTTGCATTGACTGCATTTCGGGTTTACCCGAAGAGGCCCCTCTTCTTTTCTGTCTCTGTTTTTACTCTAAGTTTTCTGTTATTCTAAGTAATGTGGAAGAAAAAACTTTGGGACCTTTTTGCTCTGGCTTCTGGGCATTGCATTTCCAGGGTTGTGAGTCTTGCATCTCACCACCAATTGTATGTATCTTATTGTATCGTGTCGTATTGTACTGCTTTGTAAGGCAAATTGTAGGCTACTGTATTTGTACTTGTTGCATTATATTGTGTTGTATTGTATCGCACCACTGCACATTGCATAATAATTGTTTTCTTATGTATCATCGCTTATTCGCTAAGCAATGATAATAGTATTAAAAACAGAGAAGAAAAGAGGTAAAAACAATTTAAAAGGTTTTAAAATCTTTAAAACACCATACAAACAACTCGAATACTAAACAAATTATCATAAAAAATAAAGTTACCAAGAAAGTAACAAAACTAAATAAATGTGTTAAACAGGGTGCGAATACGGAGATCGCATGCCCACCGACTGTGGCAACGGCAAACTGAAGTCGCGTGAATGCTATTATGAAACAACGCTTACAGCATGTTGTTCCACATGTTCCCGGTACTTTACGAATATAACAGGCTGTGAATACGGCGACCGAGCTACCTGGTGTCCATATAAAACTTCACAGGAGTGTTACGGAAATTCTAACACATGTTGTCACAGCTGCCGAAAACACTCTACAGGTCTACACGGTGAGTTCAGAAAACGATGTGGTTATCGTCCCATAGGGATCGTCGTTTATCATCGAAGTCGTTATCGTCATTATCGTCGTTATCTTTATCTTTGCCGTTGTCGTCATCACAATCATCAGGCACAACTATTATATCAGCGATAAAAGTATCATCATCATTAGATCGTAATCGTAATCGTAAACTCGAAACTTCTACAGCGCCCACAAAAGCGAAGTCGCGGGAACCAGCTTATTCACAGATGATATTTCAAAACGCCGCTTTAAATTCTGGTCATTGGTGCTGCAACGTAGTTGTTAAGCTTCATCATTATTTTGTCGTTGCCAGCATGTTCATACGGATATCAAGTAAAAGGCTGTGAAAGGTGGGTTCAAGGTTGTCTTAGGAAACCAACTGTTGCCAAACAATGCTGTGAAACCTGCAGAATTGCCTAACCTCATATTAACACTACACCCCTCCACATCCATCACCACAACAACCAACAAACCGACCACTCCCACTACCAGCACAACTGCTGCCAAACCAACCACCTCCACCACCACAACTACCACCACCACAGCTACTACCAAGAGCTATCTGTTTTCTCAGGCCTATACCCTGCTGTTAGTCGACTGTCAGGCGCCCTTGCAACGGCATGGCTGTGTTACGGCGCCACATAAATTGTCATTATTATTATTATTATTACCAAACCGACCATCATCACTGATGCCACTATCACCACATCATCTACAGCAGCTGCTATATCATCGTCTGCAACACCGGCATCTATAATGATGTGGACAGAGATGCCAGCGTCAGAGGCGAATCGTTCGAGCTGTCCTCTTGGAGTATGTATATAATACGATCAATCGTTTTGACTATGAAGATAATGTCGTCGTTTATGACTTAGTTATCGCTGTTCTGTCGTTTCCAGGATGTGAATATGGAGATGAAATACACGGGTGTGGAGAACACGTTCAAAATTGTCTCAGGGACAAAAATGTCGCCAATCAGTGCTGTGGAACCTGCAACGCCGCCTACCCGCGTTCCAGTACCACCACCACCACGACGACCACCCCGACCACCAGGACCACCACCAGGACCACCTTGACTACTACAGCTAGAACAACGATGAATACGTTGCCACCGACATTGGCATCAAACTCGAGCTGTCCTATGGGCGACACTGCCGGTTACTGCTTGACGATGCCAGTCGGGGACTGCTACTTACCAGTCTACTCTGAAACCTGCTGTGCCAAATGTGCCAAGTATTTCAAAGCATCTCGTCCAGGTAGGTATCAGAGGACTGCCTCTGATGCGAGGTCGATTGTTACCCGGTGATTTAGAATATATCAGCTTAATCAGCATTGTTTATTAATGATAGCATATTTCGTTGTGACATTTACGATGCCTATTAATACTTGCATTGATTCGACATAGTATACAAAGCAGTTCATGTTGCTCCTGTTTGAATCAAATGTATAGAATTTATTATTTTTTGGTACATAAACGCCCCGTGGTACATAAACGCCATCAGGGATTAATATTATTATTAATAATTAATAATATCATAATAATAATAATGATAATTATTATTATTATTATTACTATTATTACTGCGAAAATTTATATAGCGTGCAGTGACAAAGAAATGCGAATCTGAGGCGCGATTAGTCATTCGCCAGGTGAAGAGCACTTAGATTATCAAGCAATAGAAAGCCAATGAGAAATAGAGTTTGGAGTCGCCTCTTGAAGAAAGAATAAGAGTTCGAGCCACGGAGACATTGGTAGTCGGTTCCATTCCTTAGGGCAGCCACATGTAATGGGATGAAAACCATGAAAGTTTGTAAGAGACCGCCTGTCATCGCATGTTTGGTTCACCTTCACTTTCATCTGTTCACCGTATGTTCAGTTCAACTATATTTTACCTGTTCATCACTTGTTCAGTTCTATAGTATACGACATAGTTACATATTCACTAGTTTCGCCACAGTTATCATCTGCTTGGTTTATCTCAGTTATCTCAATTATGGCATATTTATTCAGTTAACTTAAATTTTCCTTGGTATAGGTTGCGAGTATGGCGATCAGGCGTCGTGGTGTGCCGGCTACGTTCATGGCCTCAGGGAGTGCCAGCGACCGGAGGTGAAGCCGTTATGTTGCGAGACCTGTTCCAAGTATCTCAGCGGTGCCTTGGAACCAGGTAAGAACCCTACAGACTACAAAATAGGTCACAGAATTTCACTAGGAGTCTAACCCCAGACGCATCATGAGGATGAACGCCATTTCTCATCTTTCTATATCCTAATTATAGTGTCAAAACTTGATTAAAAGCACCACTTAGCGATATTAAGCAAATAATAAGTCAAAGGAACGCGCTGATCCTTCGAGAGGATGTATAATTTTGTATATGTATGTGTATGTGTATGTGTATGTGTAGCCTACGTATACATGTATAATGTATTTATGTTTGTGTGTAATTGTGTATGTATCCAAGAACTTATATGGCGTATTTTAGAACCCCATGAAGGCGATGCACTACGACTATCTAATTAGAAGGTGCATCTTGAGATTAGCACAGAACGTCTGTATAGAATGTATGTTGGTATGTAGGACATGGCAGCCCATTGGTTAGAACCCTCGCCTCGTAGCGCAGAGGGTACGAATTCGAGCATCACGGTTGCTGTGTAGGGACCTGTTGCATGTCCCTTGCTCCCAACTGCACAGCGCCATCGAATGATGCTTGGTCATTAGGTGGGGAGCTTTATGAATGCGAAATAATAATATAAAATAGTATGTATATATGCATGTATTTATGAATGAATAGATGCATACATGCATGTTTGCATACATATGCTGATAGCTTTCCACAAGGCTCATCAGATTCAAGGTATAGGGCCAATTCAGGCAGATGAACTATATAGCCACAGGTAATTCTGGGAGCGTCTCTGAGTAGGTTATCTTGGAGGGGCATTATATAAGTCCTCTGAATGAACAGGTAAGACATACCTGTGTAAAAGAATTCCAACAGGTGTATCCTACAGGTATTCATTGCATGTCTTTCAGTGTGCAACGACAAAAAGGACTGGTGCAAGGGAATATTTCCTGGCTACTGCTATGACCCAAACACAGAAAACAGCTGCTGTGCCACCTGCAAAGCCTATCAGACCGGCAAATCCAGTGAGTTGAAAATACGTTATTCTAAACACAGTCACATTTCAACTCTAGTTTCGAACATTTTTCCATAAAGGCAAAGGTCGTTGGTTATTTTTCATGAAATTTGGGTCTGTAATGTGCCACGTGTTTAGTAGATTATATTTTCATTTGATAGCGGGATTTTCTTTTCATTGTGCAGCATTCATTGTATTGCAGGCTGTCTGTTCTGTTAGTTGTTAAGATTGTTTCAATTGCATAACATGTAAATGTACAGCGCAGTGCGTTTGTCAGGCGCTTAATTAAAGAAAATATATTATTATTATTATTATTATTATTATTATTATTATTATTATTATTATTATTATTATTATTGTTATTGTTTTTGTTATTGTATTGGTATTGTTATTGTTATTGTTATTGTTATTATTATTATTATTATTATTATTATTATTATTATTATTATTATTATTATTATTATTATTATTATTATTATTATTATTATTATTATTATTATTATTATTATTATTATTATTATTATTATTACATTACGATTGTCGTGTTCTTTGTTTAGGTTGTAAGTACGGTGATCTCTTCAGTTGGTGTGACCCGATGATCCACTGCGAGACAAATCGCGCCGAATGTTGTCACACCTGCCAATAGTTCGGTCGACATTCGACCTGTCGAAATTTAATTCAAGACTTTGTACTTTTCGATACGTCACAATATAAACTTGTTTTCTAAAGTCTAAAGCCTCGTGCACATTTTTGTGCTTTTGTATAAAAGATATCCGAACTATAATTCGTATTATATATAGGGGCCTACATAAGTCTTATTTATTATTAATCAGACGCTTGTATACCTGAGTAACAGTAATAAAAATGATAAGGTCGATGACGACGACGATAATAATTATGACGATTATTAGGCCTATTATTATGAAAATAATATATACATATATATATTATTTTAATGCATAATGGTTATTCTTAATATCAAATTTATCAATATTATTAAAATCACAATAAACATTGCCACTTTATAGATTTCCAGTTTTCATCAAGTTCACTTAGGTCTTGCTAATTTTCGTCATATATAAATACCTCTTCAGTTGTAGACCCTATACAACTCGAAGATATGATGTACGATTTTCCACAGTTATGGTATTTATGTATTTTTCTGCGAATAAGTACTTTGTGGCTATTGTGCCGTTATAGTGTATCATGCGGCTCTGTATAGGCTCATGGGGATGTCTAGCACTGTAAGGCAGCTATGATAAAAAGTACTGCTTGCGGTTCATTTATTACCGTTTGATCTATAGTGAAGTAGACGTTTACTCTCACGGTTTCTCTTTGCTGTTGAAACAAGCGTCAAATGAAGTTAAGCTTAGACTTTCTTTCAGACTTATGATGAATGGAAACCGACTGACTTATTATAGAAAAGCATTCTAAAACTTGTAGTTCCGCCATACAAAGCATTCAAAACGGAATTTGGTGATAATCGAAACCCTGCAGGGGCTGAATACGGATTCAAAGTTAAGGTTTTGAATGGGGTATTTTGGCTCTGTAACATTGCCATGAAACATTGAAGAAACCGTCACTGCGGCAAGTCTGCGGGGCGCAAGTCTGTCATACCCCAAGATCTACACAAAAATCAGAGAATCACGTAATCAGATATAGGTTGGGTTAAATTGTGTAATAAATTATGCTGTTTTGTAAAGTCATATTTTTAATGTCGTATTTGTTTTCGTTATATTGCAAGTTTTTCATTTTTTAAATTATTTTTGACTTTAAAAAATAGTACAGTAACGATAGCTATTATTTTCTGTGACCTGCCAACAAGAAGCAATGAAGAATTTTTTTAAAATTTGTATTTAACGGCTTCTGCGGCAAGACACATACACTGTTATACAATGTAGGGTAACGGCAGGTATGGTAATTACTCATTTATTACAAATCTCCATCAACAATGGCCGATACAGAAGTAGTCTGGGTCCAACACAGACTTAACTTACTTTATTATGCACTATTTTACTTTGCCCTAGTACATCTACGTGTGGACTTGTGTGAGATAACCTTGCCTCCTCTTACGGAACCTTGCCTTATACTTGCCTATATACTCAACTTAACCTTATACAATACCGGGTATACATAATTACCTTACATCGCGTGAAGGCCTTTTATTTACCTTTTATTGTCATTGGTGTTCATCATCACCATCACCACCATTACAATGACGACCACCGTTACGATTACCTATGCCACAACCATTACCACCACCACGACCACCACCACAACGAAGTCGTAGTCAGCTGCACAAATAATACATTATTTCGCAAATTTCTAAGGTTAATTGCTTTCACTTATCTCCATGTATTGCGGCAAGGGTACGTGCGCGTTGGAAGTAGTCTATAGAAGGATCGTTGTTAGCAACACATCACTTAGCCTATAGGCGGAGAAGATGATTCCAGAAGTGTGGACGCTACTTTTGTTATAGGGAAGATATAAAACAGAGCTGACAAAGATTAGACGAGGATTAGAACACGATTAGAAGAAAACAGAATACGAGGAATTAGAAAAAAGAGAGAGGGAGTATTAGAAGGGTTTGAACAGTTTAAAAATAAGTTGTAAATTAAAGACTAAGGCTCTACTAGAAATTCTAAGAGCGTGAACAGATTTCATCAGCGGTAGAACTGTGAAATACGATGATTTGAAGAAGCTGTCAGGGTGTTTGCTGAAGAAACGAATCGACGTCTATTGAGACGTTCTGATCCAGCGCCCAGTATGCACGAATATACAAACAAACAAACATTCATACATACATAGGCCTACATACATAAATTACGTGTGTAATAAAGAAAGCGCTAGTATTTAAACACAAAGGTCACCGTGGTTTCTTTCATTGTTCGAAACTGCTAACTAGCAGAGATTTGTGCAATCGCTTCATGAAGTGTGACCTCCATACAGCTTGTACAACGACTCGAAATAAACGTCTTTGGTCTGCAGCATCCGCAAAGCTACGGCACGAGACTTAAGGTCATAACCCGGATTAAGGTCTAAGGTATTTTATGCCCAGTGCAATGTACGGTGGCGCTTTAGAAGTTACTAGAACAGAAATCACTATAATAGAAGTTACTGGGATAGAATAGACGTTACTAGAATAATGCAGAACAGAACAGAATTAATAAGATGAGATAATAAGATTGGGTTGATCGAAAGACCATCTTTAACATCGTCTGCAGTCTTTAGGGCGAAGATCAACCTCTGATGCTACGCGAGAAACAAAATCCAGTTTGCCTAGTTGTTGGTCACATTACGTAAAGCCCTAACTATGCATGAATTGCTCTCAGATTCTACAGTGGCCGAAGAGTTGCTTATCAATCAGACGCCTTTGTTGTCTGTGAGGCCGATCGGTCATTCCACTCGAAGTCTCATTATCATTTTCGACTTCCACTTGAAGCTAGATACACCCTTTTCCCGTGAAATTCCGTCTCCATCTCTATCTACGTCATCATCCCTTAACCCATTCTGATCAGATTCCCGTTCAGCAGAAGAGACTTCAGGTGCGCGATCGGTAAAACCGGAACCGGACAGGTATTGAAAGCATTTCCGTTTCCGATTCCCCGCAACATGGCGTCTTCCGGTTCCTCTGTGTCGCTGTTTCTCGCCGACTGCGGCTCGACCCAACCGGAAATGCGCCAAACGACGACTGATTTCGACTGAAGCCGAGTCACCGCCGTCTCTTCTCTTTGCACCTCTCGGCTCTTGTCCATTGACGAAACCATCCGCGTTATTCTCAACGCGACGAACGAAACTTTCCATAACGTTTTCAGTCGTTCGATTCGCGAGGACAACTTCCGGTCGGTTCCTGGCACGAGGTTCGACAGGAAACTGACTATTTCCGGTCTCATCGAAGATACCTCCGAGCTGAGAGGAGCGAAACAGCGCCGCCCACTGCAGGTGCTCGCGGTTGTTTCTCCAACTCGCGTCGGGGGGCAGCTTCTCGAAATCTGTTGTGGTGGGTCGCTCCGTCGAAAACGCCTTCCTTGTCGGAGCCGGAGTCTTGAAGCAATATCCGCTATTGAAGGCGACTGCCTCTGCGTTGAGTACGTGTTCAATGATGCAGAACAGAACGTCTTTGTCCACGGCCATCCACCGTGACCAGGACAAACTCAAAGACTGCTCGCTGTGTCTGACACCAGCAGCGCCCTGTGGAGCTGTCGTACGGTTAGGTATAGCGACATTTGTCTTGTCCTTGGATGGCGATATTTCGGTTCGTATCCCACCACGACTGGTAACTACATGCGCCGGCAAAAACGGTATATCGATTACTGCACAACATGCACGGGTACTTTCGGAAGTAATCGAATTCTTAGTCTGGGTCCTTTCTGCAACATCTGTCCCTCTTCGGAGAATATACTCTGCACTTGCATGTTTTGGGTTGGCATAAGAAGCAGTGGCATTGGTACTCCTAATCTCTGTATTTGATGAATCGTCACTGGTACTTCTTATTTCGGTACTTAAACAGCCGTTACTGGTACGACTCGTCTCAGTACTTAAGGTGGTACTTGTCTGAGCAAAGTCTGAGGTAAACGACTCTGAAGCTGCTGGTACTTGGCTCGTCTGGTCTGCATTGAGACGACGCATCCAGTTAAGCCCTGGTTTTCCAGCGGAAAAGCACAGCCTACGGGAGCAGATCTTTGGCACTTTGTTTAAATCGAAGCTACGAGGAGAAGGATGAAAACCGTTAAGAAGCCGCGACCTATTTCTTACAGGTAAGGCTGGCCTCAACACTGTCCCATGACGCTGGATATACGGTCTGTCGATCCTCTCATAGGATCCGCCTTCGTCGCTTCCCTCCTCTCCCTCTACCTTCTCATACTTCTCTCCGAGCCGAAACCGAGGCAAGGCGTTCCTAGCGATGCGTTCACTCGTTACGCCGCTCACAGCCTCGCTTCCAGTTCTCAGGAACGCCGCGGCATCTAGCGAAGGCGCTTGCGGCATGCACTCTTCTTGACGAGCAACGGCATTCCGCGTGGCTGCAGTGGTGGCTCCCTCTAGCAGACGGGCGGCGAAGTGGTATTGGCTCGTGTCTGCACTGGGTGGCATGGCGCAGACGATGAAGATGCCAACGCCCTTAAGATTCTCGCCGACCCCCGCTAGATTGCTTTGACCGAGAATGAATTCACTTTGACCCCCCGTTCCTCCACAGCCGATAATAAACGGACTCCCCGCCGCCGACGCCGCCGCCGACGCCGCCGATGCAGGTAACGAGTGCAAGTTGTCAGTTGCCTCGCGCGCACACCTGTCTTTAATTTCCAGATCATAATCATCATCATCATCGTCGTCGTCGTTGCCTAGGCAGCAGCCAACGCTCGCTGAAGTCTCGTCCGACTCGAGATTTGACGAAGTTGCAGTGCACCCGTCCTTTGGCGCCCGTCTATCTCCAGAGAGATCGTACTCTCGACCTTTCATCGGGGTTCTCCCATTAGGCGCTTTGCTGCCCTTGTTCGACGCAGAGCCTGACCTCTGGCCCAGGGCAAAGGTCAAGGCCGTTGCTGTTGACGACGGCTGGGAGGTGGACTGAGCGAGCAGGGCGTTCAGTATCTCTTGAAACGTCTTCTTGTTGAGCATCGCCCATCGCTCGTTGTCGGCCAACTTCCGGCGAGAATGCGACACCTTGCGAGCGTCAAAGACAACGGTGTTGGTCGCACAGACGGACATTTCCGGTGGAGGCGGAAGAAAGAAAGAAGCTCGGTCGTCGAAAGGATTCGCTGGACAGGAAGGAAGTCCACAGCAGGAAAGGAAGTCCTCGAATGCTTTGACTAGGACTCACTTACATTTCCCTCGAATCGCTCTACGAAAAAACTGGATTTGGCGAAACATCTGGAATCAAAGAAGAAACAAGAAATAAAAACTGATTAATGAGTTACTTAACTAGCTAAGACTTATTAATCCTATCAACATATCGCATAAACTGTTGCAGCTCCTTTGCTCTTGTGCTTCGGTCATGGGCGTATTTAGGGGCATGGTTTTACGGGGTTCAACCCCCCCCCCCCTAATAAGTTTCCGAATAATTTTTTATATGCTTTTACATGCAAAATACAAAAAAACTGAACTTTTGCGACCATTTCCAATGGAAACCCCCGAAATCTTAAAACCTCCTCCGAAAATTTTATCTGCCTACGCCCATGGCTTCGGTAACCCTGCCAGCGGGACGAGAGAAGGGTTCACTCCTTTTGCTTTCTGTTAGCTCCAGTATATTTTGGTTGTAAATATGTTGTTACTATCGTTATTTGAAGCAATAAAAATCATGGTTATGATTAAAAGACGCAGACTAAAAGTACATGCAACTACTATATCGTTGACTTCTTTGCACAAGACATTATGTAATTTGGTTTCACTCTAATTGACTCCAGAAGAATCTTGTAACTAGCTGCGTTATGACAGCCAGAGTTTACCAATAAACGAATATACAATACAATACAATACAATTGACATTACACTGCACTACACTAGAGTACATTCAGTCACCCATTTGCACTATATCAACACGGTCGCTTCTGTAACACCTTTGTGAAATGCAATACAGAAATCTACGATGAAATATAATATGAAGATATGAGAGAAAAGGTTACATGCATGACATCCGTGATATCCTTCATCTTAGCCACAAAACGCTGAGCGATTATGTCACAACACACTAAAAAATATATATATGTCGACTCTGATCGTTATTACAGCATGTGCAAACAGTTTATGTAAATATACCCGTATACATACGTGCATCCATATGTGTATGTATGTGCGTATATATGAAAACATGTACATGCATATATGTATGTATGTATGTATGTATGTATGTATGTATGTATGTATGTATGTATGTATGTATGTAAGTATGGATGTATGCATGCATGCATGTATCTGTTTATGTATCTACGTATGCAAATATATGCACATGTATGTATGCATATATATACATGTATATATGTAGTTCTGTATGTAGCTGGATATATATATATATATATATATATATATATATATAACGCCTTCTTAGAACTTCAGTATTTATTTAACTCAAGATCAAACGCGTCGGCTGACATACAACAAAGTCTACGTCAATATTACTTAGAGCGGATGATGCGTCGACGTCTGAAGACCCTCATTTGTTCTAATTGGCAGATCGCTCCGCGGGGCCGCCATGTACTACTATCTTCATGACCCGAACTGACCTCGCTTTACATTACAGATTCTGTTGGGATCCAGAGGGGTCTCAGCTGGCAAACGAGAAAGGATTTCTTTGGCCTCAGCTCAAAATCTAAACCAGATTTTGCTTCGAAGCGCCGCCGACCTTGAGTCTTGATCGCGCAGGGAAAAGTTTTCTGATGTCGGAAACAACAAACAACGTTGGCAGAACGGCTCAACTTTCGGAACCGACCCCTTCTTCTTTGTAGTCTTGCAGGTAGTTATAGACAGAAAGAGACAGAGGGACAGACGGAGACACACAGAGATACAGAAAGAGACATGGGCAGACGGAGGCAAACAGAGAGAGACAGTGAAAGATAGAGGGAGATAACATGAGACTGAGAAAGACAGGGACATACTGAGGCATACAGAGAGAGACAGTGGAAGATAGAGGGAGATAACAGGAGACTGAGAAAGACAGGGACAGACTGAGGCATACAGAGAGAGAGACAGTGGAAGATAGAGGGAGATAACAGGAGACTGAGAAAGACAGGGACATACTGAGGCATACAGAGAGAGACAGTGGAAGATAGAGGGAGATAACAGGAGACTGAGAAAGACAGGGACAGACTGAGGCATACAGAGAGAGACAGTGGAAGATAGAGGGAGATAACAGGAGACTGAGAAAGACAGGGACAGACTGAGGCATACAGAGAGAGAGACAGTGGAAGATAGAGGGAGATAACAGGAGACTGAGAAAGACAGGGACATACTGAGGCATACAGAGAGAGACAGTGGAAGATAGAGGGAGATAACAGGAGACTGCATGAGAAAGACAGGGACAGACTGAGGCATACAGAGAGAGACAGTGGAAGATAGAGGGAGATAACAGGAGACTGAGAAAGACAGGGACAGACTGAGGCATACAGAGAGAGAGACAGTGGAAGATAGAGGGAGATAACAGGAGACTGAGAAAGACAGGGACATACTGAGGCATACAGAGAGAGACAGTGGAAGATAGAGGGAGATAACAGGAGACTGCATGAGAAAGACAGGGACAGACTGAGGCATACAGAGAGAGACAGTGGAAGATAGAGGGAGATAACAGGAGACTGAGAAAGACAGGGACAGACTGAGGCATACAGAGAGAGAGACAGTGGAAGATAGAGGGAGATAACAGGAGACTGAGAAAGACAGGGACATACTGAGGCATACAGAGAGAGACAGTGGAAGATAGAGGGAGATAACAGGAGACTGAGAAAGACAGGGACAGACTGAGGCATACAGAGAGAGAGACAGTGGAAGATAGAGGGAGATAACAGGAGACTGAGAAAGACAGGGACAGACTGAGGCATACAGAGAGAGACAGTGGAAGATAGAGGGAGATAACAGGAGACTGAAAAAGACAGTCGTAGAGGGTAAAGAGACAAGCGCGACAGACGGAGAAGGAAGCAGACATAATCAGAACGCGGCAGACAATTATAATAGAGATAGACTATAAAAGAGTTGGCTATAAAAGAGGAGACAGAGAACCACAGATGTAGACAGAGGGGGAAGAGGAGACAGAGAACCACAGAACGCGACAGAGAAAACGACAGCCAGCCACAGACGCAGAGAGGAAGAGCAGGAGAGAATGAGGGAACGAGTGAGACAGAGGAGTGGTTACACAGAGAAACAGAAAGGCATACGAGAGAGGCAGAGGAATGGAAGTACAACGGACGGATAGAGCTACCATAATGCATGCATACATACATACATACATACATACATACATACATACATACATACATACATACATACATACATACATACATACATACATACATACATACATACATACATACATACATACATACATACATACATACATACATACATACATACATAAATACATACATACATACATACACATGCATGCATATATACACATGCCAGCATATATACGCACATACCTACACACATACACACACAGACACAAAGGCACACATACATACACACAGGCACACATACATGCATACATGCATACATACATACATACATACATACAGCTGAGGAGAGACAAAGACAAAAGCGTCCAAACAATAGCAAAGAAAAAAAGCAAGGCGGAAACTGAGAACTCGAAGAAAAAGGTACAGCTTGTAAGAAGAGAAATATTGCGAGAGACAGTGACAGAGATAAAGAGAGGCATAGAGGCAGAGACTGAGACATAGGAAGCAGGAGTGAATAGCCGACCCCCTCGACCCCTCGACCCCCTACCTGGCGCCTCGAACGAACCTGTCACCCCTTGGGGCGTCCAATTAAACAAAACGTCTTTCTGCCTTCAGCAGGGGGCGCTTCGAGAATATCAGGTCAGCACGTGCACCGTCGTCGTCGCTCCCTTTCACCCTTCTTCGGGTGGGGTCAATTCATCGCCCTCAGTTCACCCCTCAGCACACCCGTTGGTCAACAAACTCTTCAAGCCCACCCCTCTCTCTGCCCTGCCTATCCTTTTCTCTGCATGTCTCACTTTTGCTCTATCTCACTGCTTCTCCCTGTTCTCTGTCTCTGTCTCTCTGTCTTTCTGTCTGTCTCTGTCTCTGTCTCTCTCTGTCTCTGTCTGTCTCTGTCTGTCTCTGTCTCTCTTTCTGTCTCCGTCTCTCTCTGTCTTTCTCTGTCTCTGTTTCAATGTCTCTCTGTCTGTCTGTCTCTGCCTGTCTGTCTCTCTCTGTCTCCTATATATCTGTCTTTCTGTGTGTCTTTCTGTGTGTCTCTCATGGACGATCGACAAAGAACCCGGTCTATTGACAAGTATTGCGTTGTCCACAAAAGCCGTGTTTGCCTTGCAACGACGCCTTGGATTATCTCTATTCATGCCCTGGTTGCCTGCTGCAGTCCGTCTGTCCTTGGACGGCTTATGCAGAGTAGCTGGGTACATCGCACAAAATAATGATGCGCCACAATTTCTGCATGTCCACGTAATGTATTGAAGATCTTGGTCTCAACTAATCGTATCTATAGTCATTTTCTGGTTTAATTTAATGTAATGTAAACAGACTTCTGGTCAGTTCTGGCCTCGCCTGATACAGTCCAGTCCAGCCTTGTATATGGTACGGTTAAGTCAGCACATTCCAGTACAGTACAGCCATTCACCTCCATTCCAGTTTGGACTGATCTAAGTTAATCTAATCCAAACTGGATTAATCCATTATAAGGCGTTATAATTTTAATCTGATATAAGCCCCAGTGTAATCTAAATGCACTAATAAAATCCGGTGTTTATGTAACGGCACTTCAAACAGACTCTTCATCTTTATTCCAATCTAATATCATCTAACCTAATTACTCTAATTAAATCTGGCGTTAGTGTTGCGTCACTTCAAAGAAACGCCCAGCATCACATATCCTCAGGTACCAGTTAATTAAATTCTCCGGTTTGTAGATATGCTCCGATCTGCTTCGAGCGGATCATACCCTTAGGCTGCTCCATCTTTAACCGTCGCTGTTGGCATGACCGCATGGCTCCAGT
Source organism: Aporrectodea caliginosa (assembly GCA_020284085.1). Taxonomy (NCBI): domain Eukaryota; kingdom Metazoa; phylum Annelida; class Clitellata; order Crassiclitellata; family Lumbricidae; genus Aporrectodea; species Aporrectodea caliginosa. Next base: position 432,951 of record JACEVL010000539.1, on the reverse strand, counting down.
CAACCACAAGTCTCTGTCAGCCTGCAAATCATGCTTTGTATTCGAGCGTCTCTTTTGTACAGATAACACGAGAAGGACTCACGTGGAAGCGAACCTGCTTGGAACGTCATCTATGTAGTAGTTTCAGTTTAACGACACTGTGTGATAAGAAAGATCATTAGCGTCGCCCTTCTCCTTCATACAGACTTGGGACTGGCACTGCCAGAGTACGAGCAGTGGCGGAGTTTGTCTTCTATCTATATATTCTTTAGAACGTCCTTTATATGGTTGCACAGTGACGCTTTAGTTTACATTACTTTGCATTACCCACTCGCACTTAAAGTAAACGGCTACAGATTTACAGATTAGCGCTTACAGGTTACCGGTTGAACCGGATCCGGTTGCAGTAACGTTACATTGGAAGAGTCTTATCGTTGTCATTGGCAACACCTTTTAGACTTTTAAAAGGTGCTATATAACTGTGTAGATATATACAGATACATAGGCCTACGTACTTACGTATCCGTACGGTTGAACCCCAGTCCACTGCAGGCACCGTTTTATCAGAAGGCAATTAAAACGTCCTTCCTATCTACATATTTTTCTGGCGCTTCTCTGGACCTAATTAAGGTCTAGTCTACTAAACAAACGTCCTCTCTTTATCGCAATTCGAACATATTATGGTTTTTAAACATCTGGCGCAATAGATGGCTATGCATGTAACGCATATATATCCAGCCTGCATGCGTTACATCACATTACAATTATCTGCTCTCGGACGAGGAGCCCGCCGCCGCCGCTTCCTTGGCATTTCCCGTCAACATGCGAGACTTTCTATTTGCCAACTGGCGCTGAAACTCGAACCAGATGTTTGGACTTCGCCAGACAACGCGTCTCCTAAGGAGCGGAGCGACTCCTGCGAACGACTGTAATAATATTCGCTCGCATCTCCGCATTGAAATCTTCCACCATGCGCCTCCTCAACCGTAATCAAGACTGGCGTTTCGGAGGCAAATCATGCAGCCACCAACCAGTACAGACGGAAATATCTGCACGCAGCAGACACTACAGTGCGGTGGCTGCGGCCACGGTATAATACGATACAGTACAAAACAATACAATGTGATTCATACGATTCAGTGAAATACAATGCATTTTGAGTACATTTCAATACAGTGTGGTATAATTCAGTAGGCCACAACTCAATTATAATAATGAGGCATCGCGACTAGAGCCCTGCGCCGACTTAAAAGTTCCGGCGGCGGCGCGCCGGTCATTTCTGGTCGGCGGCGGCGGCGCGCCGCCGACCAACAGAAATCGGCGGCGGCGGCGGCGCGGCGCGGCGTGGTCGGCGTAGTGGTCTATTTCACGCCGTTCAAAACCTCGGTTGTTGACTGGAAAACCTTTAGGAACTGCCCCAATTTGTCAATGGTTTTCGTTGTGGCAACACTGCGAGGCGTTACCGCGCTACAATGTGAAGAAGCAGAAGAAGAAGAAGAAGAAGAAGAAGAAGAACAACAACAACAACAACAACAACAACAAGAACTAGACCTAGAACAAGAAGAAGAACAAGACGAATACGAAGAAGAACAAGAACAAGAAGGACAAGAACAAGAAGTAGAACAAGAAGAAGAACAAGAAGAACAAGAACAAGAAGTAGAACAAGAAGAAGAACAAGAAGAACAAGAAGAAAAACAAGAACAAGAACAAGAACAAAACGAACAAGAAGAAGAACAAGAAGAAGAACAAGAACAAGAAGAAGAACAAGAAGAACAAGAAGAAGAACAAGAAGAAGAATAGGAAGAAGAACAAGAAGAAGAACAAAAAGAACAAGAACAAGAACAAGAAGGAGGAGGAAGAGGAGAAGAAGGAGGAGGACAAAGAAAAGGAGGAGGGGGAAGAGGAAAAGGAGGACAAAGAGAAGGAGGAGGAGGGGGAAGAGGAGAACAAAGAGAAGGAGGAGGAGGAGGGGAAGAGAAGGACAAAGAGAAGCAGAAGGAGGAGAAGAAGGGTGACAAAGAGAAGGAGGAAAAGGAGGAGGAGGACAAAGAGAAGAAGAGGGAGAGGACAAGGCGAAGAGCAGTTCCTTAAGCCATGGGTATGAAGTGTTAGCGACTTCATTTTCTTACCCTCGGCATATGAGGGCAGGTGGCCAATCCTCTCCATCACCGACTCATCTTCCCACAGACAGTGTACGGTCAGTGTACACTTTATAGCTGAGTTGGCTAGGGTGTGCTGGTGGAACAGAATTCTAGAACCAAATTTCTGCCCTGGCAGGGAATTTAAACCCCCGACCTCTCGATTTACAGTCCAGCGCGCTAACCACTATACTATCTCGCACCTTTGCGCTCAGTGGCTCTGGAAGTGTTTAAAAGTTGTGTGAGCCAACCGCAGCCAAGTGCAGACCTAAGGTGGGTAGTATTATACATTATATCCAGTGGTATATACATAGCTAGGTATTTTTTATGTAACGTAAAATGGCAATTTAGACAATCATCATGTGTTAAATAATAATCAGCGACATAATATGACACATACCATAAAACTTGTTTAGTCTTGATAGCTGCAAAGTCTGAGAATTACCCGAAACTTTTGGAAGCGACCTAATTCATTCTCAGCGGAAAGACCTGCACGGCTTGTTAACTGTTACATCGCACGATTTTATCAGTTTCATCTAGGATATTAGTCCTAGGTTTCATTTTGCTGAGAGAACGCGACTGGGACTGGCAACACCAAAAGAATCTGAATCTAGGGCCTATGGCAAAAGTCTTGGCATTCTCTAGTCCCATTGATGATCATCATCATCATCATCATCATCATCATCACCACCACCATCCATCATGATCATCACCATCATCATGATCATCATGATCATGATCATCATCATCATCATCATCATCATCACCAACATCATCATCATTATCATCACCACCGGCATCGCCATCATTATCATCATCACCTTCATCATCACCACCACCACCACTATCATCATCATCATCATCATCATCATCATCATCATCATCATCATCATCATCATCATCATCATCATCATCATCATCATCATCATCATCATCATCACGAACATCATCTTCATCATCATTACCTCCACCATCATCATCACCGCAACCGTCATCATCATTCTCAGCTCCATCATCATCATCATCATCATCATCGTCGTCGTCGTCATCTTAATCATCATTATGAGAAACATCACTGTCATCATCATCACCATCATTATCCTTACCATCATCATCATCACCATCATCTACATCGTCATCATCACCACCACTATTGATCATCATCAACATCATCATCATCACCACCACCACCACCATCATCGTCACCATCATCTTCATCACCATCATCATCATCATCACCATCATCATCATCATCATCATCATCATCATCATCATCATCATCACCACTACCATCCATCATGATCACCACCAACATCATCACCATTATCATCACCACCGGCATCGCCATCATTATCATCATCACCATCATCACCACCACCACCATCATCATCATCACCACCACCATCATCTTCATCGTCAACACCATCATCATAACCATCATCATCCTCATCATCACCATCATTATCATCATCATCACCACCACCATCCATCATGATCAGTACCATCATCATCATCATCATCATCACCCCTACATCATCATTATCATCACCACCGGCATCGCCATCATTATCATCATCACCATCATCATCATCACCAACATCATCCTCATCATTATCACCACCACCATCATCATTCTCAGATCTGTCATCATCATCATCATCATCGTCATCTAAATCATCATTATGATCATCATCACTATCATCATCATCACCATCATCACCACCATCATCATAACCACCACCATCATCATCGTCATCATCACCACCACCATTGATCATCATCAACATCATCATGGTCAACACCACCATCATCATCATCATCATCATCATCATCATCCATCATCTTCATCATCATCATCACCATCATCATCATCATCACCATTATCACCATCACCACCACCACCATCCTCAACATCATCAGCACCACCACCACCACCATCATCATGATCACCCCAATATCATCAGTATCATCACTACCATCATCATCACCACCACCATCATCATCAGCAGCACCACCATCATCATCGTGATCAACACCACCACTACCAACATCATCATCAGAATTATTAGGCGTGAGCCAGTGTTTGCGTGTAGCACTATGTAGGCCTATTGTACTACGAGATACCTCGTAGGTGGCGTGTACAGGAAATATTTGTGCTCAATGTGTTAAGATTTAGGTCGCAAATAATATTTTTAATGTATCAATGCTTCCAAAAAGTTATGTGAACATGCTCCTGCCTCGGGCCACAGAACCATAACCTGTGTGAGCATCGGCGCCTTTGTCGGCATAATGTTCCCGGCCCTTTACCTGCGCTGCAATGTAAAGATGTAATACAGTACTAGACGGTAGACAGTTCTCTTTCATCCTATCGTACAGTAAGAAACACACAGCACAACTAAATCACACACGTGGAATTCTTAAGTTTTGCAGCAACGCAACTTCCAGCAACTTCCAATCAAGTTTCGCAAAGAAAACTTTCTTATGGTTTTAAGTAGGCCTATACAAGACTTCGACTTCTATTTCGCATTGAAGCAACAATTTATGGCGAAATCATGCAAAACATGCGAAATGCAACAACAAGAATTATACACATCAGCGTGGCATCGGCGGCGCGCCGACAAATTGTCGGCGGCGGCGGCGCGGCGCGCCGACCGACAAAAATCGGCGGCGGCGGCGTCCAAGAAATGTCGACGGCGGCGGCGCGGCGCGGCCGGCGCAGGGCTCTAATCGCGACACAGTGCAATAAACTACTATAATATTTTAAGATACAAGACAGCAGTGTTTCAGCTCATATTGTGATGTTTCGAAAGGCGCTATATAAATGTTCCGATACACGTGATCTATAGATACAATACAATACTATGTGATACGATATGATACAATTCAATATACAGTAGTTCAGTTAGCAATCAAAAAACGTAGTGGATCCGTTCACGCCCGGACGTGAGTGGAATCCAAGCAACTACATTCACGCCCGTCACGCTACTGGTCAAAAAGCATGTCACATGAACTTGCTAACTTCTCTTGGGATTTTAAAATGGCGGACATCTTTAGGGTCGGTTAGGGTCAGGTTCGGCGTCGTGAGGGTCGGTTAGGGTCAGGTTAGGCGCCGTGAGGGTCGGTTAGGGTCAGGGTTAGGGTTTGTGTCGTCATTAGAAAACATGGTCCACAATCTTCCATCGCATTCGGGAAAGTTTATCGGTCGGCTCCTTTCACGTCCACAAAATCATGTGACATGCATTGACCAATTAGAGCGTAGCGGGCGTGATTCGAGTCCTGTGTATAGGCTCACGTCGGGCGTGACTGTATCCACGACCATCAAAATATACAAAGTACATTCACTGCGGCCTTAACACAGGCATTAATGGCGCTTTCCATGTTTTGCAGGGCAGAGTTTCAATAGGCCTATAGTATTGTCAAATTTAAAAGTGTTCTGTATCAGACAAATGCGGGAACTTCAATGCAAGCAGAACGGCTACAACCACGTGATGAGGGAAATTTCAGTTGCAGTCTTGTGGCAGAAATTCTGCCTATTATATTATCTCCCGTACAAAGCAGATCTGTCATGCGATAAGCGGCACCAACTGTGCTATACCATCAGACAATATCCGTTGGCCATGGACTAAGAACAACACGCAACACTGCGGGTGGCTATGAGCCACTTGGCTCCTCGTAGATCTCCTCCCTTCACTCGGTGCAGTTCAACGCACGTGCGCCGACCCCGGTTAAGGGCTTTTTGCCATCCTTCTCAATTCAAGTCGACGAGGAATTTCAGAACTGTGGCGTTATTGATGATTATGCCCTGTAACGCTTGATTCGGATCTGCGGCCTAAATTTTAATCGAAAGAAGCTGAGTTGGATGTTGTATAAGTAAGCAATCCGTTATTTTGCGCACCACAGACGTTCGCTCATTACGTGGAGTTAGAGGGCTGAAACTAGATATTTTGATGGGAAATTAAACTAAAATAATAGGAATTTAGATGATCTATTATGAATTTGTGACCTAAACTAGGTCATAAATAATCTAGAAGCTCCAATAGCGATGTTTTCTTATTGTAAAACTACGTCCCACTCCCAGAACTTAAATCCATGGGACAGTGAGAAAATATACTGTTGAGAGGACCTATGCTGGACCATCTGGCCCGGCCTATGAAATGGAAGGTAAAGAGAAGGACTATCTTATCAGAGAGAGACAGACAGACAGACATACAGACAAGAGAGAGAGAGAGAGAGACAGACAGAGACAGAGAGACAGACAGACAGACAGAGAGACAGAGAGACAGAGAGACAGAGACAGAGAGACAGAGAGAGACAGAGAGAGACAGAGACAGAGACAGAGATACAGACACAGACACAGACAGAGACAGAGACAGAGGGACACAGAGAGAGAGAGAGAGAGAGAGAGAGAGAGAGAGAGAGAGAGAGAGAGAGGCCATATAGCCTTGGCTCCAACTTCTGATATCCCTCAACTTGTTACCTAAATGTATGCATCTGAATATTTTTATAGCGCCTTTGTTCTACCTCTCAAATGCACTCCACCGTCGGCTAAATGATGTTAAGAGTTCCTTAAGAAGAAAATGTTCATCTGTAAGCAAATGTTTCTGGAGTCGGTGGAAGAGTCCCTCCGGCAGAGTCTCTCGCACACCGATAGAACCTTAGGCTGTATACGTAGACCAACTGTTATAATAGCAGACGAATCCTCTTCCCAGGTCTTCAGTCTTCCTTGTGCATTACTATGAAGGCGCCATGACAGTTTTCAGCTGATATGAGATTAGATTAAAAGTTCGGAAATGGAAGGCAGACCGACCAGGCCTAATGAAACGCTATGAAAGGTCTAGGCCTAACTCACAGTTGCTCATATATAGCTATAGACCGCCAAACAGACTGAAGGACAGGCAAACCTAGAGGCTGTCTTAGATTCTATAAATATGTATTTCCCACACATAGGCCTATATATATAAATATATATATATATATATATAATTATTACCACCTGCATATTATACATGCATAAATACATATATATATATTATACATATACGAACTAAAATATTCCAACTATATGTATGAGTATATATACATATATATTTACGTGTATATATATGTATATGTGTATATACATACATGAATACGACTGAATAGAATATATTTAGAGATAGTGCTAATGGTTTCGCGATTACGCGATAAGTCGTCATGTGAGGGTTGGCTTTAATGTTGTTCTTATATTGCATTCCTCTTGTACGTTGCGATACATCGGCCTGTGCGAATACAACGCAAATCTATAGAAGTATACCGAGACTCTAAGCGGACTGACTGGCTGACTGACTACGTGAGTGCCATGGCTGGCTGGCTGGCTGGCTGGTTGCTGGGCAGGCCAACATATGAGTTGCGCTTAAGGTTTATGCACTTGTACAGAATGTACCGAACTATTATAGAGAAAACATTGTATAAGTTTACACACGAGCGTTTGTCTACACGTTCATAAAGGAATTGGAACAACCGTTTATATATCACATTTTAAAGAACATCTTTTCAAACACCTCACAAGAACAACAGAAAGTTGGAAATCAAATAAATATGTTAAACTCTGGAAGTTACAAGTATACTCTGTCTTTCAGCTACATAGCGTGCACCTTTGTTCAGTTTGTGCTTCACAATAAAGCATTGTCTATCAAGCATTAAGCTGGATATGCGATATAAATGAGGGGATAACATAACGGGCTAACACTTAGAGGAGCACCGGACATGACAAAATGGCCGAGGACAATGGAGAACATTTACTGGTGCCCATCGCCGACAAATGGCTGGCGCCAGGAATATGATGAATAAATTGCTTTTATGTATGTGATATTTGTGAGGGTTCCATGTATAAATGTAAATATATACCTATATATCGAATTTTTGCCATACAGTTAAATTCGGCTCTTGTATAATAACTTGTAATCATCTGTTCATACTGTGACTTTCGTCATACTACGATTGTGTCAGTTTGAATTAATAATAAACACAAATAATGTAGTTTTAGAGTAAGCAATTTTTTAGAGTAAGCAATTTTTTACCATTCACTACCTTCCGGTCGGGAAAGGGTTAATACCAGAATCCATAGCCGAGGTTTGCAGGTCAGAGTATCAGGTATACTCTGACCTCAAAGGTACTCAGATGATAAAGAGAAGAGGACTCAGTAGGGAAATTCATTTAATTTCTTTGAGTGCGTGAGTGAGGGATTATTTAACACTGAATTGAACCGAGCTAGCAAAGCTATTGATCGTCAACACTTCAGTGCCTATACAGCCTAACACGGAGGCCGAGCGGGCAGTGGTTCGAGAGAGAACGAGACTATGTAGGTTGCATAGTCAATTTGTTAAGCACATATTTATACATGTGCACGGCTACACACTTCGTATACGCAAGTCGATTTCTATGTTTACAGATATCAGTAAACAATTCCCATACAATTCAATATAAATTCAATAGCTATCTCTCAATTTGGTTAATTGCTGCTTTAAATATTGGAGCGTTCAGGGTCCGCGTTTGCTGCGGTCTCTCTAAAGTCAAAGGTCAAGTGGACATGGGCAGAGTGACCTTTCGGTCGCCTCTCTATGCTTGACCTTTGTTCCTTACACTTTTTTTCTAAACGTAGTGGATCCGTTCACGCCCCGGGCGTTAGGGAACCCCAGTACTACATTCACGCCTGTCGCGTTATTGGCCAAAAGCATGTCACGTGAACTTGCTTACTTCCCTTGGAATTTGAAATGGCGGACACCTTGAGGGTCGGTTAGAGTCAGATTATGCGTCGTGAGGGTCGGTTAGGGTGAGATTATGCGTAGCAGGTTAGGCGTCGTAAGTCGGTTAGAGTCAGGTTAGGCGTCGTGAGGGTCGGTTGGGGTCAGGTTTAGGGTTAGTTTCGTCATTAGAAAACATGGTGAACAATCTTCCACCGCATTCGGGAGTGTTTATCGGTTGGCTCCTTACAGGTGCACAAAATCATGTGACGTGCATTGACCAATAGCGTAGCGGGCGTGATTCTAGTCCCAGGTATTAGGATCACGTCGGGCGTGACTGTATCCACGACCTTTTCTAAAATCAGACGAATCGAAGTGTGGATGTCGTGGTCTCTTTGCCTCGAAACAGACCATCTGCAGTCATGTGAATTTATGTATTGCTATTTACATTCATTTCTAGTGATTAGCGTGCTAGGCTGTCAATCGAAAGTCGAGGTTTCAAATACCCGCCGGGACAGAAAGTTGTGATGAGATTCTGTCTCCACTTAAACTCTCAAGTCACTCAGCAGTCAGCTATAATGAGGACAGTGACTGTACTCTGTCATGCAGTGGGAATACCAGGAGACTGCTGGCGACCACCCACCCATCCAGCACCCGTATGCTGAGGCCAAGAAACTGTGAAGTAGTTTACATTTCATACACATGGCTGTTTTTCTGGGTTGACTTTTGAGACCACTCTTCTTCTGCTTCCGCTCTTCCTCTTCCTATTCCTCTTTCTGGCCTCTTCTTCCTCCTCCTCCTCTACTTCTTCTACTTAAAACAGGCCACTTACTTACCTAACCCTAAATTTTAAAGCAGCAGTGAATGGAGGATTTACCCTTTTCCAGTAGGAAATTAGTTAGGGGCAAAGTTACATTGAGATCTGGCATAGCGAGGAAAACAAGCATGAGCGTAATTCCACCAAGTTTTATGGCCGTACCTCCATTTCATCCCTTCTCCGAAACTCCCTCAGTTGAGTGCACACTTACAAAGAAAGACGTAGCCAAGAGAGGGGGTGGGTTGCGAGACACGTGGAAGGATAAAAACCCCGAAAGGGTGAAAGCTGCTGTTATCGGTATTAAACTTTTTCTTCGAGGTCATGCTTAGAAAGCGGATCGCCTTGCTCTAGGTAATCAAGCACCTGTCGCGTTTGCTTATAGCGGCGCTGACTCACTGCTTGCCATTCCTTGGAGCTGCCTTCGTTAGCCATCTGTTAGGCTTTTGCTTTCCCGTCGGGGGCCGTCTATGAAATACCTCGCTTCACTCGTCTCAGAAACGATGCATTTCTTCGACGGATCATCAGAGTTCTTCGTAGGAAAATCATTGACCTCGAAGGTTGAACGAGGGTGAGGAAGAAGACTAAGAGGAGGAAGAGGACGGGGACGAAATTGATAAAGAAGAAGAAAGAGAGGAGGAGGAGGAGGAGGAGGAGGAGGAGGAGGAAGAGGAGAAGCAAAAGAAGGACGAATAGGATACAGAAAAACAAGAACAATGAAAAGGAAAGTAGGCGAGGAAGAAATAGAATAGGAGGAGGAGGATGAAGTAGAAAAGGAACAAAAGGAACAGAGGCATAATAGGAGGACGGGGAACAACATGAGGAGGATTGGCAGTTGCTGTTGATGGTGTTCGTAGTGCAACTGGTTGGTGGCTTTGGTAGGAGTGGTGTTGGTCTAGTAGGCATTTGCAACTGTGGACAGATGAGGATGAAATGCCATTCCTCAAGTATGTAGACTATTCGTGTATATAACCATACATTTCCACAATGATTATAATGCCACCTTATTTTGCAATAAATCTGAGAGAGAGAGACAGACAGACAGACAGACAGACAGACAGACAGACAGACAGAGAGAGAGAGACAGACAGAGAGAGACAGAGACAGAGACAGAGAGACAGAGACAGAGAGAGAGAGACAGAGACAGAGAGAGAGAGAGAGAGGAGAGAGAGAGAGAGAGAGAGAGAGAGAGAGAGAGAGAGAGAGAGAGAGAGACAGACAGACAGACAGAAGATAAGATCAGTCAAGAAATGAGTTTTGAAGATGCGAGACTTTAATTTTGAGTGGAAATCCTGAGGGGAGAGATAGAGGAGCCTGAGCGAGATTATGGTGAGTGAAGAGATCGCGAAGATATCTTGTTCCGCCTTGGCCCCATTTCTATTAGAGCCAAATTCATTTCGAGTTTCCGCGTGCGTATACCTTGTCAGCTCGAAAACACAAATCTCTTATGTGCAGTCAAGTGAAACGTTTCTCTGGCGCATATAGTAGCATATTAACGCTTTCGTTCACGGTGATGTTTAAAGGATCGAACCCCAAGACTTAGCGTCATATGGACAGATACGAATCCATTCTGTTCCAATGACTTCTATAGCTCTGTTATCGTCATACACACGACACCAATCTGCTGTCACACAATAGTTTAGTTATCTGTTAAGAATGTTTACAGATACACATTATACACTGAACATCTTAGTGATGTAATGTACTGCCGAGCAGTGTTTCCGTTAGAGTCCAAAAAGAGGACATATTTACGCCTTGACCTGGATTTTTTGGACGGAGGTCATTGCTTTCGGCTATCACACCTCAAAATCTGGACGTTTTGGACGTTAACGGAAACACTGCTGCCGAGTAATATGATATTTATGTTGCGCCACTCGTACGAAATCTGATGTGGCTTTAGACGGTATCTGAAAGACGTAAAAAATGTAGGACTACGAAAGAAGAGAAACTTGCCTGAGCGAGTTTATGCAGGACATCACACGCTGGCTGAATAGATACTCAAAAATAAAATGATAATTATAGTAGACCAAATTAGATTAGATTAGATGGGAATAGAGTAGAGTAGAATGGAACAGATTAGAATACAATAAAATTCAATTTAATAGAACATTGCAAGCACGCAAACGCATCTCTTGCATTGGCTAAGCTGTGTATACCTTGAATCCAGGAATTGTTAGCTAAATTCTATGACTAAAGTGGAGTAGAGGATAACAGAGCAGAGGGGAATAGAACAGAGGAGAATAGAACAGAGGGGAATAGAACAGAGGAGAATAGAACAGAGGGGAATAGAACAGAGGGTAACAGAGCAGAGGGGAATAAAACAGAGGAGAATAGAACAGAGGAGAATAGAACAGAGGAGAATAGAACAGAGGGGAATAGAACAGAGGAGAATAGAACACAAGGACTAGAATAGATCAGCTTATAGTACGCACGATTAGATTAGATTAGATTATCGTTGGATTATATTAGATATGATTAGATAGGTTAGATGGGTGAACTACCTTTTCTCACAGTTGTTGTCCGTCAGTTGGGTCCCTCATATACGACTACGCTGAGCAGCCCTGACTCGTCTTCGTGACTGGCGGTCTTCATAGAACCTCATTTGCCGAAGAGATTCGAGTTCGTCTGTCGACACTCCCTACCTAACAACTCCACGCTTTGCACAGTCTGCCAAGCGCCAAGTCATGGACTCGTTTCGAGCAGCAGTCGAAGGCAAACCCAGAGCAGAGCCATTGGCTGACAGTTCACGCCCTTCGCCGTCACTACTAAGTGCCTAGGCGTCGGCCACGATTTGTGGCTGGTGTTTCACGTCCATTGCAGTTATGCGAGAGGTCCATAGTGGAGCCAGACCGAGCAGGTCGTACGGCCAGCTCAGATGCAGAGCCATTGAAAACATATCAATGGGGAGTCAGGTTTCCTGCTTGTCGCTCTCCATGTGCCTCTATATCCACCTGTCTGTCCGTCTGCCTGTCTGTTTGTTTTGTCTCGACCGGCCTCCTTCTCGCCTCTCTTCGTCTTCTCTCTAGATCAACAATATTTAGATAGATTTTAGTTCAGTACGTCAGAGCCTACTGCTCGTCTCTGAGCGATATGTCTCTGTCTCTCTGTCTGTCTCTGCCTGTCTCTGCCTGTCTCTGCCTGCCTGCCTGTCCCTATGGCTGCATGCTCTCTTCTCGTCTTTCGCTTTTCTCCAGCGCTCCGTCTCTCGTTGGCTCTTCCTTTATTTATCTACCTCCTTTTCTGCCCTCTCTTCTTTCCTCGCTGCCCATTTTACATACCTCTTTGTCTCTCTCTCTCTCTCTCTCTCTCTTCTCTTCCACCCTTCTTCCCTCCCTCCCTACATCTCTCCTTCCCTCTCTTCTTACCTCTCAGTCTGTCTCTGTCTCTATCTACTTCTCACTCCTTCTCTTTCTGTCTCTGTCTACCTCTCTGTCTTTCTCTGTCTGTCTGTTTCTCTCTCTTAGACTATCCATTCCATCTCTCATATTTTCTTTCTCCTACCATTTCTCTCTTCTCTATCTCTGCCTGCTTAAGCCCTTCCTCCTCAGTCCGTCTCTCTATCCGTCCCTCCGTCCCTACGGCAATCCTTTCCTTTGTCCCTCCATCCGGGCCTCCCTTCCCCTTTCTCCCTCCACTCCCCCGTTCCATCCCTACTTCCTCCGTCACCACCATCCACCCCAGATAGAGGGGGTTATTCTGCGAGGGCTTAAGTCGGTCGTCTACCGACCAAATGGGCCCAGTTTATGACAAAAAGCTTCTGAGTACAAAAAAGAGTCACGCACATCAAGGTAGGCGACACGTGGAGAGACAGACAGAGACGCAACGACCCACAGAGACGGACACAAAGAAACAGCAATCAAGACAGGCTGAAGGCGACCGCTATCGGGTTGCTTACTAACTCACTCGCACTCGTCTTAAAAATTCGCATTTCAGCTAACCAGTGCAAAGACATGTGAACCGCCTCGCATCATGTATAATATATATATAATATAGAAGCATGCATACATACGCGTACATATATACGTGTAATACATATATATGTGCATATATATTTATACGATTAATGCCTGTGATAAGTTTGTGAACTTCAAGCTAAATATATTGTGCGCATATATACCGGTAGTTTATCGGGAAAAAATCGTTAAAAATGCACAATTCTATTATAGTTATCCGGTGCAAATACATGTTAGCCTTGGCACCTCGAGATATTTTGTATTTATTATGTATATACATTATACTCTTCTGTCTTGGCCGCAGTTTAAATTATTCCAATCTTTGGACTGACGCTCTGACATAGCTGATTATATGGACTCAATCGTACCCTGATTAGTTTCTACTTATGAGGCGTTACAAAAATTTCTGACTATCATTACGATTGCCTATACCTTATTAAAACATATGCGTAGAAACAAATTGTGCGTTCAGACAATCACAGGTCTCGCAAGTGTTGCATAAGATCAAGGCTCGGAAAGAATCAGAAGTTCAGAATAAGAAGCATCAAAGGGATCAGAATAAAAATCTTATAAGTCAGAATTGTATTGCAGGCTGTCTGTTCTGTTAGTAGTTAAGATTTATGTCTTCTGTCATTTGTTCTTGTTCTTGTTTCAATTGTTTCAATTGCATACCTATACACTGTAACCGGTTGCGGTTTGTCAACCGGATTGTTTCAATAAAGAATATATTATTATTATTATTATTATTATTATTATTATTATTATTATTATTATTATTATTATTATTATTATTATTATTTTTATTATTGTAACACATATTAACATTAAGTAGATTGTAACACAATCCTTAAAAAATTAAACATTAATTTAAAAATTTTTTTTATGCCCTGAGGTACTTCATTCCCCCAGGGAGAAATAAAAGCAATCAGGAGATTACTAGTCATAAGCATCAATAATAATAATATTATTATTATTATTATTATTATTATTAATTATTATTATTATTATCAGAATAAGAAAAAGCAGAAGAATCAGCAATATTAGATTGAAAGTCGGAGAATAAAAAAAGCAGAAGAATCAGCAAATTTGAATCAAATTCAAATCAAAATCAGAATCAGAAAATCAGAAGATTAGAATAGGAATCAGAACAATAAGAAGAATCAAACTCAAAATAAAAATCAGAATCAGAAGACTCAGAATTAGAAGAAGAAGATAATAAGATCATGACGATGATGATGATAATGAAGAAGGTGATGAAGAAGGTGACGATAACGAAGAAGAAGAATTTGAAGAAGAAGATGATGATGATGATGATGATGATGATGATGATGATGATGATGATGACGAAGAAGAAGAAGAAGAAGAATTTGAAGAATTTGAAGAAGAAGAAGAAGAAGAAGAAGAAGAAAAAGAAGAAGAAGAAGAAGAATTTGAAGAAGAAGAATTTGAAGAAGATGATGAAGATGATGAAGAAGAAGAAGAAGAAGAAGAAGAAGAATGATGATCGAAATCGAAGAATCGTAATCGAAACTCGATATTTCTACAGACAAAAAAGCGAAGTCGCGGGAACCAGCTTATTCACAGGCGCTTAACCATGAAGAATCGATAGGCAGGGGGTCAAAATCCAGAAGTCAGGCAGGCAGACAGTCAGACGGCTAAGGTGGATGATGCTTAAGTTGAAGAAGAAGGTGAGGGGAAGAGAAGGAATCGATAGGATGAAAAAGCAGTGATGATGATGACCTGATGATAGCATGATGATGATGATGATGATGACAGAAGAAGAAGACAGAATGAAACGAAAATTTAAGAATGAGGTGACGAAGGGCGGAAGAAGAAACGGGTTGAACGAAGAAGACCGAGAACAACTGACGGAGAGAGGAAGGATGAAGATGATTGATGATGATGGACGAATTCGAAATTTTGAAGAAGAAGAAGAAGTGACAGCAAGATTCTGAATGAAGAAGATTAATTTGATGATGATGATGATGATGACGATGATGATGATGATGATGATGATGATGGCGAAGATGGTGATGATGACGAAGTAGAAGAAGAGCGCTATTGTCTTTTGGTCCAACGCATGCTTGAGTGTCAACTTAGAGGTCTGGTTTTCAACTCCCGCCATGCATGGGGCAGAAACATCTCTCGGAATGTCTGCTCCAGTTGCGCCTCTAGCGAATTCAGCTGTAAATGAGTATATGTTGACCGCACTATGTCGGTGGGAGGCTCAGGTGACGAGGAAAAGGACTGGCTACTACACTCCTCTGATGAGCAGCTGAGGCTAGGAAAAGCGAAGTCGCTATTACTGAATGCCATGGCTGGCTCTTGGGGCTAGCACCGAGAGCGCCTCCGAGTTAATATCTTGAAGGACGCTATATAAAAGTTCAGTTACATTACATCACCAGTGGCGGCGCCTGACATTTTTTCTAGCCAGAGCATAACCAGGGCAATCATGCAAGTAACCAGTGCAGGGGCGGATTATGCCCCAAATAAATTCTCGGCAGGGCAAAAATTCTTGCAGGGCAACGACCAGGGCAAAGGCTTTTTTACCAGGGCATTTGCCCTTGCTTGCCCTGGTGTAGTGCCGCCACTGTACATCACACTAACCTCAACTGATAATTTCAATAGCGCCGTTACTATATTTCATGTTCTTGTTTGGATTCTATTGATATTTCGGCTGGAAGGCAACAGCCATAGCAACAGCAGCAGTTTAATAACTGAACAACCGCCTGAACTGAACTGAACTTAAACTGATCTGTTAGTCAACAATCGATATTTATGCAAGTCTTACATTGATAGACAAAACTGCAAACTGAGCCTGCTTGCTTCTTTATACAGAGGAACAGACGACGACCTTATCTACACTACAGACACAAAGTCTACCACAGACAATGCATAGCAATCAGTTCTCGTTTACTAAGCGCCACAATCTAACGATGTATAACTGTAATTTGATAATGCCCTCCTTACAAAGTTAGAAGTGCATAATTGAAGCCGGGCAGCCACACACACACACACACACACACACGCACACACACACACACACACACACACACACACACACACACACACACACACACACACACACACACACAACACACACACACACACACACACACACACACACACACACACACACACACACACACACACACACACACACACACACACACACACACACACACACACACACACACACACACACACACACACAACACACACACACACACATGAACAAACACACACACACACCACACACAACACACACACACACACACACACACAGACACACACAACACACACACAGCACACACACACACACACACACACGCACACACACACAGTTCACGTCTTCACACAACTTCACACAACTCACACACACACAATGCAGCAGCTAGACACTTACACATCTACCGACACATATTCACACATATCTGACTACATGCGACGTGAGCACACACTGGCTTCCAGTTGTTGATCGTGTGCAATTCAAAATTGCTACGCTGGTTTGGAAGGCTACGACTGGTACTGCTCCGGACTACATTGCTTAACTGTGCCTTCCAGTTGGCACTCAAACTGGTCGGCGGGCTCTCCGGTCTGCCTCACACACAATGACTTGATGACACCGTCGTTTCGAACCACCACCTGTGCTCGTCGGGACTTCTCGATTGCGGCGCCACGGATCTGGAACGCTCTTCCACCGTCTGTGCGTGCTGCACGCGGCTATATGGTTTTCTCTAAACTCTTAAAGACGCATTTTTCAGCTGTTTGATGGCCACGTGTTGAGCGCTTCTGAGAGACTCTTAAGTGGCGCTTTATAAATGTCTTGTTACATTACATTACACACACAACACACAAACACCTATGGACTGCAATGTGTGTGTGCGCGTGTGTGTGTGCGCGCGTGTGTGCGCATAGGCAATGCATAGGCGTAAGTGAAATTTAAGTGGTGGGGGGACAAGAAGCCGCGAGCTTTTACTTCTGCCCGAAAGAAAAATAAATCCAGAATAATTTGCACCGTACATATGACGCGCGTGTGAGTTATAAGTAAGTAGGCTGTATGCAGACGGTATACACCCTATGGTCCTATGCTGTCATACCGTACTTATGCGGTAGCCGGTAGGCCTAACCAGTAACCACCTTTTTGTGAATTTAAGTGAAACCTGGCATATTCCTTCTCCTTCCATTTATCCAGAAAAACACGAACGCCCGAATATTGGGTGGAGATTGGGGGAGGCAAATACCTCTGCACTCCCGCCTCCTATACCTGTGTGTATGTGTGTGTGTGTTTGTGTGTGTGTGTGTGTGTGGGTGTGTGTGTGTGTGTTTGTGTGTGTGTGTGTGTGTGTGTGTGTGTGTGTGTGTGTGTGTGGGTGTGGGTGTGTGTGTGTGTGTGTGTGTTTGTGTGATGTGTGTGTGTGTTACTTTTTCCGAAGACACCTGAAGCCCGTGGATGTTCCACACAGCCACTCTGTTTATTTGGTTGATTCCGCTAAGGTTACGTGGGTCAGAGACCGAGTATGAAGGTCTCCGATTCGAAACCTGTCTAAACTTTTTCTAGGAAAGAGGCGTCTCAGGTGTCCGCCAGGCGAGTTCACTCAACGTCGATTACCGTCGAATGCCGGATGTACGAAGAGAGAGGCCGCATCTGCATCTGCCGCTGAAGCCGTTGCTGCTGTGGATGAGGCTGATGATGATAATAACGAACAGGAGGAGAAAAGGGATGAGAGGGAGAAGATGGATAGAGGGAAAACGAGGAGAGGGATGATTTCGATGAGGATAACGGCGAATATTATGAGTATTGGAGTTGGAGGAAGAGGATTGATTTTTATGAGCAGCAAGGTATGGGATGAGGTACTGGGATGAGGTACTGGGATGAGGTACTGGGATGAGGTACTGGGATGAGGTACTGGGATGAGGTACTGGGATGAGGTACTGGGATGAGGTACTGGGATGAGGTACTGGGAATTTAGGTACAAGGATGAAGATGAGAAGAATTGACGGCAGGTAAAAGGATATCGGGTTGAAGCTGCTGACGATCTTCGTCAATTATGTATTGAGTGATAGGAAGAGGAGTAGAAGGAAAGAGGAGGCGGCTATTCGGAAGGAAGGAGGGAAAATGGATGAGGAGGAGGATAATGGTTTGTCGTTATATCCTTAGTAGCAGAAGAAAGAGAGTGCATCTGTACCCGTCTCTGTCAGGGAGTTGATTTTTCGACGGATTTCAGATGCAGTGAGACGGACAACGACTTAGAGGAAGAAGAGGAGGATGAAGAGGAGAATGCATGGGAGAATATGATGAAGACAACCGACTGAAGATGGCGATGAAGGTGTGAATGAAGAGGAAGAGGCAGATACCGAACAACTGAAGCACAAGAGGAAAAGGGAATGGAAGGAATGAGAAAATACAGGGATCAAATGAGAGAGGAGATAGAGAGAAGGAGAAGTGAAAAGGAAGTGCCTGATGCAGATATGAATTAAGAGAGAAGGATGACGGGTTATAAAAGAAAGAGAAGGAGATTCACGAGAATGATGAATGATGATCAACAGAAAGAGGCTGAAGCAAATGATGGGAAGAAAAGAAATTGGGAAGAAGGAGAAGATGAAAGAGAAGCAGCGAAATGGCGATGAGAAGTTGAAGTGGAATGAAGGCAAGCACGAGAAGTACTGCGTTTCAAAAATCCATGGAAGATATAAGTTACAAGGTACAAATATATTTAGACCCACACATACATACGTACATTCAGACATACATATATACATTCAGACATAAACATACAAACATACATACATAAATAAATACATAAATGCATACGAACATGCAGACACGTATAAATACATACATGTATATATAATTATATATATGCATACATATATACATAATTACGTACATAGTACATACATATGCATTTATACATGCATACATAATACATACTTACTTACTTACCTACATATATACATACATACATAAATAGCTACATGCATGCATACATACACAGATACATGTATGCATACATGCACGTACACACATACATGCATACATATACATGCATGCACGGTGCATGCATACATACATTGATACATGCTTACATGGAAAAGTCACAGGAGTATAAGGAAGAGTCGTGTATGCGAAACAGATGGTACACGAGAAAAAAATTACAAAGAAGAGAGAGAGCGATAAGAATAAGAGGAGAAGATAAGGAACAGAGAGGACTATGACCCAGTTGAGGAATGCGATAAGAATTGCGTATGGAGGATAGAGGAGGAGAAAGCAAGGGAAACATTAGGATGCAGAAGAAAAACAGAACCGTGTAGATATACATATGCACGCGGTCGCAGTTTCTATTTGTGCGTCGTGCACTGATTTGCGTGCATGACTTCAGCTTCGAAGTTGATATCGATGCAGCAGCATTCAGATAGTCTACTGCAGTGTAAGGTGATCTGCGTTTTACATCGACTGCAGCGGCGGGGCGGGAAATAGCACGTGCGACCTCCAGCTTCTGAAACTCATGACCCATGCAGAATGCATATCCGTCTTATACATACATATACAATTATATAAATGTATATGTGTGTATGTAATGTATGTGTGTGTGCGTGTGTGTGTGTGTGTGTGTACTTATGCATAGCTTTTATACATATCAGGGCGTGTTTCTTAAACGCGTTAACATATATACATACATACATACATGTATGCATGTATATATGCATACATACATTAAACACACACACACATACAAAGGCACATATATACTTACTTACTTCCTTGCCTACCTACATACATACACACATGAATATATACATGCCCGCATACACACATACAAACATGCATGCATATAGTATTATATACATGCATTTTATGCATATATATATACATATATAGTTTATATACATACATACATGCTTACATGCATACATACATATATATATGCATATATATATATATATCAGGCCTCTTGGCTGTTGCGAGTAACACCAACAGTTTCTCTTAAGTTGGCAAAATTCCGGTTCGATAGAGAGCAATCTTTGTAGACCTGTATTTCTGTCGGCATGTTTCCTTGTGTGTTTCCTCGTGTGTTTCCTTATGTTTTTCCTTGTGTGTTTCCTCGTGTGTTTGTGTCTTCGTCTGCCTGTGTTAGTGCAAACAACGTCCGGCTGCAAATCTTGGCTGTCTCAATTTACAGAAAATTATCCCGGGATGCAACATGGATGCAATGACTGTTTGAAGTAAAAGATGGCGCCCCGTTAGTCGACTGTGGCGTCTACGAACACCATATGGTAGCCTCGTCCGACGTTTATGCATAAACTCACTGTAATCAGTCTTCCAATATATATATATAAATATACATATATATATATATATACATATATACATAGAATAATATACACAGAGAATACATGGAATATATATATATGCATGGAATATATATATGTACATATATATACATGGAATATATATGTGTTCTCTGGCACGTACAGTGTTAAAATGAAAGATTATTTTAGCAGTATTGTATCACTTACATGTTTATGTTGTTTATGAAATGTAAATACAAAGTTACATGATGTGTAGGCCTAGGCCTATACGCGTAACAGTCATAACAGGTTGATGTAGGCAGTAGCAATAATAGCAATATACTGCACAACAGGCATAGCAACAACAACAGCAACAACATCATCAACATCATCATCATCATCATCATCATCATCATCATCATCATCATCATCATCATCATCATCATCATCACATCATCATCATCATCATCATCATCATCATCACAGTAACAGTAGCAACGGTGATAAACTAGTAATAGAAATTTGAAAATACAAAAATAATTAAGAATAAACTATTGGCAGAAGATGCCATTAAGACAATTGATTTTCTCTCGCGAGGGTTCAACTTAACGTCGGATAAAAATAACAGTAAGTCTCACCTCAAGCTTTACTCGTCAGTAACTTGTTTCTGCTGGTTCTTAACTTTCTTGAACTTATTCCAAGTTCCTGCTGCATTTTCCGTTACGATGCTTTTACAGTAGAATGAGTAGATTATTTCGGTGGTACAGTAATGTAATAGCAAAGTTATGTAGCGCCTCTCGAGACCTCTTGAAAGCATTGGCTCTACTTGTTGTTCGTTGTCAGCGGGTTTTCTGCCTCATTTGCCTCCGTATGGTCGCCAGATGTTCTTCTGAAGCGACTCCAAGCGGCGATTGTGTTACTTGCGTTATACGAAACCTTGTTTCATCAGTCCGTTTACATCCATCCGAGTCCTTTCATTCTTTCTCCATCTCTTTGTCTCTGTATATTTATGGCGCTGTCTGCTTTTCTGAATGCCTGTTTCTCACCTCCTGTCCTGTCTCGATCTTTTTCTTTCGCATTCACCATCTATTGCAGTTTTCGCCTCCTTGTCACTCTATCTACCTCTGTCTGTATCTGCCTCTGTCTGTTTGGTTGTTTTTCTTTCGTCTATTCTCTTTCATTTGCTATCGGTCCTTTTTCTCTCGTTCGCTGTGTCTTAAACACGCTGATGTCACTCTGCCTCTGATTTCTTTCTTTCTGTCTACAATCTGTCGCACTCCGCGTGTGTTCTCTGTTATTTCTACTTATCTCCTCTCTTTATTTGTGTGTGTTTGCCTGTCTGTCTCTCTCTATCTATGTCTCATGCTGTTCTCCTGATTTCTTTCTCGTTCTGACTCTCGCTCTGCCTTCTCTGTCGTCTTTCACTTTCTAACGTTCTCCCTTTTCTTTGTTTTTCTTTACCCTCTAACTTTCCAATTGTAGCTCTGCCTCTGTATTTAAATCTGTCTCTAACTATGTCTCTTTCTGTGTCTCTGTCTCTTTCTGTGTTCTTCCCTTCTATTTGACCATACTTTCATTCACTGCTCCATGCCTCGGTCCCTTCGTCTCGATGTTTCTCTGTCTCTGTGTCTCTGTGTCTCTGTATCGCTGTATCTCTGTATCTCTGTCTCTCTGTCTCTCTGTCTCTGTGTCTCTGTGTCTCTGTCTCTGTGTCTCTGTCTCTCTGTATCTCTGTCTGTGAGTTCCTTTCGTCTCACTGCTCCATGTCTCGGTCCCTTCTCTGTCTCTCTGTATCGTTGTCTTCTGTCTCTGTGTCTCTGTATCGCTGTATCTCTGTGTCTCTGTGTGTCTCTGTGTCTCTGTATCTCTGTCTCTGTCTTCGAGTTCCTGTGGCCTCACAAGCCAAACCCTGCCCCGGATGTTCCTATTGCGGTAACCACACCTCTTCGTGTTTTCCTATCGACTCATGTGTTGCCTCATGCTGTTTGTTATCATCTGTCTGTCCCTTTGTCTGCCTAACTCTGCCTGCCTCTCAGTCTGCCTTTCCCTCATCCCGTCTATGTTCCTGTCTCTGTCTCTGCTTCCTTCCCTCTTTCTTCCTCCAAGCATCCTATCCTATTTCTCCTCCGTTCTCTTCCTCCACTCCAATGCTATTCGCACTCCTCTCCTTCCTTGCTGCTCTTCGTCCATCCCTATGCTTCCCTCTCTTCCTCTAGGCTCCACTTCCACTCTGTCACTCCCACCCTTTCCTCTTCCTCTTCTTAGATCATTCCCTCCCCATCTCTACGCTTCACTCGCTTTCTCCTCCGTTCCACTCTCCTTCCCTCTCCTCTTCCCCTCTCATCATTCCTTCTCTTCGTCGACCCACACGGAGCGAATCCAGACTCGGTGTTTGTTCTGAATTGGAACCGAATCCGTCGGCTGTTGGTCGGACGGACGGACGGACGAAGGATGGGCGACTCTAAGACGAAGCCTAGTCAAAACAAGGAGTCTCGCCCAACAAACCTCCAGAAGACGAGGGCAGAGAGAGAGAGAGAGAGAGAGACAGACAGAGAGAGAGAGAGAGAGAGAGAGAGAGAGACAGAGAGAGAGAGAGAGAGAGAGACAGACAGACACAGACACAGACAGACACAGAGACAGATAGAGAGACAGGCATACAGAGACAGAGACAGAGACAGAGAGAGACAGACAGAGACAGACAGAGACAGACAGACAGAGACAGAGACAGAGAGGCAGAGAAAGAAGACAGAGATGCAACTGAATATGATAGAGGGATGCAAATCGTAAGAAGAGGTCAACTCACAATCATGCATCGAGGTCGTCGTAAGAAGATCATCATCATCATCATCATCATCATCATCATCATCATCATCATCATCATCATCATCATCATCATCATCATCATCATTATCACCACCATGCCAACCCAACTCACCTCAGTCATCACCCCACCACATGCCAACCAACACCACCTCAGACATCGAAACACACCAGACGCTCTCTAAAACCGAAGAAGCCTCTCAGTGCAGTCGGTAATAAAATAAAAATGCACATATTTATACTTAAATCGAATCGATTCTAATAATAGTTTCATCTACATTAAGTGGCTTAAAACGTAGGCTATACATACATAGAATAACAATAATAACAATAACAAAGCTATTGTTTTTAGCCGTTGTTGGGCCGTAAGCGCGTCTGAGTAGAGATCTTGAAGAGGCGCAATATAAGTATCTCTTGATCGATTGATTGATCGCACGACAATTTCTGTGGCGCCGTAGCACAGCCATGCCGCTACAACGGCGCCTATGCAAGACTATGACATCAAGCGGAGGAAGCCTAAGCCTATATCTATTCTATTCCAATCCATTGAATAATCCTAAGCCTATATCTATTCTATTCCAATCCATTGAATAATCCTAAGCCTATATCTATTCTATTCCAATCCATTGAATAATCCTAAGCCTATATCTATTCTATTCCAATCCATTGAATAATTATACGCCTAAGCCTATATCTATTCTATTCCAATCCATTGCCTGAGGCTATATCTATTCTATTTCAATTAATTGAGTAAGCCCGATGTCCATTAGAGGTCCGAGTCCGGTTGCCAGAGAGACCAGAGAGAGAGGAAGTTGAGCAGCTGTTGCGGCTGGATTCGTTGATGACGAGATAGCTTGGAAGGTAGAGGATCGGATGAGATGCTTAAGGTTATTCTGCCACCATTCGCTGGCCCTCCTTATGAAATGCCCTTCCATCTCTACGTGTTACCATTCTTTCTGGGTCTCTTCCTACAGCCTTCTCCCTCCTCAAAACCTTCCCTCTCTATGGATTCTCGCACTGGGAGCGCTACTGAATGGCCAGTGACTGCTGTGAGCGACGCTATACAAATTAACAAATACAATATTCTACTATTTTAACTTGGTCGCAATATCCAGTCTGAGCCAACTTCCATTGCTGACTGACTGGAACTTCAGTTTGGTGAGAAATTACGCCAACGGTGAACTATCTGTTGCGCTGCCCTTGTTGAACGTTTCATTCGCGAGGTGGCGACCATATGAGACTGCCAAGCCACCTACCGAATGCGAAAGTGAAACTTCGTGGCGCACTTAAGTCCTGAGAATAATCCAATATTTGTAATGTAATCTACTCTACATTACTTTTGAGGGATTCCTAAAATGCGCTTTAGGTAAGTCCAGAAACATACATGCATATATACTATACAGTGTACACTGAGCAAAGTAAGGTAAAAAAGTTTAACTAAATACACAAGTTATGGTATTTCTATCCGTATTAATTTTACGCTGATGACACCCAACTAGGCTGTATATAAAACTTTCGACTACTACACTCTAAAGCCGGGTGTTCACAACTAGAACACATTTTTAAACGCCAAATTGTAACACTAATAGAACGCGTCCGGGCGTTTCTAATGTTAACGCTGGCATTAAGTTTTTGAACACTAGTGTTATGATTATTGAACACCTATGCGCGTCACTAATAGAACGCGTCCGGCGTTTCTAATGTTAACGCTAGCATTAAATTTCTGAACACTAGTGTTACGATTTTTAAACGCTTGATGGGTGTTCTACTCGTTAACGCATGACGTGTGCAAATTTTTAAACGCGTAAATGTAACACTAATAGAACGCGTCCGGGCGTTCAAACCCTGCTCTAAACGCTAGTGCTCATGAACGGAACACAACAATGTGCTCTTCATTAACACTAGTGTTCTCAACCTATGAACACTTGCCATAACCACAAATTTTCAGAGTTGAGAGAAAACACGTATATATTCATAATATACAATACAATATAACGAAAGCAATTGCATGTATAGGCCTAATACATTCAAAAATTAAGACAAAATATTAACACAGCTATTTCAGGAGTCAGAATTGAGATATAAACTAATCATACTTCAATGCAATTGCACAGTAAGGGTTCGTCCATAAAGGACGCCCCAAAAAGTACCGCCTTTGGACCTTCCATCACCCTTTGTCCGCTTTTGGCCTTACTCTCCCACTTTGCAGACGTCTGCACTCCAAAGCCAGGTAAGTTATAATGCATTAACATGCAGAAGACACCCTTACAAAACTCCTTGTTCTATATCTTAATTTATAAGCACATGCATAATTGAATTGTCTGAATACTTGCTATTTGAAACTTGAATGTAAAGCAAGTTTCCATACGTCAATTACAGCACTTAAAGCTGTAAAAACTGAATCAATGTCTCCCATCGTATAACTGAAGTTGGTGCTTAAAGCAGGTTGAACTAAAAGCCTTGTACATGTACATGTAGACTCATCTGGACGTCTGCTTAAGCCATAAGACTTCCTCCCTTGACCGCATTTGCATGACCCTCTCTTCCTCCTCTGTCCGGATATCAGATATATGTGAATGAACCACAACCAAGTGTCATGGATATTTAAATTTAAATCCAAATGCTAATAAAAAATATAAAAGCACACATGCATATTCCAACAGAACATAGAACTACAAATATCCTAAATTAACTAGAAATTAATTACAATGCCATTGACATTGATGACAATTGTTAACATTGAAATTTCACATTCAACTTTAGCATCTGAAAATCCTGCAAATAATGGTTCTTTTTATTTTGTCAGTGTCACAGGATAAGACGTGGTTAATCGTTAGGTAATGACTCCTGCAAACTTTCCATAACAGCACACAGTTTCGTAATGAAAAATGTGAACTGCTGAATTGCTGGTGTCCTTCACATAATTGTCAGAGTTTGGAGAACGCCCAAAAGATTAGCATAAAACCTAGAGTATTCTAGGTCGAAAACATAGTGTGAGACAAGCAGCAGCAGGGTGGCACTCAGAATATTGGTCTTTGGCACTTTAGTCACAGCTGTGTCACTTACCCACAACGAAAATGTGGGTAAGTCGTTGCTCACTGTCAGAACAACGATATGCAGGGCTCACTCTCCGCTGTCTCCAAAGACTGTGCCACAGCATTGTCTGCAATGATCTGAAACAAAGTGCACAACATGCAAAATGACTAGTACTACAGTATGTGTAAAAATATAATAGATGACGTTTGATTGAACATTATGCACATTGAAAGGCAGGCATGAAGAAGACACAGAGAGAAGCTGACAAGAGATGACTTGTCCTAAATTATAGGACAAGTCATCATTGTCCTATAATTTAGGTACACTGGATAGGTTGCAAATATCAAATATGGAAATATATTTGAGCAGTTGAAATGTATTAATTTTAGTTTATAAAATGGCTTGAACATTCAACTAATGAAACTGTTATAATGATTATCCTTAAAAACAACTTACATTCAAGAGTAATTTGCAAACTATGATTATTAATGATTTGTTTTCACCATGGCGCATTGAATTGCTCCTTGCATTGAGAGTAAATTTATAGCAATGAGAAATTGTGATAAAAATTAGACCATAGAAAACTTTCTGAATCAACAGTCACTGACCTTCAACACAACTACTACAGAGGAAGCTGGAAAATGCGAGCCTCTTTCCTTCTCACTTCCCTGGTTGAAATGTGTCTCGTGCTCTACAAGTGAACTGCACGAGTAACATTCGGCCAGTACCCTATACAAAAAGATACCAGACATATAATCGTAATCGTAATAATCTCTAAACTTCTAATGCGCCACTCGAAAGCCTGTTTTGAAATTGATGTGTTTTAAAGAGACTTTGGGGATCCAATCTATTATCCATTCTAGCAGTTAACGCTGTCTATTTAATAATCAAAAACCAACAAAATCACATTTAATTAGGCCCTATAAACTTTATAAATTCCCAAATACTGTCGGAAGCATGTTAAACATCAAATTCAGGCAGTAAAACACCACTACCGACTACTTCGCCCTTGTCACTTGAAGTTATTGGATCAGCAAATTTTTACAGCAGCATTTATGACCTGTTTGTGATGACGATGTAGGCCTACATTGCACTTTTAAATTGTTATATTTCTGTGCTGCGTACCCGCATGCCACTCTGAAATTTGGTTCATGCTGAAGTCATCTGGCGCAACGAGTCTTTAAATCTGAGAAGAAATTGTTCCCAAAAAATACAAGAATCACAACGAAAGCAGTTATTATCCATGTAAAGTGCTAAATGGGTTAATTACATTTCATCAATGAAACCGAGGAATCAGAAATTGCTATATTACAAGGACTATAGCGTCTTAAAGTACATTTGCAATTTGCTATTGAATATTATGACGTTACGTTTGCACATTTCGACTTCGTGCGGAGACATACTCACGCTTGTGTAGTTTTACAACAATTTTAAGCACATAATGAACATATCCAAAAGATTTATAGTTTCAGCAGTATCTTTGAAAATAAAACTTCAGCACATAGTTCAAAACATAACCGCCATTCCGCCAAGAACGAATGTGGGTCGCGTATACGTACAGACTTCATTAATATTCATAACCCTATGGAAACAATGCGCCTCGATAGGCGCATGGTAAACTTAGTTTGCTTTGCAAACTGAAAGAACATATCAAATAAATAAACGAAACATTAGAATTTATTATAATATCTAAATTCCTAAAATATATCTACTGCGATGCCTGACTGAATACTTAACACAACCTTAGCGAACTATTTATGGACAGATCACCAATGGCGGACGAAGACGTGATTAATATTCATCATGTCGTGGTCAAAGATTGAACGCATGCGTTCAAATATTGCAGCCCAGCGCGTCCTTAATTGAACGCCGGTGTTCAAAATATGCAGCTCTAACGTACACTAAGTCTTGTATTCAACTTACTTCACGTACAAATGCTATAGGAATTAAAATGTTATTCATGCCATTTATAGGCTAATTGTTTTTGATCGTATACGCTTTAATGTTAGGCCCTACATGTCGATTTTGATTGTTAGCTTATATCGCGCCATATCGTATTTAGCAGTATTCTGACTTGATATCGATAAATTTTTTAATTATTTACATAATGAATTCTGCATTTCTAAGTATTATGGAGAATTTTTCTCTTAGTCCCATTTTCAGTTTCACGGTCTTTGACGTAAATGTCTGTTGTCCGTAACTTGAACACGTCGTATTGAACACACGTGTTCATATTTCTGTACGCCAGTGTTTATTTATAGAACGCCTAAGATGTGCTGCCGGATGCGTCCGGCGTTCTGAGGATTTACAGTGTAACTCTAAACTAAGCGAACTGCCTGTTTCCATGAGATACAATACTTCTCGACGTGTGTCCACGCGCCTGAAGTTAAAGTAAAACGGAATTAATATGGTTTGACCGTCGATCTCAATTACACGTTGACTTGAAAACTCTCTCCCTGAAACTAGATTTAATTATATTAGTTTATTGAGAAAGACAACTCTAATTGGCACACCGCAATCCGTTACAATGTCAAAGAGTTAATAGTAAATAATAGGTGTTTTACTCATTACGTAGTTAGTTGACCATAATGTTCAAATGAGGAATGGACATAGTCATTGAACACAAGCATAGAGGACTCTAGGTAGGACTCATAGATGACTCTAGAGGACTCTAGATTAAACCTGCTCTGTCCAGCCTTTTACTGTAGTTCGTGATCTTGGAGTTCTTCTTGATACCAAACTTTCTATGTCGAATCATATTGGCTCCATTACTAAAGCCTGTTTTTAATCTCCGACGAAAACGTCAAACCTTACGTTCAAATCTTTTAGTCCATTCACTTGTATTGACTACTGTAATTCTCTACTCGTATACGGTCTGCCAAAATCCACCGTTTCACCGTTTACCTCTGTTATCCACACTGCAGCAAGTTTAGTCAAAACCCTCGTCCCTAAAGATCACATCACCTACTCCCTTGTCTCCTACCAAGACAACTGCATGCCTACCTGCGCGTATAGCAGAGAGCAACAATCGCCGACCGGTTTACTTGAAACCGGAACACATCGCTGTCCCTGATGTTTTCCGGGGTAGAGCCGCCAGCACGATGATCTTAAAGGAAATTTGCTTGGAAACAGGAAGCCAGTGTAACGTCTTTCGTATAAATTGCGATGATTTCTGCTTCTTGGCTACGACTCGGATGGCACAGTTTAGGACGGATTAGAGCTGGCATAAACGGAACCATAAAGTCCAGCAAGGATTGGATTGAAAGTGACTTGTTACAAGTAATTTTTAAAAGTGTAAGTAACTACTTTTAAACACTCAAAAATAGTCTATTATTTATTAACTATGGTAAAGTTAACTACGTCTCGTACTGAGGGCAACGTACAGGTAGGTAGGCCTAAGGATCAAAATATGCGTCTGTAGGCCTAATTAATTGGCCTAAGATGCAGGACAAGTTTGCTAATTCTATTAACGTAAGTATCCATGACAGCAGGATCAGGAGTTCAGATTGGAAGAGAAGTAAAAGTGAGGACTGGGGAGTAATGAGAAAAGCAACTCAGAAATCGTTATTTCGTCCATTTTTCTTTCTGAGCCAATCACGTCAAGGTACGCTATAGTTTATATACGGATAGAGCGAGTACGGTTATAAGATAAACCTAAGGCTAGTGTTAGTCACATTCGCACCATCGAGTTAACTCTTTGAAGCCTCCACTTCTTTCTCTCCTTTCTTCCCCTCATCTTCTCCTCTCCTCCCCTCCACATATTATTTTTCTCTCTCTTGCCCTCTTCATTCTTCTCCATCTCTCTCTTCTTCCTTCCAATCTTCTGCATTCCTCTCTCTCTCTCTGTTCTCTGTCTGTGTCTGTCTGTCTGCCTCTGTCTGTCTCTGTCTGTCTGTCTGTTACTCTGTCTGTCTGTCTGTCTGTCTGTCTGTCTCTCTCTCTGTATTCTTCTGGCTCTGCCTCTTCATCTTACTCATCCGTTGTATTCCTCTCCCTCTCCGTTTGTATTTTTCTCTCTCCCTCTCCCTCTCTCCGTTCCTTGAACAAGGTATGCATACAAGTAAGTAACAGTAAGTGAATTTGCAGGAGGGATATTCCTACCCATCAACGTCCATATATTAACCCGAACCGATTCATCTTTCGTTTGGTTATTTCTTCCTTATCTTTCTTTGCTCTCGCTCTGTCTGTCTGTCTGTCTGTCTCTGTCTCTATCTCTTTCACACGCACTCTCTGTCTGTCTGTCTCTGTCTCACTCTCTCTCTTTCTCTTTCTCTGTGCTTCTTATCTATGCAAGCCCTTAACGGCCAACCTCGAAAGGCTTCCCTTAAGTTCACCGCGTCTGTGTGTTCTTACGGGCGTGAGCTTCTCCTATCTGTAACCGGTAACAGAGGTCACTGCAGGGACAATATATAATATAATTATATAACATTACAGCTTTCTATGTTTGTAGTTCGAGAACGTGGAACATTACAGTCCCATGATGGGGACATTTAAAGCCATGGACGGGAACATTAAAAGAAATAGATGTCTAACTTATCTGAAGTGTATAGTTAACGTATTTTGGTGAAACAATACTCAAAACTAGTAATTCTTAGCTTACTCTTGCATTTTCTTGGATAGTTTCCATTTCAAATGCCTGTCTTGAATTTTCTTGGATAGTTTCCATTTCAAATGCCTGTCTTGAATTTTCTTGGATAGTTTCCATTTCAAATGCCTGTCTTGGCACACATTTTGTAGCTTCTAATGCATTCGCATTTTAATGCACTTTTACTCCTTAAATCAATTTAACTACGATAAAAAAACCTGAGCAGCCTCAATAGCAATAACGATATCAGTAAATAATAATGAAAAAGTTATAGTCTATGGTAATAATAGACATGCCATCTTTCCAGCGACCTCACACACGCAATGTAGTGCGTTGTTGCTATCGCCTATCGCAGCACTTTTCACAGCCAGAACGTGACAAGATTTCATCGTCGTCGTCATTGTCGTGTTCATCTTCATCATCATCAGCATCATAATCATCCAGGTATCACAGGCGATGTCTGCGCTAGTCTAAGTGATGTTGAATGTAATTAAAGAACAGGGATTAGGAAGGCAATAAATTGAAAACTATGAGAGTAACCAGCGATGGACTGACGCACACGCGCGGCACTCAACGATAGATTGAAGAGCCACCTGCTGCAGTGAATAACTAATTTTCGAAGTCGCTCCAAAGACTGACTTCGCTCCTCCGTCGAGACGACAATTACCCGGCTGCGTCCGTAGATCCCAGACTCGAGGGTACATCAGTAAGTCCACCCTTCCTCATGCCACCCCAACTCATGCCACCCCACATCATGCCACCTCACCTCATGCCACCCCTTCTCATGCCACCCTCCCTCATGCCACCCCACCTCATGCCACCCCACCTCATGCCACCCCACCTCATGCCACCCCACCTCATGCCACCCTTCTCATGCCACCCCACCTCATGCCACCCCACCTCATGTCACCCCACCTCATGCCACTCCTTCTCATGCCACCCTCCCTCATGCCACCCCACCTCATGCCACCCCTCCTCATGCCACCCCACCTCATGCCACCCTTCTCATGCCACCCACCTCATGCCGCCCCACCTCATGCCACCCACCTCATGCCACCCCACCTCATGCCACCCCACCTCATGCCACCCTTCTCATGCCACCCCACCTCATGCCACCCCACCTCATGCCACCCCACCTCATGCCACCCCACCTCATGCCACCCCACCTCATGCCACCCCACCTCATGCCACCCCACCTCATGCAGTCTCATCGCATAAGATGATATATTCAGAAATACAGTCAAAACGTATAAACGACGGTTAAGTACGATATGCAAACCTGGCAACAGCAACTCCAACATGTTAGAAATTATTGAGTAAATTCAGAAGTTAGACAAAATAATCCGGCGAAATGACAAAGAACGAGAACCAACGACCAAAGCGATCAGTGAACATAGACTCACACACACACATACATATACACATAATAATATACATGCATATATAAATATGTGTGTGTGTGCTTGTGCGCACGCGTGTGTGGTGTCGTGTGTCTGTGACCCGTTATAGGAGATAAGGTACCAAATTTGGGCTAAACATGTTCTGATGTCTGTCGCTGCTAGTATTGGGTCATATTTGGCTAACGTTATCTCATATTATGTCCAGTGTCCACAAAAACAAAAACCTATCAAAGTAGAAGGTCAAACATGACAATTCAAAAACTGCTCTTTTTCAAAAATCGATATCGAAAATTTAAGAAAGTAACTCCAACACCGAAAGTTTATATATACTTAACGGCTAAACTTTGTGTTGTAGGCTTCAAAGTACCTGTGTGAGCTCCTCCGAAAACCGGTCTCTGCTTTCTCTGTCTCCGTTCCTCTGTCTCTGTCTGTCTGTCTGTCTCTGTCTCTGTATATGTATCTGTCTCTCTCAGGTCACTTCACTCAAGAGATAGACTTGACCTCTTCGTCCCTCTGGCCGCATATATGTATACCCAAATCCCAATACGCACAGCCACGTAAAATTATTTAAAACATATTTTACCATGTTTTCATCGCTCATCCAATTCTACTTCTGCTATAACATATTTCCATCTCTCGTCCAACTTCTACTTCTACTATAAATATTTTGATTGCTCAACCAACTTATCTAGTAAGTTTTACTGCAATTATTTGACATCAATACCATGGTTTTATCGCTCATCCAACTTCTACTTCTGCTATAAATACGCTCATCGAACGTCTAATGTTACTGCAATAAGTTAGCATTAATACCATGTCTTCATAGCTCATCCAACTTCTAGTTTTACTATAACATATATTTATGAACTGCTGTACTTGTACGTATTCCAAATTGGTTATACGCCCCCGGGTCAGGACAGCCATTGCTCAATGCCGCGCCTTCGCAATATTATTGTTGGTCCTTCCTCGTGGAATAACATTCCCCACAAGTTCTGGCTGAGATTTTGGCAGGTGGTTTATCCACTTCGGTCCGTTGCTTGAAAACTTTTCTGTTTCCTCGGGGTACTCACGCTGGGAGCGCCTTCTGAATAGTTATTACTGCCCAGACACAATACAATACAATACAGTAATCATTGAAAGTAAGCTTATACAAAAGCAGCATATATAGGCTCGTATTCAATAGCTATCTATTGATAATCGGTTTAGTCTAATAAACTAATGCAAATTACATTCTAACCCATTCAACTGTCCAAATAAGTCTTAACAAAATTCGCCGCTTTCAGAAGTTCACTCAGTTTTTCCGCTTTTGGAGTCTGTGATGCAAAGTTTCCATGTCTGACTTCACAAATATATTAGAACACTTTGGTCGCTTTATTTTAGGAGTGGCCATAGTCTGGTGGTCGTATGTGAAGCTCGTAGACATTCACTTGCATGACTTCTTCCGATTAAAGAACATGTGTCACTGGTGTGTGATAAAATTTTGAAGCAGATTTGACAAGTTGCACTACTTATGCTGACAAAATACTCTGCCCATAATATGTAGGCTTACTCGTGATTTTGTGGAACAAGACCTATACTATTAGATGTGGAGAGACAAACCAACTGAAGACAATTAGCGGCAAGTGGCAGACTGACGTCATGGCATTGGTACACTCCCCGGAAGCGAGCGCCAATATAACCGGTTATATCACTGCAGCCACCGGCCAAATCAGACCGATGATGGCCGATGGTGTGATGAAGAGATATGGAAACAAGACGTCCTGGGGATGAGAAAAAAGCTTCCTCTGTAAGTCTAGTCTCCAGCGTCTTCATAGCTGCTATCGTCATTACTGCTATCTTAACAGAAGTACTCCATCAAGACATTTCAGAGATTATTCAGTGGTGTCCTAAAGAGTTGAATTTTTTGACATCATGCGGTCTAGACATGATTTCAGACTCTCATAAAAATTAACTATAAAGCAAGAATGCTTTAATCTCACTGTTCGAGTGATTGCAACTTTCTGCAGTTCTATAAAGCTCGTTTAGTGCTGATGCATGTTTAGCACCAGGCATTATCAAAACACACACACTATAGATGTAAGTATACACGAGAAAATAATATTACATCCTGAACAGTACTACACCCACTATCCATTTTGTCTCTTATATGTGCCCGAATTATACGCATATTAATATACACACAGACACATTGATATACACACACATATTAATATATACACAGACATAATCATTAATATATATACACAGACATATTAATATATACACAGACGTGCTAAAATGTATATACTACTTCACTTAAGTCACAAGAAAAGGTCCCGTATACAGATGGTTGGCTATAGCTAGTCGTAAAACATCCAGATTTTGTTTACACCTGTCTAAGGTATACACACCAACCATGTACCATAGGTCGTTAAATATAACACGAAACGAAGGTTAACTACTTATAAGTTACCTGTAACTAGCAAAGCATATCCGTAATTTGTTAGCATAACCACTAAATTATAATTATAATGATAGTCTACAATCACTATTTTATAACAACTTAGTTTCACTCATAGAGAGGTAATTAGCACAAACTAGTCAAATACGCGAAGCATGTCCTGTGCTTATAATATTCAAACACTTCAAAATATTGCTGTTGTTGCTGATGATGATCTCATCATCATCATCATGATCTCATCATCATGATGATGACAACGACGATATACAAGCGTTGTTTGTTCGATTCAAACTAAGAGAAACCAGTTTCCAAAATAAGTGTACAGTAGGCCTAATGTCTAAGGTAAAGTATACAAAAACAGAAATTTCGTGTTTGTAAAAGAACAGGTGAATCGCCTAAGAACAGGTGTTACATGCTGGATACAGAGACGAGGTGAAAATGCGGAGTATAGGTATCGAATGATGAATGTGTTTATTTATGAACTGTTCCCTCCTGCGTTTGCTACATAACATGGCACCGATCTAATCTAATGGGCCGTAGGGCAAAAGTCAAAACCGGCATTGAACTAGGAGAACGAGCAGAGATATGAAGCAGGAAAAGGAGGAGGAGGAGAAAAGAAAAAGAAAAAGAAAAGGGGGAGGAGGAGGAAGAGGAAGAGGAGGAAGAAAACGAGGGGAAAAGAGGAGGAGCTATAGTAGAAGGAGGAAGAAGAAGAAGAAGAGGAGGAGGAATTCGCTCAAAAAAAGAGCAAAGTTTTATAGACGCAGTATGGGAGCTGTGTGAGTGTGCGTGCAATAGAGCGTTTAATCGACCTTTACCAGCGTGGATTGTGTTGCGGTGGTCTAGTGGTGGGTGATTCCAGGGTAGACGGGGTTTGCTGTTCACGTGATCAGAAAAGGTTTTTGGACATGTTGACGTCATTGCTGCCATCTGGTGAACTCAGCTGCAACGATTCTTTTTGTAGACAGATGGTGCAGGGAAATCATCAGTTTTCGCAATTTCCTCAGAGATATTAAGTCTCTTGCACAGCCTACGCATAGCTCTCTCTCCATATGGTATTTCGCGAACAGTTTGCAGTTTGTCGCAGTACTTGAATTCCCGTGCGTGTACCCTCCTTGGAAGTATCCTTCTCAAACAAACTGGAACGGTTGTCTTGGATGCTGCTAATGCAAGTGCTTTTGATTCTAAAGCTTCGTTCAACGGCATTATATGTATATATATATAGATATATACATGTACATACATACATTATATACATGCAGATTGCATATTCATACATACATGGGATACACTCATACATAAAGACATGAGATTAGATTGAGAGCATTGTAGTGCGATGACAGGCGTGTACTTGTGGGATGTTTCTGAAGCATGATGAGAAGCTTTCAAACAATTCCGTTGTTTCGATTATAGTGGTTAGAAATTGGGCATGTTTACAAAACCTTTGTCTCTGAACATAGACGATTGTAGCAAAATGCATATATTTAAGCATGTATCCAATACATATATGTGTATGTATGTATGCATGTTTATATATGTATATTATATTGTAAGCCCCTGTGTTTGTATGCATGTGTGAACGTATACCGCAACAGATACATACTGCTGTGCAAGCCTCTTTCTTCCTCCGATAGAGATGGACTCTCGATCGTACCTTCTCAAGAAGTCAGATATTCTGTTTGTTTCCTTTAGTTTAAAATTTCTTTCAAATTTTCATCCTATTTTCTCTATTTTGTAAATTTATTAATATGGCAATTATTTTGTTTCAGATAAAATTTCTATTCTCCAAACAAATGGTCAAGAATGACATTCAATGAGTAAGAAGCAGGAAATGTTTTTTTAATCTCAAACCAAAA
This sequence comes from Aporrectodea caliginosa, assembly GCA_020284085.1. Taxonomy (NCBI): domain Eukaryota; kingdom Metazoa; phylum Annelida; class Clitellata; order Crassiclitellata; family Lumbricidae; genus Aporrectodea; species Aporrectodea caliginosa. Next base: position 395,915 of record JACEVL010000539.1, on the reverse strand, counting down.
ATATTGGCTTACTCTAATTTCTGACAAAGGAAATCAGAGGAGACATATTAATTGCTCAATTTCTCTTAATTGAGTAACTTAGTAATATATGTACTTATTTTGTCCTAATGCTATGCTTATGTCTTCCTTGACGTGTGGCTCTGTGTCCGTCTGTTACTCTCTCATGTGTTGCACGGGGTTAACAAATACCTCTCACAAAGGCCGACAGCCAAGACCAGAAGTCGGCCTATCATCCACGGATAGTCTAAAAATCGAATTGCGGGTCGCGTATAAGAATAGGTCCTGCAATTGGGATCATCCTTTGGCCTTCGCCAGCCTCGTCTGAAACACCAATTGCGCCTCTCGCCCCCCCACACCCATCCAACCTCCAATAGCGCATACCCCACTCCCCATCGAGCGAGTGACGCCCGTGGTTTGAGGGGAGGGTGTAATGTAGTGGGATGATGATAAGAAATTCCCCCCGTCTCTCCTTCGCTCATTTCCAACGCTTCCCACAGCAGCCGCGGACTTCTGTTTTCCCTGCGTTGAACACAAAATCAGCCAAGTTCTATGCCGATGCAACAAGGCTACATCTTCGTTGTGCTTCCAGTACAATTACTACTTTGCAGCTATTTGCGGCTGAAGCGAGGCAAGGCCAGGCAATGCAAGACTAGGAGCAAACGTATCTCGCGCGAATCCCGAGCAAGACCTGAGCTCTCGCGAGATAAGTGACAGCCAACGGCCATTTTATGCTCTCGAAATAACCGAAACATTTCCGACAATATATTATATATAATCTTCCCGGTTTTGTCATAAATATATACAAACAATGCTCTATATATGCCGTATATTATATATACACCATAAGTCAGATAATAATACAGCTTTGTATATACTTATATCTGTATATAATGAAAACAAAGCCTGTGTGGCTGAAGAAGAAGCGAAGAAGGCGCACGAGGCAGGGGCACCTGTGCAATGCATGCGAGCGCAGTATTCATGGGACAGCGAAAACAAATCGCCTCTGCCGGTAAGAAAGCACTTTTATTGGCGTTCTAGAGAGCTTCAAGCGAGGGAGTCACGGACCGACAGAGACGTACAGAGACAGACAGGCAGAGACGGAGAGAGCAATAGACAGACGGAGAGGCAGAGACAGAGGCGAACAAACCAATACAGAGATTGACAAACAGACGTCTATGCATGTATTTAGACGTGGACAGAGACACTCACAGACACAAACAGGCAGACATAGACAGACAAACAGATAGACGGACAGTCAGACAGACAGACAGACAGACAATAAGACAGTTAGTCAGCTGCCTGATTTCAGCAACCGGAAAAGACTCGAATATATAGAACGTTCATCGCCTGTCTTACCTTGGATTGTTGATCAAAATGTTTTGAAAACAATGAAAGTCGAGTCTCTCTTGAAGTCTACAATAGCGACCAAAGGCGTGATAAACGAAGTTATTAGCTAGAGCCTGATGTATAGAACTCTACTGGCCAATCGCAGAGCGCTGAAATCTGTTCACGTAGCCTTCGGCTGGTTTACCATATCATCGCTAAAGGCGGACATTTTGGAGTTGTTTTCGGATGGCTCTTCGCTCAAACTGTCATCTTCGTTTGGTGACAGACATTCTGGATTAATTTGTCTCAGATACTTATGACAATCGGTTGTCATAGCTACACATGAAGTAACATACCTCCGAACGTGTCGATCGTCGCAATATATCAGGTCTGTTAAACTCTTCAAAGCAGAGTGCGATATTTGGCTGGAAGCGGTAGAGAGGGAGATTGGCGTGTGTGGGTGTGCAGCCATATTATTACATAATGACTTGAAAAGTATATCCAACGAAGGGGAGGGTTAGTATGAACCAGTCAGGTGGAAGTCTCTCCTTCGACTCCACCAAATTGATTGCACTCTGCTTAAAAGTATGTCTTGTTGTATCAGACACAAACGTGACTGAAGCCATTGTAGAATAAGTGTTCTTGTAACAAAACGAAATTGATAGAACCAATTAATATATTTTATCCGAAAGTCCGCGTAGATTACTTTGCTTGTGGAGAGGTTCATATGTCTGAAGACGCCACTCCTCACCAGTGCCGGATCGAGGCATAAGCATAAGTTAGGGCCCCAAGTTCCACAATGGTTTTAAGGGTCCTCAAATCCGGAGAAATTAAATCAAATTGTTGTAGCGAATTCTTAATTTATATCATTTTAAATAATCTAGCGCTTTATCCTGAAACGTCTTTCAGCGCTAGTAAGTGTTAGTTACTACTTACTTACTGAATACTGACCCTAGTCACAGACTCACGTGCACAGTCTGTGTAGGTCTATATTTCATTAGAAAAAACATAGCTTATCACGTATAGTTACGTTTAGAACTTTGTGTTCAGATACCCAAACTTTGGTATTTGGCTTTGGTTTGGAGTTAGGGTAACCCGGCTCTTGGCTTAGGGCGCTCGGAAGTCTTTATCCGGCCCTGCTCCTTCAGCTGACTGCATCTACTGGTCAGCACCCCATCCGAAATCATAATTAGCTGGACATCTTGTTTCGTTTCTGTCTATTTTGCTGTCGTTGATTGGCTGAACAGAGTCCCACTCAGTACCCTATACTACACAGATTTTTGTCTGTGTTCACCGGTTATTATATTCAGAATTCAACTGTGGTTCATCTCCTGGTCTCAGTGGAAGAACCGAGAACTGACTCTTGTTTGTTAGCTTTGTGTTCTATCCATTCTAAGCTGCATCTAAATCTCTGATAGCTCTAGTCTTCCCATAATTATGTTTCCGATGCACAAAGCACTACACTTCTTTGCATGTTTATAATCAACCATTTCTTGCAGTTATGTTATATTATATTACGTTATTGTATAGTGGAGCATTGCTTACTATAGTATGCTAAAGTATGTTAAAGTATAGCATAGTATAGTAGGGTATAGGATAGCATGTAATAGTAGTTTAGAGTAGTAAAGTGTAGTATTGTATAGTAGGCCCTACTGTTTAGTGTAGCGTATTGGAGTATATCGTATGTATAGCATAATGTAGTATCGTACTGCACCAACTGCAATCTGTGTTAACTGCTCAGGGTCAGCTGATCGACAGTATCCCTTTAGGTTTTTGCATCCATCCAGTTTTATACGGAAGAAATAGCAGCACTGGTTGTCTAAGCAAAAACGCGCCTAGTTTAAGATCTTACTGCTTGTGCGTATAGGCCTAATTGTTTTCGAGGCTGCGCTCCCTCCATCTTATCTTAAGGAGCCATGCATCTCGGTGGTCTCGCCCATACCTGCCATGGCTGTGCTACCTTTCGCTCTGCTACGCAACGTGATATAATTCAGCGATTGTCCCGCGGACCAGAGCTTCCTTCCTCGGCGGAGCATAACAGCTGCGTTGTGGTCGGTGGTCCATCTTTATGTAATAGCCTGCAACACACAGCATGAGATCATTAACCTCTTTGCCTTATTCTGTCAACGTTTGAACCCCTCTCTGTTCGATTGTGTTTTAATGTTGCCAGCTCTGAGGAGTTTCTCTGGAAGGAACGTCAAACAAATTTGATATTACTACAAAATGGTACAGAGGTCTATATGCCCCGCAGAGTTCCTAACAAGTCCAAAAAATGCAAACAATGCAACAGAATACAAAACAGCGCAAGACATCAAGATACATTACTCAAAGTTGTTGGTTTGTATTGTAGAGGAACAGAGTGTATGAGACACGTTAGCCGTAATCGAACAACCGGACAACCGTTGCCTCACGTGTTGCATGGATCAGCAACGTAATGCAAAATTCATGTGACGCACCGGGTTTCGAACCCGACGCTGCAGAGGCGAAAGACGACAGCCTAACCAACGAGCCACCTGGCTACAACAATGACGTGAGTTTCCATTGACAGAAACAAATGCATTGTAAAGCAAATGTAATTGCAAGTTTATGTAGCTAACACAATGGACTGGTGGAATCGTTTGGATGATTGATGGTACTGCAGTCTCAGTGGACACAATCATAAAGAGGAAGCTAGAAGAGATCGGCTGAAAAGCATTCCATGTTAACATGCAGTGGTTCTAACACAGGCTACACGTCTTCTGAACCACTTAAAACCCATGTTATGTTATGTTATGTTATGTTATGTTATGTTATGTTATGTTATGTTATGTTATGTTATGTTATGTTATGTTATGTTATGTTATGTTATGTTATGTTATGTTATGTTATGTTATGTTATGTTATGCAACACACAATCAAACAGAATGATTTCAGGCGCTTACGGAAAAGAGGCCAAAAGACCGAGAAGCTCAAGTCGCAGGTTGCAAGGCAGCTTATTCCAAGATGATAGGTCGACCACAGCAAAAGACAATGCTCCTAAAGCTCTTAATTTCAGAATTTTATATTTGTTTGAAGATAAAATGTCTAACTGTTTGATTTATAACACCAGTCGGATAGAAATTTTATACAATATAATCCGTCTAATGACTTCTACGGCGTTGCTATCATAATGCCCAAGGCACCAATTCATTCATTCCGGATATTTATATAGCGCCTCTTCAATAAACCTACTCAGAGGCGATCCAATCCATGGTCGTTTCAAGTGAAATTGCAGTCCATTAAAAACCAGGTTGAAATCTTATAAGTCTGTTAGAGAAGCCAAAGTCAAGCTACACGGTGGGAGCAGATGAGTTTTAAGTTTAGTTCTTAATGCATCTAGAAAGCACAAGACTGGTAGTGAATTCAAAGCTTTGGAACGGTCACCGAGCACGCCCAGCAGTGTTTTGGTGTAAAGAACAGTAAGAGTCAGAGACTATCCGTTGATCCAGTGCAACAATCATTTGCTGGAATGAGGGATGAGCACGGAGCGAGATGTGTCGGTTGATTCGAGTGCAAGGTTTGTGAACTAAAAGGCAGATTTAAAACTGAATTCTTGGCTCGATGGGCAGTCAGTGTTGTGAGTGCAATGTTGGCGTAATGCATTACTGGCTTTTGCTATGGCTCTTGCCAAAGATTTTTTAACCATTTGAAGTAAGTGCAATTTGTTTTAACAATCTCAGTAAATGGCAAGGAACCAGAGCAGTCGCTAGTGAGACCAAAACAGTTTAAGGCATGTAAGAGCTGATTCTCGTACGTGGAAGTGAACTGATTTGCAAATGGTGTTAACACTATCAGAAAGGGACATGGTGGAGTCAAGATATGTCCAAATTGCATATACATTTGGAACGATTAACACTCAATCCACAAAACTGAACACAACATCAGCCAAAAACATTTTTGGAATTGCTGACTTCTGACGAACAGAAGGAAGTCAGTTTTAAAAGGATTCAGGAACAGCACCACAGATAAAAGCAAACCATGGGATAGCCGAGTTATAAGACGAAGAGCTATCAAATGAACGAAACAGCTGGTTATCATCAGCCTAAAAATGTTAGTCTAAAGAACTATGCTGGCATGGATGAAACCCCATTAGGCTAATCACAGTTTCTAGGGTGTGGACTAATTTTGTAGACAAGGAATTACTCGAAAGCGGAGTGGAGTGGTTATTGGTAAACCCTATATAGTGTAAACAGAACTCTTTAAAACCCTACTTTCATTCATTCATTACGAAGATTTATATAGCGTCCCTTCAAGGTTGCTACTCAGGAGCGCTCCCGACCCAACCCCGGATGAAAAGGACGGTCTTAAGACTGCAGAAAAACGCATCTGAGTAAACCCTAGGCATAAGGCGTAATGCTAATGGGAGCCCATTCCAAACCATGGGGCCAACAACAGTTGAAGACTTTTGGCATCTATGCGTGTATTTAGCCAAAGTGATTTATTGACTGATTGAGTCGGACAATGGAGGTAATATGCAAGCCATTTGAGAGTAGGACCAGTTTCTCTTCATGAATTGCTCATACTTAATGAGCAAATTGGATTAGATTGCACTAGCATAAGGTTAAATTGGTATAGATTAGTGTTTGAGAAGATTAAAGTAGATTCGGCAAGCTCCGAGTTTATCGCATTGCTATGTCATTGGAAGATCAAAACGTCTGAAAGACAATAAATCAAACACGATTAGATGAAATTAGAGAAGATTTAATTAAACTGGAATGGATTAGATCCAACGATTAGATACATTATTAGATTCTTGTTTTCTTTTGGTTTGGCTTTCTTTCATTTGCCAAATCAACTTCAGAGTTTCAACCCTAATAGAATAACTATTTGGCATTTTCGTTAAATACAGATGGAAAACACGAGACCCACAGGACTAAACAGAGTTTCTATGGTGGGCTAATTTTCCAGAAAAAGAATTACTCGAAAGGACTAACTAACTATGCCAGTAAAGTAATGAAAAAGATAATAAAATGTAAACAACGAAAATGGAAATGAAACAAAGCTAGTGTAGAACATGTTTAGCGAGAGCATTATACAATACATCGTATTGAATAGTTATAGATCAAATGGAGCAGATCGAATTCCAGCAGACTATAGGTAGTAAAATAGGTCGTCTTAGAGCAGTGTAGCTCAACTTAAAGCAGAATAATTAATACAATTTAATTTATTCAAATTAGATTAATTAGATTGTGTATAATTATGTCAAATTCACGTCATGAGCATCAGGTTCATCAACATGATCATGATCATCATGCTATTTGATGGCGTGTCCCTCTCCAGAGCACTGGCGTTTCCACAACTCTGCAATCCGTTCAGTCTTAGTTTGCTTTGAGATCAGCTTCCACCATCTGGTCCATGCGTCATGCGTGCGTTGATCGTCCGATCGGTGTACTCCAGCTTCTCGGGAGGGGGCGGAAATCATTACTCGGAGTGCCGCACGTGGTCACTCCTGAACCCGCACCATGCGAAAGCGCTCAAATTTAAGGAGTCTCTATGTTTCAATAATCTCCGATGTCGACGTCTATCTAGTGCTCCTGTATATTTCTGTATTGGCAACGTGCGGAGAATATTGAATCGGAAATATAAATTCCAAACTCATAAAGCGCTGCCCAAAAAGCTAAGCGCAAGATATCAGCTTATTCGCGAGCTCTGCTTTGTATTAGAGTGAGTTTAACAGACTTATGAAGTGAAGATTCGAGTTATGCCTCGAGAAGATCAAGGAGAGAAGAAGGTAGAATAGCTGTTAAGGCGGGTGTTGTCTAGGGGAGAGAGAGAGATTAGAAGGCTTTGAGTTGATGGATCAAGGTAGGAGTTCTTGCAGAGGTGAGACTTTAGAATGGAAAGCCTGATGAGTGAGAGATAGAGGAGCTTGAGGAGATGACGGACCAGGAACTGAGAATTCGGGGAATTCAGAAGGGAGATCGTTCCAGAGTTGAGGCGCAGTGTTGGAAGTGGATTGGTTGGAGACTTTAGTGACTGAATGGAAAGGCAGGAAAAAGGGATAGGAGGATGATCGAAGAGAACGGGATGGCTGGATGGTGAAGAGTTTGCGACAGTACTTGAGCTGAGAGTATTGTACAAAGCTGTAGATTACTGTAGGACCTTAAAAGTGGGCGCGCCTAGGGATTTTCAGCCAGTGGACTGATCCAAGGATGGGATGGAGATGGATGCTTTGGTCTCATGGTAAAAGCTCTGGAGAGTGAGCTTTGGATGAGTTTCAGACGATTAATTTGTCTGGAGTTAAGGTTGAAGAAAATGGAATTGCAATAATCAAGGTTGGAGTGGACAATGGCGGTTGCGATAGTGGAAGTCGTTTTAAAGCATGGATTATATGTAGGCTACGAAGTCACGAATATGCATGAGGCAGGTACACAGGAGTTTGGAGATGTGATTAGAGAAGGAGAGATGTGGAAATCTGGTGATTTTCCTTTTAGGCCCTAGAAAATGATGTAAAATAGCGTCGATTAGATTTAAACAAATCTCTGAGCCTATTGAAAGAGATAAATTCATATATTAATCCCGGGTTTCATCCAATACAACAGGCATAAATAATTGTGAACTTAAAACAAGAAGTAGGTGTTATACTTCTGATTAAAACAGAGTATAAAAAATAAGTAGGAAAGCGTAGGAAATAAGATGGAAATTAGATGGTATACGTGGAATGTATAGAAATAAAGAAGTAGATCGATCTATTTCAGAATGTGGAATCGGTTACAGATGGCGTTGAATCAGAAGCCGATTATCGGTTGAGATGCGGATCCGGATGTCTCAAGTCTCTCATTGTAATCGTCAACCTCACCTTCATGGTAAGTTGATCTTGCCTTGGACGCTAATCTAACCTCAAAGCGAATATGACCTTAATAGCACATTAATCTTCCACTGCAGTGGCAATCGCATATCTATAATATTGCTCACGTGAACGTAATTATTCGCTGATTAGTCAGAAATTTTTAAGCGCGCGTTTGAATCAGAAATTTCTATGACGTCACACCGACGAGTCATCGAGTTATTTGCTTCTTCGTGCACACGTTACCTTCAGGTTAAACTTGAAGTCCTAGACAACAGGTAAGGTGCGGACGACGCCAACCTCTGCAGTTGTAAGATGTCGTTGTACACTGGAACCACTGATTACACGCCAAAGGTTACTGGGTGCGTTTTGTTGACAAACAGTGATCAAGGCCTCAGCTTTCAGGATGCACGTAGGGACCTAGCGGCCACGTATCGAATGCCTGTATGCAGTGTTAATTTTATTGTCGTCAGGGAATAGGCAGTGAACGACTAATCACATTAAGAGGATTAAAGATCAATTGAGACGCCAGTCAACTGATTAACTTAGAAAAATTTATCAATTCAAATTAAACTCGCAGCAATCGTAATGTACCTATACGGAAACAATTAATTAAGGTAGGCCTATTATTATGCCTTTTCTGGTTAGATAGAGGCAACTTTAGATTTTCTTGCGAAGATCGCTTCAATTGGTTGACCTTGCCCGAGTGGTTTGAGCTGAATGGAATTCTTTCCGATGCGTAGGCTTAGCTCTTACACGGAATGAAGTACGTACACTGTAGAGTTCCTTCGTGACTCTATCGCGGAATGTACAACGTTCAGCGGAGATCTCTTCAGTGGAGTGTGTAAATGAAGTGCAATCGCAACAATAACGATGGATATAGTCCAGTCAAATGGGAACCGTTAGACGGGTGGATTACGAGTGGTTTACGACAATAAACAATTAAAATATCGATATCGGTTCCTCGTAAATACTCGCAATTCGACTAAGATTTCTCACGGAGGCGTCCAACTTCGATCAAACAGCCTACTCGCAAATAGTTATTTCTGGAATCCTGACGATATTTAATAACAAGCGTTCAAGCCCACTACATCACGGCACATCTGAAACCGGAACGAACCAAACAGCCTGGCTAATGCGGATTTGATTTGATATTGCGCCGGTGTATAAGCTGGTCTCAATGAAGTGGCTTTTGTGGGCGCTGAGAAATTTCCAAGACTTACATTACATTGCGACATAGCCTAACTCTGTAATCGAGTCATCGAACAATCTTCTTGTTTTTCTTCTCTGTTTCGTCAGGCATGTGTCGAGGCACAGGTTTGTACAAGATGGGTCCATTTCTTTCTGTCTCTGATTGTATCCAGGGTCGTTCTCATGTCTGATCTTCGTTGCCTGTCTTGTTCTTTAAGATCTTGTCTCACGTTTTACATCCACGTCTTTGCTTGTCTTCCTCGACTCCGTGTTCCCTTCACGTGACATTATAATGTCCTTGCTGGTAACCTCATGTCATCCATGCCCAAACCGCGTCAGTCTTAGTTGTCTGATCTTGTCTACCAGTGTTTCCTCTGTCCCAACTCCTCCTTCCGGACTACCTCATTATGAAGCCATTCTCGTCTGGTCCTCCCCCGCTATTCTTTTTATCCAGCTCATTTCCTCCACTTGAATCCTCCTTTCATTCTCCTTCCGTAGGCACCAACATTCAAATCCATACATCAGTACTGGAGTGATAAATACCCTATACAGTTTTATTTTCGTTCTTGTTGATATGCTGCTCGTCTTCCACATCCTACTCAACCTGCCAAACATCGCTGACGCCATGCAGGTCAATCATACGCTTTATGTCCTTTGTACATTGTCCATGCATCTTCGTCATTAATCCTCCCAGGTACAAACACTCAGTGGACTTGCTCCAGCTCACTCTTAGCCTCAGCGCTTTATATTGTTTTCCGATAGTCATTGTCTTGGTTTTTTGCACATTTATTCGAACAATACAATTTACAAATTGGTTTCGACGATAAGCTTCCGAAGTCGATCAATCTACTCTCTCCCTTCTCATTCTCACTTCTCCTACGTAACGTTCTTCAAACGTTCCTCTCTAAAATTGCGCCTGGTCTATAATTATAATCTGATTCTTCGTAACGTTATTTATTTCTAAGGTGGTAGCCATGTACATACTTATCTCGTAAGTTAGAATAACAGTCTGCCTCTCTACCTCTTTGTATATAGGTAAATACATTTTATTCCTGCAATACTTTTCAGTTCTATTGTTTTAATGAATTCAGCCTATTCTAGTGATGGAATAAGTAAATATTAAAATGATAATAAACATGTTATTTGGCAGTATAGTGAAATTGCTATAGTTCGAGGGTAGGATAATGTCGGCAGGTGAGATAGATTTAATTTATCACGCAGGCTATCGCGCGGAAATATATCAAGAATATTGTCATTAATCATCGTTTTTTTTGGTAAAACACGCTTGGGTAATAGTGGAAAGTTTGGGAAACCAACGCTTGTGCAGTAGCGTGGATAGATCAAGACTATAGTCTGACATGGCTTTTGCGGGAAAGGCTTTTAAAAGGCAGTCCCAAATGCAATATTGAGAGAACGCGTGAAGATTTTGTTCGTTGTTTAAGTCTCAAATGTCGTTGATAGATTCGTGCGTGTCCGGAATGTTACGTGAAATTGTAACGTACTGCTGTCATTGAACTGTTTGCTAAAGTAATTACACCTAGCAGATTCAAAGTTTGTGGGTTCCTATCTCGAGTAAACCGTGCACTACAAACAGGCCTGGATTAACCACGAGTCCAGTGGGTCCACAGACTGCAGGCCTACTAAAAATGTCACAAATAAGGGGCCTACCATTAGATTTCTACCTTACAAAATTTATACATTCTAATGCTGTCCTTAACTATTATTTTAGATTTCAAGTGTTACATAGTTGACATGTAACAACTGGAATATGTTTAAGCACGCTAGTTTTACTGCAGACAAACAACGGTAGTCACTTGCAACTTGACAGCTAAGACAATTATGAGATTTGTGACCGTTAGCTCCTTTAGGCCGTTCGGGTTCCAGGACAATTAACTCTGCATACTGAGGCTGCTGATAGCCTCTTCTGCCCATCACCATCGCCTCTCCAAATGATGCAGATAATTATGAAGGAATACAACTTGCTATCAGGATTTCCGAATGTTTGCATTGCTCTGGGTATATAGGCCTATCTTACACTTCCTGTGACTAACTGCAGCGGTGAAAGATCACTTATTTGTAGTCACCTAAGCTTCTTCCGCCCATCACTGTCCAAATGCTGCAAATAATAATTAAGTAATAGGCCTACAATTTCCTATCAGGATTTCCGAATATTTGCATTGCTCTGGGTATATATCTTACACTTCCTGTGTCTAACTGCAGCGGTGAAAGATCAGTTAGTCATCTAAAGCGCATGGAAAATGCTTTAAGATCAACGATGGGACAAGATAGACTGACAAATTTAATACTTATGAACAATGAGTGCATGGGACAAGATAGACTGAAATTGTACAAAGGCGAGATTGTTGACAGTTTTTCTATTATGAAAGCAGGTCGTAAACAGTTTTAAATTCACAAATAGGTCTATCTTTCTATATTTTTTTAATTTCGTCAACAATTTTGGTTAGACATCTATTTGGGCCTACAATACAATTTTGGAACCAGGCCTACAAAATGTAAATCGGGCCCTGACTACAAATCGGGTAACAGTTCGAAGCGCGGTCGTTTGACACTTTAGACTCCGTGGATTCTCTAATTTAAGAGCAGCTTCTCAGAGGCGATCTTCGGCGATTGCATAAACGGTGGGGGTAATCTTACCGTCAGAGAAAATTAATACAGCCCTCATAAATAAAATTTTAATTTCATGGGAAGGTAACATCCTTACCTTCAAGGTAAGATAATTTTACCTTCAGGCTATGATAATCTTACCTTCATAGGCTAACATTATCTTAATGGTATGACCTTCATTGCCAGGCTTGTCGACCGATACAGAGAAATGTGATTCAGTGTTCGGGAAATGGAAATTAGCATTATACTTCTACCATGTAAGCCCCCTCCTGCCTGTGATTAATTCTTGACCTACTCTTATAAGACCTACGTCATTTCGCAATCATCGAGAGACAAGCCGCGATGCCCTTTTAGCGAGTGGCGCCATATAAATTGATTATCGAAGCGAATTAGATGGCAGCCTCCCAAGCGAGAACTTGTACTCAAGATGCGCCTTCGCTCTTCAACCGCTTTATCTCCTGCCAACGACGACAATATCGCACTCGGTGGCGTAAGATCGCGATTGGTGTTAAATACTGTAAGTGAAAATGCTTTTCTGCAGTTACACTTGCGCTGTAAATGCACGATCAAGTGTTCAGTTCATCTGGTGTTAGCAGAAAACTGAAATAACCTTAAGCAGAGTTATTAATTTTTACATACATTTGTATAGCGCCAACAAAATATGACGACAGGCATCGATTGATGGAGCTAAACAATTATGCGTGAAGCACAAGCTGAAGGTCTCTGCACAATAGCCGCCTCTGAAGAAGCACGAAGAACACGAAGAACAGCTAGTAAAGCTAATCTCGAGAGGGAACTGTGTGTGTGATGTGCTGGCGACTTCCTTTTCTCGGTCTCGGCAGCTGAGGGTAGATATTCATTCTTCCTCCTCGCCGTTTGACCTTCTTACACACAATGTACGGTCAATGTACTCATTATAGTTGAGTTGGCAAGGGGTACATGTGGGGAGAAGTCACGCAAAACATCTTTGGCCTGGCGGAGATCTGAACCCCAGACCTTTCGGTTGGCATTCCATCACGCTAACCATTATAGTATCGCATCAACCTTTTAAAAAATATGAGCAATCAACCATTTGGCTACCAGTTTACCATGTCACCAGCTCTAACACTTGCCTAACTCTAAGCCTCAGTCCAGCACCAGCATAGCACCAGCACTGGGCAAGGCAATATCTTGTGGTCGCCAAGGCAATGTATTTTAGTTGCCAAGGCAGCCTCTATTGGTTGCCAGACCTTGTATTGCAGAATGGCTTGTTGTACAAAGGAATGGGTTAGAATCTGGCGATTAGAAGCTAGCGATTAGACACTAGCTTCCAGTTTTTTTAGCGAAATCTCGTTGCTGACTAGGCCATAGAAGTCAAACTTCTAATCAAACAGCTAACGTTTAAACTTGCCATTATTACATGTATACAGCGTCGGTCGAAAGCGTTTTGCAGGTGTTTAAAGTGGTTATTGCGCTGTCCAGCGCCGCAGAGCATCTTGTGCTTGTCGACATTTGCCACGCAGTAGTATAACTAAACTTACTTGAAGAAGTGCAGTCGTCCTTTTCTCGGCCTTTCCGATCTGGTTCCCTCCCCGTCTGGCATTCAGAGCAGACATATTAGCTCTCATTCGAATCGCACTCTGTGCCGCAGCCACCACCCACCCTAACCCAACTCCATCTTTAATAAGTTTATGGCATTTTTATTTCTAACTGCTTTCGCTGGATGCCCAAGATCACCGACTCAAAACGGTTTGGCTGTTAGCACACGAATATAATTTGACTATTCCAACGCGGGTCATGACCTTAGCCGTGATTGGCATATCCTCTCCAATCTATGCGTCACAGTTCTTCTCCGTTTGTTTGCGTGTATCCCTCTGTTTCATTCGGTCTGGCTGTCTACATGCGTCTTCATCTGTCTCTTCACTAACTGCTGTTTCACGGTTTCGTCTGTGAGTGATGTTTGAGTTTTGTATATTTTATTAATATGGCACTATATAAGTGTTCACATGAGATTGGATCAGATTTGTCTTCTCTGCGTTCATTTTTTTCGTTGTCTGACAGGCTGTCCATCTCTCTCTTATTGTTCCCGTTCCTCTTCCATTGTTTACATCTATCAGTTTATCTTCCGCGTCTCTGATTACTCTGTCTACCTTTGTCCCTTAGTGTCTTCCTACCCGTTTGTCTGTCTGGCAATATATGCCCGTACTTCCATCTGTCTGCCTGTCTGTTCGTCTGCCTGTCGGTACGCATACTTTGTCTATCTCTCATACATCTCTCAGGCCTTCTGTGCGTCCGTCCGTCCCTTCGTCATCTTGTATATCTGCATGTCTTTCCAACTGTTCGCATGTCTATCCGTCTGTCTGTCTGTGGTTCTCTTAGTCCGACTGTTTGTCTGACTGTGTGGCGCCCTTTAGTGATCTGCCAAGCTCTCGTTATAAGAACACGGAGGTGTCTTAGATATTGTTCAGGCAGGGACGAGAGCTGCATGCAAGGAGACCAGGAGGCGTCGAAGAGCTATGAAATACGATAAGTGTAGTTGACAGGCAAAGTATTCATCATTCTTTCGCCATGCAAAACTCCAGACCAAGGCAATCCGTTCGCTGGCTTTTGATAAATAAATATGAAAGAGAAGGACTAGCAGCCGAATGGTTAGTGGTTTACACAAGTAGGCTGTGTTTGCGGTTCGTTTTCAATTGAAACAATGCTGTTTAGTTGTGTGATCCGTGAGCATAGGTTGTCCGGTTGTAGGCTGTTGTTTTTCGAGTTTTTGCTTTAGCCAAAAGCTTCAGCAACAAAGTACCGCCGTTCGGCAGAGTTCTTGTGGAGCAGAGTAAATCAGCGATTAGTTTAGTTTATGGTCATAGGGATCTCCAGCTCTCCGTCAGGGTTCAAGGGAAATCAAGGTTTACCGGTTGGTCGGCATGAGGGAAGATAAACAGGTGGGATAAACCAATGGCAACTGATTTACACGACATTTAGAAGTAATGACGAAAGAGTAGAAGAAGGAGCAGGAGAAGGAGGAGAAGGAAAGGGAGGGGTAGGAGGAGGCGGAGGATACGGAGAAGAATTATGGCAAGGAAGTAGACTGGAGGGTGTTGAAGGAGAAAGAACAGGAAATGATGTTCTTAAGTTGGGGCGGGAGATGGCTGAATGGTAGCACACTGGAACAAAGATCAGAAGGACTCGGTTTCGATACCTGCTAGCTCCATAAGGTTGACTTTGCCTTCCACTCCCTAGGGGCGACTGTAAAATGAGCAGTAGGACAGATGGCGCATTACAGGCTGCCATACAGTTAAATTCGACCCCTGGTGAACTTGTTTTCATCTGTTACTACCATGTAATCTTACTGGATACTTAGGGTAGAGTGGGGCAAAACGCCCCCTTTAACGGGTTTTGCTCAATTACAACGTGAGTAACAACATTTTCAGCATGAAATTATTGTAAGACCTTGTACTGAATGTCCCAAGTAAAGTGAAATTATGTCCGATAAAATGCCCCAAAAGATTACATTAAAAAATAATAAAATACAGAGTGCTTCAAAAGGGGGCGTTTTGCCCCTCACCTGGGCAAAACGCCCCCCGTGATTTGACCCCCGCTACCTGAAAAGTCGATGCACATAATCAACTGCAATCACTGCCATGATGCAACAATAACTATAAGATGTAAAGATCTCTAGAATTTTTTTAAAAAGATGTCATAAAAAATAATTAAATAAAAAAATATGCTTTGCTTCAGGTGACTCTGAGGTGAGAGGGGCGTTTTGCCCCATGTCAGCATTTTCCATAGGGGGCGTTTTGCCCCGCTTGGTGCTACTTTGTGAGATTGCCCATATAATAAAAAATTGATATGTTAAAGCCTCATTTATTGTGCACAGTTATTCGATATAGGGTATACTTTAGACCTATATTTGTATTATTGGCTATATCTAGCATTTTGGCACCATTAATGATACAGAATTGGCGGCTGACTCTTATAAGGAAACACGAAAAAATCAATTTTTCTAAAATAAAAATAAGCAAAGCATCTAAAGATAAATAACTGACGATTATCTCATTAGGGTACAACTAAGAAACCCCAGAACATTCAAAAATTTCATTACATGGCACAGGGGGGACAGGGCCGGGAGGGGGCGTTTTGCCCCGCGGGGGCGTTTTGCCCCACTCTACCCTATCAGTTTGAATTAATAAACGAATATTATTTATTATTCTCATTATTATAATCACTTTTAGTTCAGTCGCAATCATGATCATCATCATCGTCGTCGTCGTCTTCGTTATTGTTATTGCTCCGCTCGCCCTTGTGTCTTGATATTGGTTTCTTATTGGTCTATTGTTATGCGGTCATTATTATAGCTGCCGTAGTTGCTGTGGACTAAATGCTGATAATAATTACAGCGATGAATATGACAGCGACGACGACAACGATGATGATACTGAAGAAATACAGTATTAGTGTCACAATCTCACTCCGCACTTATTACCCTCCACTCCCAACTAGCCTTTGAGGTGCAGAACATGCGAGTTAGTTCAGCAAACTATCCCTCCTGAAGAGAATCTTTCGTTACTTCCCATTTATCCAGTTCGCCCTTTTCTCCCTTCCAAAAATTACATTTATAAAATGCCGTTTGCTCTATCTATCTATCTATCTATCTATCTATCTATCTATCTATCTATCTATCTATCTATCTATCTATCTATCTATCTATCTATCTATCATCTATCTATATCCTGTCTCGCCCTTTTCACCCTCCCAAAAATAATTACATTTATAAAATCCCGTTTGCTCTCTGTCTATCCCTCTCGCTCTCTACGCTTTTTCCCTTCCACCCCAAACAACTGATCCCTATCAAACAACCCCTTCCCAATGCCTTTCCATTTATTTCTATAACCTTCCTTCCCTTCCAACCTCTCCCTCTCTCGTTTCTTCTCCTACATTAATAAATCCCTTCCACTTCCCGTTTTTCGCATTACTCGTCCTGACTCTCCCCCTCTTCCCAGTCTTCAATCAATATCCCCTCACCAACATCTCGTTCTATGTTTCTTCCTCTGCCGAATTTCTACCCCTCACAACTTCCCCTAACCTACTCCACCTCTTCCACTCCCAACTTATTTATCTTTATCTTCTATTTATCTTCATATTTCTTTATATACATTGACATTTATGTAGATTACACTGTTCTTCTACGCAGGACCATGCAGATTAACATTTTGTAGGCCTGGTTCCAAAATTGTATAGGAGGCCCCACATATATGTTTAACCAAAAGGTGCTGACGAAATTAAAAATTACAGAACAGATAGGCCTATTTGTGACTTTAAAACTGTTTACGACCTGCTTTCATGATAGAAAAAACTGCCAACAACCTATAGACCTAGCCGTTGTACAATTTCACACTCATTGTTCATAAGTGTTAAATTTCTCAGTCTATCTTGTCCCGTCGCTGATCTTTAAGCATTTTCGATGCGCTTTAGGTGACTAAGTGATCTTTCACCGCTGAAACTATTAGGCACAGGAAATCCTGATAGGAAATTGTATAACTTAATAATAATTATTATTTGCAGCATTTGGAGAGGCGATGGTGATGGGCGGAAGAAGCTTAGGCGACTACATTTAATTGATATTTTACCGCTGCAGCTAGACACAGGAAGTATAAGACATATACCCAGAGCAATGCAAACATTCGGAAATCCTGTTAAATTGTATTCCTTCATAATTATTTGCAACATTTGTAGAGGCGATGGTGTTGGGCGGAAGAGGCACTCAGAAATGCTGCAAATAATAATTATTATTAAGTCATACAGTTTGCTATCAGGATTTCCGAATGTTTGCATTGGTCTCGGTATATATCTTAGACTTCCTGTGTCAGCAGCCTCAGCAGAGTAGACTGTCCTGGGAACCCTAACAGCCTAAAGGAGCTAACGGTCACAAATCTCATTTGTTTAGCTGTCCAGTTGCAAGTGTCTACCGTTATTTGTCTGCAGTAAAATTAGCGTTTTTAAATATATTCCAGTTGTTACATGTCAACGATGTCACACTTGAAAACTAAAATAATAGTTAAGGACAGCATTATGTGTATAGTTTGTAAGGTAGAAATCTAATGGTAGGCCCCTTATTTGTGAAATTTTTAGTAGGCCTGGGTCTGTGGACCCACTGGACCCGCGGTTAATCCAGGCCTGCTTCTACGTTACCTTGGGACCACGAAAGTAATTGCCAAAAATTCTCATATAATTCGATCTATTTTGAACTTTTCGCAAACTTTATCTGACCTTATAATGTATCAAATCTTATTATGCTGTCATTGACATTCAGTTATGGCCATGAGCTTATTAATTTAGTTTCTGGTTATGGTTTGTCTGTAAAAGACAACATGGTAAGATCGCAGGTTCACTACGTTTATGCTTCGTTGAGTTGCTCCCAGTCTGGAAGAGTTCTTGTAGCTGTTCATTAATTATTGTTTAAATAAAAACTGGGTCTGTAGATTATTTTTTGTCCCGCTCCCTGCCGAATACCTTGCAAAGTTTATTTTGCTTAGGCCTATTGCTTTTTCTTATTCTCTAATTGCAAAGTTTAGTAGGGTCAAATTTATAGTTTGAGGAGATTGATATTTTTACAAAAACGAGTAATGAGAATTAGATTTGCACACACACACAACACACACAGACACACAGACACACACTTAAACACACACACTTAAACACACACACACACACACACACATCTGACTTTATGACTGCTTTCTCTATTCAGCTGTTTGATGGTCATATTGAATCTAACATCATTTAGAATAGCGCAGAGAGCGCCTCTGAGTAGGAATCTCTCAAGGGGCGCTATATAAATTTTTTCCAGAATGAATGAATGAGCTGACAAGTTTCAGAGCACTCTTCTGGCTCTTTTTGACATCTCCCCAGTCTTTGACATGGTGGACCACGAAATTCTTCTCCAGCGCCTTGAGTACTCCTGTGGACTCAAGGCCCCTCTCCTTTGACTCTGGCCTTATCTGTCTGATCGCACCCAAATGATCATCTCTGGTGACTCTAGAACCCAGTGGGTCCCTGTTGTATTCGGTGTTCCTCAGGGGTCTGTCCTGGGCCACTCATTAATTTTATACTCGGCTGATGTCCCTCTCTTTTCCCTAATCATTCGGCGACTGGTCACCTTTTTGCTGATGACGTCCAAGCTTATGTCCGTGGGTCACTTTTACACAACTCCTTCTTGCCAGTAAATTTGAGGCTCTCTCCCTATATCATCATCTCTGGATGTCCTGTTAGCGCCTTTCCTTAAACTCCTCCAAACCTAACTAATTTGCTTTGGCACTCCTCGACAGCTACCCCCTTTTAGCCTTTCGTTTAGCGTTCGCGACCTAGATGTAACCCTAGACAGTTCTCATTTACTTGTACAGAACACATTGTGAAGCTTACTCACTCTTTCTACTATAAACTAAGGCGTCTCAGAGCTATTTGCAGATCTGTTTCATCTTCGACCGACCTTTAACTCAATTGTCCACGCTTTCGTCTGCTCACGAATAGACTAATTCTTTTCTCGTCGGTCTCCATAAAGTTCGTCTATCTCCTCTCCACTGGTCTTCAGTCTGTAGGCCTACTTAACGCCGCGGCTAGACTGATAGCCCGTCTCTCTCGATTCTTTCAAATCCCTACGTTCATGGCCGAACAACTTCACTGACTCTCTGTCTCTGTCTCTCTCTCTGTCTCTCTCTCTTTCTCTGTCCGTCTGTCTCTCTGTCTGTCTATCTCTCTCTGTCTGCCTCTTTCTCTCTCTCGCTGCCCGTATAGAATTCAAAGTTCTTATTCTAGTGCTTAAGTCTATATTAGGTCTTGCTCCGAAGTGTCTTTGCGATTTGATTTTTCGACCCCTCACTGCCACGTCGCAGCGTGTCAAAGAGGGGTCTTCGATCCGCTGTCCGGCTTGACTTCTTTGTTCCCCGCGTCAGGACTACCATGGCTCAGTAAAGATTCTTCGCCTCTAGGCCCCTCTTTATGGAATAGACTTCCACTCCAGTCCGCTCCACCATCCTCTCTAGTGATCTTTCCGCATCCTTCTCTCATCTCAAATCCTGCTATTTCTCTCTGGATCTGTCGCACTGGGAGCGCTTCTTAATGACGCATGCTGTGAGAAGCGCTTTATAAATGCTCAGATACGATACAATACGATACAAAACCTACACACCCATACACAAACACCTACAAACACACACCTATGGACACACCTACACACCAACACACACACACACACACACACACACACACACACACACACACATATATATATATTTCACACACACGCACACATAACAAACACACAAACACACACACAGTCATACACACTTATATATATATATAATATATGGCATGCCACTGTGCTATATCAGTTTTCAGAATGCTTAGTATATCACGATTGCAAGATAAGATCACATTTCATATTGGTTTCTTTATGTTTCGGTATCATCGCAAAATGTTGCCATTCAATTTCGATAACTACTTTTGCACGGGTGCCGCTGTGCATGATTATAGCACTTGAACTTCATAGAAATACCGGAGTGAACGGCACATACCAGGCTGAAACAATTAAGCATTATTATTATTATTATTATTATTATTATTATTATTATTATTATTATTATTATTATTATTATTATTATTATTATTGTTATTGTTATTGTTATTATTATTATTATTATTATTATTATTATTATTATTATTATTATTATTATTATTATTATTATTATTATTATTATTATTATTATTATTATTATTATTGTTATTATTGTTAATTGTTATTATTAATTATTATTAATATTATTATTATTATTATTATTATTATTATTATAATAATAATAATTATTATTATGAATTAGTAACTTCTCGAATTAGTAACTTCTCTAGTGCTGATGTATAATGCACAAGCCATCAACCGATGGTGCACCAAAGCCAAACAAAGCTTAAATAGTCTGATCTCTTTTATGAAGTCTGCTTTCTTCCGAATTGGCCAATTCAAAATCGGCAGTTACAAATTATTTGATTACTACATAGATCTGCTAATAATTCTGATAACAGTTATGACGAACTCGTTCAATAGTCTGCATTGTTAATGAAAACTTATTAACCATAACCATGCCATAAATTTTATTGAACCCAAGTATCAGTATTGACAACGAAAAACAAGTACAAAAGGAAATAAAATACAGCCCGTAAAAACAAAGTTTTTTACTATATCCATCTAGTATCCTATAATGCGTCTTATGAAGCAGTTACCTCTACAAATATATAGTCCGCGTTCATTTTACAACATAGCGTGCGTTTAATGAGGCAGCGCACCCGTTTTTGTTGCGGCCAATGGCAACGCTGGCCAATGGCAACGCTGCGTATGGGAAAAGGGATTCCCCGATTCGAAAAGTTGAGTCCCCGATTCTATAAGCTTGCCTTTTTGGGGAGCTGAAATTTTTATAGAATGAAATGTCTCCGAGGGCGAGTCTATCTGCCAAGTTTCATGACGATTGAATGATTGTAAGTGATCGAATTAGTCGTCGAAAGATTTGACTTTTTAGCCTGTGGCTCAAACATAGTTACATATATTCAAGATTTCCGTAAGTTAAACTAGATGGATAATAAATAAAATACAGCCCGTAAAAACAAAGTTTTTTACTATATCCATCTAGTATCCTATAATGCGTCTTATTAAGCAGTTACCTCTACAAATATATAGTCCGCGTTCATTTTACAACGTAGCGTGCGTTTAATGAGGCAGCGCACCCGTTTTTGTTGCGGCCAATGGCAACGCTGGCCAATGGCAACGCTGCGTATCGGAAAAGTGATTCCCCGATTCGAAAAGTTGAGTCCCCGATTCTATAAGCTAGCCTTTTTGGGGGAGCTGAAATTTTATAGAATGAAATGTCTCCGAGGGCGAGTCTACCTGCCAAGTTTCATGACGATTGAATGATTGTAAGTGATCGAATTAGTCGTCGAAAGATTTGACTTTTTAGCCTGTGGCTCAAACATAGTTACATATATTCAAGATTTCCGTAAGTTAAACTAGATGGATAATAAAATACAGCCCGTAAAAACAAAGTTTTTTACTATATCCATCTAGTATCCTATAATGCGTCTTATGAAGCAGTTACCTCTACAAATATATAGTCCGCGTTCATTTTACAACATAGCGTGCGTTTAATGAGGCAGCGCACCCGTTTTTGTTGCGGCCAATGGCAACGCTGGCCAATGGCAACGCTGCGTATGGGAAAAGAGGATTCCCCGATTCGAAAAGTTGAGTCCCCGATTCTATAAGCTAGCCTTTTTGGGGAGCTGAAATTTTTATAGAATGAAATGTCTCCGAGGGCGAGTCTATCTGCCAAGTTTCATGACGATTGAATGATTGTAAGTGATCGAATTAGTCGTCGAAAGATTTGACTTTTTAGCCTGTGGCTCAAACATAGTTACATATATTCAAGATTTCCGTAAGTTAAACTAGATGGATAATAAAATACAGCCCGTAAAAACAAAGTTTTTTACTATATCCATCTAGTATCCTATAATGCATCTTACGAAGCAGTTACCTCTACAAATATATAGTCCGCGTTCATTTTACGACATAGCGTTCGTTTAATGAGGCAGCGCGCCCGCTTTTGTTGCGGCCAATGAAAACGCTGCGTATCGGAAAAGGGGATTCCCCGATTCGAAAAGTTGAGTCCCCGATTCTATAAGCTAGCCTTTTTTGGGGAGCTGAAATTTTTATAGAATGAAATGTCTGCGAGGGCGAGTCTATCTGCCAAGTTTCATGACGATTGAATGATTGTAAGTGATCGAATGAGTCGTCGCAAGATTTGACTTTTTAGCCTGTGGCTCAAACATAGTTACATATATTCAAGCAAGATTTCCGTAAGTCAAACTAGATGGATAAAAAGAGACTAGCAACAAGGGGAACAATAGGACTACGACCCTAGGAGATCTAGGTCCTGTTAATGGGCCACCTGAAAGAAAAGCAAATTTTTGGCAGTAGCCTACTATTAAATCACAAGTATGAGATATAGGCCTAACATAATAATTCTTAACTAGTTAACTAAGTCTAATAAATTTAAGGAGCACTAGACAATGGGGGCGATAAGATGAGACAATAGTCTAATTTTAAACAGCGAGATGTTGGTAAAATTACGCATGGTGAGAGGCACTGGTTTATGGCAGCGTGTCCCAAAGTGCTTTCCGTGGAAACTATAGGGTTCCATGAGGGGAAGACAAGGGTTCCAGAAGGAAACTGGATAGACCTCACATATTCCATATAAATTATTGCACTGCAAGGGACTTGGTTTAAAGTTTAAAGTTTACTTTTTCATGTAAGCCATTTTGTCTAAAATATGCTTTTGTATAAAAGAGAATTCAGCTATTCATAACTGTGTTATTAAATAAACCGATATCGGTCTGCTTCGCAGGTGCAACGTATAAAAAAATGCTTTATTTAGGTCAGAGTTCCATCCAAAAATTTT
>JACEVL010000539.1:342500-367500 GCA_020284085.1 Aporrectodea caliginosa | reverse complement strand
AGACAGAGAGACACAGTGAGATAAAGACACAGCAGAGAGAGAGAGAAAGAGAGACAGAGAGAGACAGACAGAGATACAGAGAGTGAGAGAGTGAGAGAGAGAAGAGAGACAGACAGAGACAGAAAGAGACAAAGAGAGAGAGACATAGAGACGGAGAGAGAAAGAGAGAGACAGAGAGGGTAAGAGAGGGAGAGACAGAGAGACAGAGAGAGGGAGAGAGGAAGACAAGGATGAAATAATGCAGAGAAAATTGAGAAGATACAGAAACAAACAGGCATACATACGTGTGATAAATTTATTAAAAATCAACGGACAAGCACCGAACGAGAAAGATATATTTATAAACGAAAAAGAAAAAGCCCTGGAGCGACAGTGACGCAGATAACGATAAGAAGATGTAAGGCGATAGAGAGAAGAAATCCAAAGGGAACAGCAGTCAGCGAGGCAGAAAATTAAGGAGTTAGCTGCGGGAAGAGAGGTATAATCGAGTGATGGATATGAACTGGAGATGGAAGATGAACGGATGGAAAAGGTCAACAAGATATTTATTTCTCAGAGACAGCAATCATCCTAATGAAGTTAAATTGCATTATATTAACCATATAGCCACACTTTTTATTGAAACCAATCAAACAAAACGGTTTTGACAGATGCAATAGGTTACAACGAAGATATTGAATCAAAGGCAGAGTCCTAAAAGGGCCTAAGCCCCGCTAACAAGGGTCACCTTAAAATAATCTTCGAATAAGACCGTCATAAGAAGGTGATCGTGATATTATTGTGGGACTATGTTCGAATACACAGAGAAAAGAGAAGTCTTGAAAGAACCAAACTTAACTAGTTAACTAATGTACACGCGAAATGAACTTAAATAACATGAGAAAAGAGATATAAGTTCGTAATTGAGTTTTAAACAAGAGGTGAAATTTCTGAGCTGGAGCGGGAGACTATTTCATATTGCGGGACCAGCGTTTTTGAGAGAGAATTTACGTGAGTTGGTACGCTGTAAACTGTAATTGTCATTGGAAACTTATACAGCGCCACTTCAAGGCGCTCATCAGAAGCGTTCACGGTCTCATGTCCCAGAATTAGTGAGAAGTGGTGCGGTCTTCAAGCGTTTGCAGAAAGACCCGAGAGAGAGAAGACAGAGAGACAGACAGACAGACAGCCAGACAGACAGAGACAGAGAGAGACAGAGAGAGACAGAGAGAGACAGAGAAAGACAAAGAGACAGAGAGAGACAGACAGACAGACAGAGACAGAGAGAAGAGAGACAAATACAGAGACAGAGAAGGAGACATATAGGAGTGTACGATGGATTGTGCCTAAGAAGCAAGAAATTGGGCGGTGTAGTGAATGGATCATGGAATGTTTTGAAAAGGTAGAACTTAAGTTTGGAATGGAAAATGCGATGGTAGTCGCACTGAATGGTTTAGGCATTTTGTATTGTAGAGAGATTGTATCGAATTTTTCTGTACGAGAGAATAGACAAAAGAATTGCTTAAGTGACAAGTGGAAAGAGAAATGATTATTTTGACGGCAGTAGGAACAAGAATAAACGAACTTTGATAAGTCAAATAAACCCAGAAATCAAGCTATTATAGGATAAGCAAGCAAACAGATTAGTAGGACCCTGTTCGCTTTGTTTTTTGGAATGTGAATTTAAACGGTGGCATGATACTTTTAATGCTGAGGCTCGGAAGAAAAGCGACTACGAGGAGTAAGTTTCATGGGACAGTGATCTGTGTTCTAAACACATACCCATAATTATAATGGTATTACATTTACATTCATTGCCTTAAAATGCTCTGCAGCGCATTACATCAGGCCTAAATGTATATTACGTAACGTAATAGATGTACATCGACCTCTTGAGTCGAATGGACTACCAAATACGAGCCGAATACAACCGAACAACACCGAGTGCAACAACAGAGGAAGAGATAGAGGAGAAACTGCATGTGCAACAACTGACACACGCTTGGGACACTCTGCAGTCAAGGGTTAGGCACATTTACGTGTTACCTTCAACTTCACGTTTTATATCCAGTGCTGTATCGTGGTAGTAATTAATTATCTTTAGTGTAATTGGATGTGTTCCGCACTGTGACATTGCAACTTTATGTATAAGTGTATGACGGAGTACCGTGTCTTCCCTCTCCTTACTTCGTGCTACCATGCCCTATTCTACTAAACCCTATCGTATCAGGCCATACATTACTTTGCGTTTCCTCTCCCTAATAGACCCTATCCATCAATACCCTACACTATTTGCTTACAATATTCTACTCTACCACGTACCCAACCCTATCTTGTTTAGGTAACCTAACGTTTCCCTATACTTTACCTTATCATAGTTTACCCCACCCGCCCAGTCTTCTATTATTTAACTTACCACACTGGACCCTGCCGTACTTGATCTCACCTTATGATTAGTTCACCTAGGTTGGGGTTCCATAGACATTTGTCTAAGATCTTTATTGTTCTCGTTCCAGTTCAACTGTTGCGGTGTATCCGGTCCACGTGACTTTCGGGTGAGCACGTGGTGGAACCAGACAAAAGACTCCGAGGGACTTTATGTTCCAATGACCTGTTGCGTCCGCGAAGACCCTGAGAAGCCAGTCTACCGGAACGTTGATCTGTGTCAGGTCGAAGCACTTGTCCAAGAATACACTGAAATGCCACTCAAAGAACTACACGTAAAAGTCAGTCGCCAAATTAGCAATAAATAAATTAAATGATAATTGTTTAACAATTAGTTAACTGTTCTAAATTACTTACATAAGTGATTAATTAAGTAATTAAAAAAACTCACCAACAGAGTCATCATTGACACTGAAGCACAACCGATTGCTAGAAGGCTCGCCTTGTACGGGTTTGAACCTCCCTGAGACGGTTAATGGGTAGGAACCTCGAGCAAGTCCTTCACTCACAATTGCTCAGCGCCATCGATTGATGCTCTGCCAACAAGTAGTGGCGCTTACTGAATGCGTAATGATGATGATGATGATGATGATGATGATGATGATGATGACGACGACGACAATGATGATGATGATGATGATGATGATGATGATGATGATCAAATCAAATCAAATCAATTTATTGCAACCCAAAAACATAACAGAAATATACAGGGTGCGGCCGAAAAAAATGCCCCATTACGAAAATTGAGATTTCTCGAAAACCGCTAAACATTTTGTTACAAAACTTCGCCAGTCTATTTGACACATATCTATGTACAGCTTTGCTAAATCTAATGAAATTCGAATCATGAAAACCAAAATGGTGTAACCCTGAAGTGAAACAATGTCATTTTCGTTTCATCAGACAGTTACTGACAGCAATAAGTAACAAAGTAACGACGCAAACAGTAATGTAACAAGGTTCAATGTTACTTATTGTTATTGACAAGATTAGGCCAAGTGTTGAGTTTTGTGCAAGGAATGTTCGAAGTGACCGCCGTTTGCTTTTATGCAAGCTTGCAGACGTTTTCGAAAGCCCAGAACAGACTTCTGAATGGTCTCAAGTGGAAAGTCATGCCAGATGATTTGCAGCATATTTTTCAGTTCAGGAATGTTCTTCGGCTTTGTGGTAAATTTGTTGTAGGTCTCAAGCATTGCACCCCAGACAGCATAGTCGAGTGGGTTCAAATCTGGGGAATTTGGCGGCCATGAATCCTTGTCGATGAAGTCCGGGCAGTGACTTGTTAACCAATCTTGGGCCAGCTTTGCGCAGTGAGCGGGCGCTCCATCTTGCTGCAAAATGAACTGATTTCCCAAGACAGTGTGACAGTCATCGACAAGCTTAGGCAAAAGATTCTCCACGTAGTACTTAGCATTGACTTTGGCCTTCTCGTCAATGAAATGCAAGCGTCCCTTACCCTCATAGCTGACACCTGCAGAAACCATGATGTGGGAAGAGAACTTGGCTCTCTCGACCAACAGACGGCTTGGGTGGATATGGGCTTTTTTCTTCTTGAATAAAACTGTTTGCTTACAATTGCAATTTTACTCAAAATGTAAACAAAACACCGTCTGCAAAGCGGAAATGACTTAATTATGGCACACTGCAGGCTACTTTATGTAAAAATATGATTTCCTATTTCGTGAATGCCGTGTTCAGTTGAAAAAATGCAGTTCTTTCTTCTGTCTGATGTCATGATCACAAATATAAAGATACTGACATAAAATTTTCAAATAATATGCAAAAATATGTTACGAATAAGAATGAAAATATTTGTAACAAAATATTCAGCGGTTTTCGAGAAATCGCAATTTTCGTAATGGGGTATTTTTTTCGGCCGCACCCTGTATATCTAATTGCAACCCAAAAACATAACAATATATATCACATAACGACATAAAGAGAAAAAGAAACCAGGGTAGCAAAAGGGAAACCCAGAAGGGATGTTAGTCCCGCTTAAGTAGGGTCCCCGTGCCTTTGTACTCTATAACCTAAATTCATTATTGGCCTGTGAAAGAAAGAGATATAATGGTAAGGGCCTAATTAAATCAAATCATTGCATGAGAAGAAAAACTTAATTATAATATTAACTAAGAACTTAACTAAATGCGGCTTTGCATGATGATGATGATGATGATGATGATGATGATGATGATGATGATGATGATGATGATGATGATGATGATGATGATGATGATGATGATGATGATGATGATGATGATGATGATGATGATGATGATGATGATGATGATGATGATGATGATGATGATGATGATGATGATGATGATGATAATAATAATAATAATAATAATAATAATAATAATAATAATAATAATAATAATAATAATAATAATAATAATAATAATAATAATAATAATAATAATAATAATAATAATAATAATGAAGCACCATCAAATTGAGGGTACAATTAATTTATTCATTGTTCATTCTTTCGTAGTTGCAATTCTTTATTATTTTATCTACCCATTCAGAATGTTTTTCGTTAAACAAATTATTCATACATTTATTCATTCTACAGTTATTCTTCATTTCATTTTTTCCTTCCTTATTTCCTTCCCATCTTCAATCTTTCATTTCGTTCATTCATTCATTCATTCATTCATTCATTCATTCATTCATTCATTCATTCATTCATTCATTCATTCATTCATTCATTCATTCATTCATTCATTCATTCATTCATTCATTCATTCATTCATTCATTCATTCATTCATTCATTTCATTCATTCATTCATTCATTCAGTCAGTCAGTCAGTCAGTCAGTCAGTATGTCAGTCAGTTAGTCATGTAATCAGTCAGTCAGTTAGTTAATCAATGGTTCTTTTTGATCAGGGCTGTTACGAAGCTTTTGTCAGTTACGTTGAGTTTCTTGTCCACCATCCGCTCATTGTTGCCTTATTCAGCATCATCATCATTTTACAGGTAAGCCAACGTAACACAGCTTTATGCTTACATAGCAAGTGCACGTAGGTTTAATATGAAGTCAATAATAATAAATGCAGACTCTCGAAAAGAATGGTCAGCCTAGCAAATATCGAATAGAACTATTTTCACGTGGCCTTCACCTGAACGGCGTGAACGCCACTTCAGCAACAGTTGCTAAAATCTTTGATCTTAAAGGCATAGATTTTATTGCCGCGCTTTGAAATAGCAGCAGATCTAAACTAATTTACTTCTGAATAGCCTACATATTAAGTATTTCTGTAAGGCCGCTACATAACGCACAAGATATTAATCAATAATAGTAATTTAAGGTAACGCAATCTCGACAGCCTCTCTTCGTTCTTTTCAGTCTCTTCGTCGTCTTGACCTTTTTGTTCCTCGGGTTAGGACTGTCATGGCCCAATCCCGAGCTTTTGTCTGCATTTGCCCTTCACTGTGCAGTTACCTCCCTCCCTCAGTTCGCTCTACGATTCTGACTCGAGGTTCCACTGCATCTCTCCTCTGTCTTAAGTTTTGTCTTTTCTCTTGGGGACCTTCGCACTGAGAGCGCTTCTGATCGGTCTGCACTGCGAGGGGCGCTTTAGAAAGTCTAAATTACAATTATAGGCCTACAATGCAATACCGTACAATACAATCAGTCGTCTCTTCTAAGCAGAAGCACATTCTGAATTTTGGGACAGAAGCTGTAGTAGGCCTAATCCATGAAGTCCCAGAGACAAGAAGATTGGCGACGGAAGTTAAACGATCCGAAGAGATCGGTTTTCGGTTGATACTTTAGATCTAATACAAAGAGCTTCGTTGTAAAATGGAAAGTGTAAAAATACAGCCATTTGTTGTAATGATATTCGGTTGTTTTTGGATTTGTTTTCTTCAGCTGATCGACCTAATATTCTGTTTCATCTTGATTCTGTGGATAAGCAGAAAGTTACGAGACATTGACGCCAGTCTGAACGACGACAGCGATCAAGATGACGTCGACGAAGATTGATTAACTTTATTAATTAAAAAAAAATTATTTCCAAATTTATAGTGAATTATCGCAGATCGAAGATTTGTTGAAATTATTTTTGGTCTGGTTCTGTTCTGAAGAGGCTCAATCAAAGAAGAAGTTAGAAAAGGCATCAGTCTAATTAATTCTTTCCAGTCTATTCTGGTCTCAACTGACCTGCTAAGACTTGATCTGATCTGAACTATTCTTTTCTAATTTAGTCTAGAGTCTTCTATAGCACCTCCTGTCACAATATACAGAATAACAATCGATGGTTACAGCGACTGGTATCGCAGTCTTTTACGATAAGTAATCAACTGGGGACGTTTCGCCAAACTCTAAGAGATCCTAGCCACTGGAACATTTGGAGGCGCAAGCCTCTTTACTAAGTCTTGTTAGACCTTTGCAATTTGTAGCATTTGCACAAGGCAAAGAGCCTCAACACGTGGAAATGGACTGGGTATCCCTTAGCCTCTGAAAAGAGTAGGAAGCTTGGTCATGTATGCCTATGTTTTCTTATGAGCAAAAATCTTCGTTGCAAATCTCTTAAATACGTAAAGCGCAATTATTGCGCTATCAACAATTGAGTGATAAGTTATTTATTTTATAATAATAAATTTCGTACTCACTTAATGATCGATGTCTGAGAATTGACTGAATTACCAAACGCTTCTCCAAATTAAAACAAATCTTCCAGTCTTCTTAGGTTCTTTCGTAGTATCTCCGATTCTTCTTAACCATGCAGAGCAGCCAATGCTCGACTTCGTTTTATATCGAATTGGATGGGATCACAATCGATAAATATGAATAGGATTAGGCATAAGATTGTACAGCGACCTTTTCTTCGGCCTCTATTGTGCTACAGCGCTATACGAATTATTATTATTTTTTTACCCGAGGTATTCCCTCAGGCTATTAAAACTATGTATTATTATTATTATGATTATTATTATTATTATTATTATTATTATTATTATTATTATTATTATTATTATTATTGTTATTATTATTATTATTATTATTATTAGTAGTATTATTAGTAGTAGTAGTAGTAGTAGTAGCAGTAGCAGTAGCAGCAGTAGCAGTAGCAGCAGTAGTAGTAGTAGTAGCAGCAGCACCAGCACCAGCACCAGCAGCACCAGCAGCAGCAGCAGCAGTAGTAGTAATATAGGCCCTGTATCAAATTCAGACCGACTTTAGGTCAAATTACAGTTAACGCAGATTGAAACAGACAAATTCAAATGTAATGTAATGTAAATATTCGAAATTTCTCAGCCCCACACAAAGCCACATCAGAGAGACCAGCTTATCACCGGCGCTATAGCAAATCAAGTCCGCAATGACCAGGTTGTTTTGTCCGTTTCGGTGCCAGGTAAGAACAAGGGGAGGTCAATCCGAGGTGACACGGTAGGTGTGTATCAGGGCTTTTATAGAGCGCATTTTAGAGCCTCTCAAAAGCTCTGTCTGTCAGAAGGATTTAAACAGGTGCGTTTTAATGAACTTGAGTAGTTGCAAATGTTCGCAAGGAGGCTGTTCCAAGGGAAGCATCTATACATAGGAATGGGAGGCCCGTTCTAATGCTGACGTTTGAAAGCGAGGAACCTGGAGATCTCCCCGGGCAGCCGAACAAAGTGATTGACGACTCAACTGGGGCGCCAACCGACGTAAACAATCTTCATATCTGACGAGGAGACCTCCAACCAGGAGCAGAATCCTGACACTTTGATCATTTATACAGTGCAACGTATCTCTCTAATAGTCTGAAATATGAGAAGAAGTTTTGATAAATTGGCCACGTCATGGGCGGTACAGTTAAGAACGGATTGAAAGTGGCGGATTAATTGTATTTCACGACTTCACATGATTAGAGATAATATAACATCAATTATGATATCACAGCAATTTTAATCAACAAAGAAATACACAGTCTTACAGCTCTGTTTTACAGCACCGTGAATTTTTGGTTATAGTTTGCCATCAAAACTGTCAATTTTGTGATGGAGAACTATGCAGAACCATTCGACCTGTCTGAAGACCAACATCAACCATTGGGTACAAGTGTTAACATCCCCTATCTCATCCTCACCGTTTCCTACTCTATTCCCTCATTCCTTCCAAATGTCTACTATATCTCGTGTACCTGGTTCGGCTAATCTGCTTTCCTCCTCTTATGCCGATTGCGGACTGCCTTGCTTCCCTTGAGCTGTGCTGGCTGTTCCGTGACCATAAACCAGATGATTCGCTGATTTGTTGTTGCTCCTGAA
Organism: Aporrectodea caliginosa; assembly: GCA_020284085.1. NCBI lineage: Eukaryota > Metazoa > Annelida > Clitellata > Crassiclitellata > Lumbricidae > Aporrectodea > Aporrectodea caliginosa. The sequence continues at coordinate 358,817 of JACEVL010000539.1, read as the reverse complement.
AAAACTTGAGTCCGCGCAAGTGCGACATTTGGTTGACATATCAATTGGCTGAAGTAAAAACTTGAAAGAACGAAGCCACCAACCAATGACAACATTTTCTTCAAGAAGGATCGTTTGATTGAAGCAACAACTGGACAACATCAATCCAACAACGAGAACCTCCTTACCATGAAGTCTAGATTACCCTCCAATGTATGCAGTGCATATTTTAGTGAATTTGAAGTGGTGGGACAAATACCTGGTGAGAGTAAAAATTGTCATTGAAAAAAGGGTGAAAAATTTTTGCGCGCGATACATTTTGTCAAATCAGTGGTGGGACAAATCCAAGCAGTTAAAATATGCCCTGCCTGTTCTAGAAACTCGTCGGAAGTGCTCCCGACCTGACTACACAAGATCACAATCAAGCAGAATGGTCTTATGAGGCATAGAAAGTAGAAGCTCATGCCGCAGATTGCATGGAAGTCTGTTCCAGGAGGAGGAGGGGCCAACAACTGCAAAGCTCCGGAGAATGCGGTGAGATGGTCCAAGTTTATCATTTTGAGGACATCCTTTATGGACAACTTTGAATGATTTAAGTGTATCTGATTACCCTGGCAATTTCTGTAGCTCCAGGTGATACCGATGTTTACAACCCATAGCCTGTAATTGCGGCCGACAAATGTACAAGCCCTTAAACTTTAGTATACACCATACGATAGTTGCGCGTGGGCAGAAATAGTGGGCACCATATGATTTGGTCGATGGACATTGAGCAGCCTATGAATGGCACACAATGAGTCAGTAACATGCCAAGTTACATTCCTCATGGACTACCCATAGGAAGGATTCTGGTGGGGTCTATGCATGGATAAAGCAACGATCGCGGCCCAGTGCATGGAGCTCATGTTAGACGCATAGGCCTATTGCGTCATCTGCTTATTAGATGGGTAGGCCTATAATAAAGGTTGCGTCAACATCTATCTGTGACGTAATTTCGTGTCACATGGGAAACAATTGTAATAAGAAACAATGACGTGTTGCTGAGAGCCATTTCCGGTTCATGGCACTACGGAAGACGACGACGACGTTTCTGAAGTTTCAACAAATTCGAACACACTACTTCGAAATCTTGCTTCCCAGACGCCTACAAGAAGGTAAGCAGACGTCGAATTTTATATAGCGCGCCAATACTATCGAAGGAAGGAGTCACCGCGAGAAAATACAACAAACTAGCCGAACAAGAAGAAGACACGGAAAAGGAGGAAGGATGATCGAGTTAGTGAAGAGCAACAAGAACAACTAGGCCTACAACTGAGGAAAGAACAGTGATGTACGCTGCTGGCAAACAGACGGACCCTGCTGTACAGTCAGTGCAATCATTTCCAGTTATTGGCTTTCAGTTATAATAAACAAAAAAATGATGGTGATAGGCCAACTGAGATGGCGACGAAGGTATACGGTGCTGCAGTTCGTGATGTAATGAATAATAATGATGGTAGTGATTATGATGTTGATGATGCTGATGTCGTTGATGCGAAAGTGGAAAGCAGAGATTGGCAGAGTGAAAATGAAGAAGTTGACGATGGAGTGATGAAAGTGCAAAAAGAAGTGTCCTAGCACAACAAATATAAACAGAAAAGCGGACAAGAAGTGAAAAGACGCAGTCAGAACAAAGAATAGCTAGGATCGTTTTTTCCAATTGTCTCTACAAATATAATTAATTATTTTAATTAAAATTATTTTAATTTAAATTAATGGTCCGACCGGTTCACTGTCGGGTGTCGAGCAGAGACGTGGCAAGCATTCCACAGGGCGGCTAGAGCCCTGGTCGCCATTGGGTCTGGTAAGCTTATGAGGCGTGAAGTTCAGTCATGCTATGACTCGCCGATTGGAGCTGTCCCTCTGCGATGATCCTCTAAGCGCACCCGAACAGTGAATCAGCGGACCTACAAATTACTTACTCGTCTCAGACCCAAGCGAGCGTCTTCAGGCGACAAATTCTCGATCTCTCTGTCTGTCTTGATGGTGATACCGAAGGCATACGGTGCTGCTGGCGGTGATGTCTGTGATTGCGTGAATAATAATTCTGGTAGTGATTATGATGTTGATGATGCTGATGATGATGTCGTTGATGCGCATGTAAGAAGCACAGAATGGCAGGTGGTGAAAATGAAGAAGTTGACGATTGAGCTGATGATGGCGCAGAAAGAAGTAGCTGCTGCCCACCAAAGATAAACGGAAAAGCAGACAAAAAGTGTGAAGACGAAGGCAGAGCAAAGGAAGCTAGAGGAGCGGAGCACAGCAGGAAGGACAAACATAAAGAATGAAAGTTGAGTAACTCACGAATATTATTTAGCAACTATTTCAGCAGGTTTTCAGCTGTCTCTTCAAATATAATTAATTAATTTAATTATTAATTATTTAAAAAAATTTAAACTAAGTCTTAATCGTTGTGGTCGACCGGTTCACTGTCGGGTGTCGAGCAGAGACGTGGCATGCATTCCACAGGGCGGCTAGAGCCCTGTTCTCCATTGGGTCTGGTTTGTGGCGCGAAGTTCAGTCAGAAGCTTGCTATGACTCGCTGATTGGAGCTGTCCCTCTGCGAGGATCCTCTAGGCGCACCCGAACAGTGAATGGCAGGACCTACAAATTACTTACTCGTATAAGACCCAAGCGAGAGTTCTCAGGCGGCCTATAATATGTCTGTCTGCCGTCTGGAGAACAATTATGTACTGCCAATTAAAGGGACCACGCAACGAATTGAGTGGATTTGGAATCGGAATCGAAGAGGAACCAGTAGATGAGTATATGAAGGTGACCAAGATGAGAAGAATCAACAGAGGAAGATGCTTTAGAAAGAGAACAGAAGTAAAATTTCGGATGCTCCTTAACAGTCAGTGAAATCCTTCCCAGTTATTAGATTTCAACAATGATGAGCTGTGGTGGTTGTGGTGTTGGTGGTGGTGTTGGTAGTGTTGATGGTGATGAAAGCAAAAGAAGAGAAAAGTAGAAATTTTAATTAAGACTAACAGAGAATGCAATTGAGTGATATTTTGCATGTATATTTATTGCCAAAGGTGTATGCAGTTGTTCTTTACAGAAACAATGTCAGCTTGTACTTCCCTCACCCGCTTGTGATGGATACCACCAGTCTTCAGAAGTAATCAGAACCCCCTAAAGAGCGAGAACCGTGATCCAAGCTAGACCACCTCCATGCCTTCCAGGTCAACAAAACAGCTGCATATAGGCCTACAGATGGGTTGATGAGCACATACTATCCTATTAGGTAAAGTATGATGATATTTTGTTATTTCTGTGTGCCGTCTCGTGCCCATTTTGTAGGCTATAGTATGAGTGACCATTTTGTAGGCTATAGTTTGAGTGACCATTTTTGTAGGCTATAGTATGAGTTACCATTTTTGTAGGCTATAGTTTGAGTGACCATTTTTGTAGGCTATAGTATGAGTGACCATTTTTGTAGGCTATAGTTTGAGTGACCATTTTTGTAGGCTATAGTATGAGTGACCATTTTGTAGGCTATAGTTTGAGTGACCATTTTTGAAGGCTATATAGTATGAGTATGAGTGACCATTTTGTAGGCTATAGTATGAGTGACCATTTTGTAGGCTATAGTATGAGTGACCATTTTGTAGGCTATAGTATGAGTGACCATTTTGTAGGCTAATAGTATGAGTGACCATTTTGTAGGCTATGGTATGAGTGACAGTACTGACAGCGGAAATGACAGCCATGCAGAGGACGATAGAATAGTCCAGCAGGGAAGATGGGAGAGGAGAACAGCAGGAAGAACAAGCATCAAGAATGGAAGTTGAACACTTTCTATTTTGCAACTATTTCAGCAGCTTTTGTTAAGTTGTCTCTGCAAACAGGCCTATAACTATTTAATTAAATTAGTTTTTTTTAATTATTTTAAACTAATCATTTTGGTCCGACCGATTCACTGTGGGGTGTCGAGCAGAGACGTGGCATGCATTCCACAGGGCGGCTAGAGCTCTGTTCTCCATTGGGTCTGGTTTGTGGCGCGAAGTTCAGTCAGAAGCTTGCTATGACTCGCTGATTGGAGCTGTCCCTCTGCGAGGATCCTCTAGGCGCACCCGAACAGTGAATGGTAGGACCTACAAATTACTTACTCGTATAAGACCCAAGCGAGAGTTCTCAGGCGGCCTATATTATGTCTGTCTGCCGTCTGGAGAACAATTATGTACTCCCAGAAGTAAAATTTCGGATGCTCATTAGCATTAATCATTAGTCATTAGTCAGTGAAATCCTTCCCTGTTGGCTTTACAAATATAATTAATTAATTTGTGGGCCTATGCAGTTGTTCTTTATAGAGAAATGTCGGCTTGTGATGGATAGCACCTACAGAGTGAGCACTGTGATCGAAGCTGGACCACATCCATGCCTTCGAAGTCAAAACATTTGCATCATTCCCTGTTATTGGCTTTCAACGGTGATCAAAGAAGAAGGTAAGGGTGACATTATGATGGATAATTCGATTATGTTGATGATGATGCTGTTAGCAATTTTTTTGTGGCAATTATAGTCTAATAATTAAATAGGCCTAGTGATTGTTTTGTTGACGATGATGATGCACCTGATGGCGGTGCCGCCATGGTAGTGGTGGCGGCGGTGGTGATGGTGATGAAAGTAAGAGAAGAGAACAGCAGAAAATTTCAATGAAGATTAACAGAGAATGTAGCCTTTGCATATATATTTATTGACCAGGATGAGAAGGACCAACAGAGGAAGAGGTAGTGATCTAGCAGCGCTAACGTTAGTGATGTTTTTTGTTTGTTTTCATATTCTCTCGGAGTGATGCCTCACAGGACAGGAGAGTGCAGATGCGATGGACTTATTGGAACGCTCTACTCATACGTGAGCCACAACAGGGTGAACTCATCACAGCATGCCACAGAAAGATATTGAAAACCAAAGAACACTGAGGAACAGTCTATAGTAGGCTATAATTTACTCCACAGACGTACATTTGGCCCACTGACATGTAACCAAGACAGGGGAGGGGAGTAAACCCATCTCCGCTGTGTGCGCAGTGATGGGCACTAACTAATTTTTTTTAGTTAAACTATAACTAAACTATAACTATTTTTCAACTAAAATAAGAAAAGTTTAACTAAAAGTTGGCAACTGATTTTGTAAATAAGTTAACTGAACTAAAAATATTTAGTTAAACTTTTTCCAACTTTTTAATAAACTTTTTCATAAACATTTTCACAATGACTTATGTTAAGTAAACTGTAAAAATGCAGGGCGTCTATGACGATTATTTTCACTTTCAAACTATGTAATGTGTACTAGACTAATAGTCCTAGTACAGTTCTTCAAGAAGATCATGAAGAAAGTTGCTAATCGTGCAGTGCAATGCAGTTCACTTGCAGTTCATCCACTTGACTTGAGTAATAAAACAAGTTGCTCATGACAATCATTGCGAAAGATTGTTGCTGATTTTGTTACTTAAACTTTGTAGCTAATAACTAAAAATATTAGTTAAACTTTGGTTTAAACTAAACTATTTATTTTTAGTTAAACTTCTGCCTGAACTAATTTTTTTTAGTTAAACTAAAAGTTTGCCACTTTTTAGTTAACTTTTGCCCATCACTGTGCTTGAGCATAGGTAAAATCCTACCCCAGCTTCCCCACAGGGGTCTTCTGTTGGGTAGCCGGCCGACAGCTTTAATCCTGTCTTGGGTCCCATTGATTTAATAAAAAAATCAACTCAACTTCCGTGTAGAGTTAATTCTGTGCATGCCTATACATAGGACTCTGTCTATTGATTTTCAGAAAGATATTACCTTTTACAGATAACCTAAAGATGACGCGGTCCCAAATTCCAGCTTAATGCTTGGGAACAACACATAGTATAGGCGGTGGCTAAGTGAAAGGAGATCAAGCAAAGAGCGTTTGTTAATGTATACAAAAAGACTACAAAAGTGTTTTAAAAACGAAGGACTTATGTAGCGCCTAAGTGTTTGTGATACTAATAAGTGTCTGAAGATCACCTGCTACAGAAGCAAAGCCATACGGAATAATGTAAAAGGTACCTTTAAGTGCATTGCGAATTTACGATTCAATCAAATCAATCGGTTAGTTTCTTGTAACCAACGTATTATCATACGTTACTTACATTTATAGTGGTTACCAAGGGAGAGACCCAGAAGGGCTGAGGAATCCCGCTAATAGGGCCACCTAGTAATTGTGAATTATAGAAAGTCACAATAGCCCATGACAACCAGTTCAAAAAGGTACAGGACTACAACAATAATCAAGAATTAACTTAATTAATAAAAGCACTACTAACATAACTTAACTAACACACCAAATGAAAAGTATGGTATGCATTCGAGTACTTTGTTGAATCAGATAATGACGTAGTTACTCTTAAAGATAGGCCTATGCAGACCACGTGATTGACGGATATGCTGTTCCCAACGTGTTAGCTCCAGCAACTCTGATAGAAAATATCCAAGTGTTTGCATGATCAAAAGGTTGTGGATATAACTTGGAACTTCTTGTAGAGTAAGAATGAATTTCGGAGGCAAGTAGGAAGCGTTGTCTGTAAATTAGGCCTACTGGTAAATGAGTTGAGCTCATAACGATGCATAAATTCATCTATCTGTGCCGTCCTAATAATGTTCAATTTTTGGAAGTTTAAATTCTAGAAATTGTTGACTAGTATAGCCTCTGAGAACTGTAAGGAACACCAGCCACGCAACGGATAGCTCTCTTGTGTTGAGTAGTCAGCCTTTCTAGATTAGATTTATAAGTAGAGGCCCATAATAAATTGCAATAGGCAAGGTTTAGGGCTATAAAAAGGTGTAGTAGAGGGCTAACTGAACATTTAGATAAATGAGGGCTAACCGAACATTTAGATAAATGTTGTGCAGCTCCATGTCCCTTTGATAGGCAAATGCAACAGGCCCCAAATTGACTATGGCTAATAGCACATCAAACAACTTCCTATTAATTAGAAACTTCTATAGTGCCAGCTATAGTGTCTTATGCACAAGACTTCAACCTACGGTGCACGAAGACCAACCTGCAATTAAAATAGCCCTACCCAGCAGTGCATATTTTAACGGATTTTGACTACTGGGACAAAGTCTGGTCCACTACTTTCAATGTCATTGGAAACTAAAATCAGTGGCGTAACTAGGGGTTCGTGCGCCCGGGGGCAAGAATTTCCGGAAGATTTTCTTTCTTAGTTCCGCCAAAATTTCTAATGACCTTTTTTCTTTCCCCTCGTCTTTTTTCCAGAAGAAAATTGTCAGAAGCCTCTCATTTTGCGCCCCCCCGTGCAAGACTCATGTATAATAGTTACTTAGTAACTATTCGTGCCTGATTTCTTTCACACAAAAATTGTCAGAAGCCTCATTTTGCGCCCACCCTGCCCTGCGCCCGGGGGCGGCCGCCCCACTGCCCCTCGTTACGCCACTGACTAAAATTGAAAGCAGAGTAACTTATTACCTGGAAAAATCACTAAAACTACTGGGACAAATCCTAAACTACTGGGGCAAATCCTAAAACTACTGGGACATTTGTCCTAGTAGTTATACAGTTAAAATATGCACTGAATGTATGTCAGATTACTTTTCCGTGAAGTCTATAGATTACAATCCAATAAATGTTGTCATTGGTTGGTGGCTTCGTTCCTTCAAGTTTTTACTTCAGCCAATAATCACTTACTGATGGCTATTTCAACTTGTCAAATAATAAGAATCAGTAAAGAATATTTTCGTGCTGCAATCAACAGCATTGTCCATTCTATTGTTATTTTCGCAGCGGTGTGACAATCATTGCCCCTTCTATTCTTGATAAAGAATAACCGTTGTGTACCATCTCTGTTATTATTGTTTCCGTCATCTCCAAGGAAGGTTTAGGACTGGACACTTCCTCAAGTGAAACAACATTAAAGCTATGTTTGGGAATCCGAACGGTCTCTTCCACGGTCACGTGGTGGATAGTGTCATGAAGGGGTGATGGCCTTTTATCGCAGCAGCGTCCGTCCCTTTAGGGGCAATATTTTATTTGCCAATAAAATGCCCATCACTCTATCCTGAAGTTTCCAGGACGCCGTGACTTTTCAGTATCCAAACTCTGATTTGTATGCCCTACGTTAACCCAGCCCAAGAATGCAATTTATGTCTAGCTAAGCAAATGATCCACGTTGCCTTAGTTCGTATAAGTGAATAGCAACATCGCCAACTGACGTCTAGGGCAGCGCAATATAATGGAATTCAGAACAGCAAGTGCGCTAGCATGCTGGGTATCTGCGGAACGCTTCAAACAACTTTACATGGGATAGATGTTTTCAATCATCTGATTTTTAACACTGCTCAGCACGAGTACGCTGTTAGTCGAGAGCTCAGTCAGGTTTACAAACCTTGAGCCGCAAATATTCATCTCTACGGAGATTAGAGATGAGAGTTTAGAAAGATTAGGTGGAAAAATGATTGGTAAAATGATTGGGTGGGAAAATGATTGGATGGGGAAAACATAGTGAAAAGGATTGGTGGGAAAATGATTGGGAAAATGATTGGTGGAAAAATGATTGAAAAAGTGATTGGGTGGGAAAATAATTGGTAAAAATGATTGGGTGGTAAAATGATTGGGAAAATGATTGGGTGGGGAAAAGATTGGAAAAAAGATTGGGTGAGAAAATGATTGGAAAACGATTGGCTGAGAAATGATTGGGAAAATGATTGGGTGAAAAAATGATTTGAAAATGATTGGGTCGGAAGATGATTAGGAAATTGATTGGGTGGGATAATTATAGGAAAAACGATCGCGTGAAAAAATGATTTGGAAAATGATTGCTGGGAAAATGATTGGGAAAATGATTATGTGGGAAAATGTTTGGGAAAGTGATTGGGTGAGAAAATGATTGGGAAAAATGATTGGGTGGGAAAATGAATGGGAAAATGATTGGTAGGAAAATGATTGGGAAAATGATTATGTGGGAAAAAAGTTCGTCTATATGGACAAGGTTAACGAAACATCACGGACATGCGCAGAAACCCCAATTGCAGCTCGCCATATAATAATAATTATGTAAGGTTAGGCTTATTGGAAATGCTTCAACTATAAGACTATCGCTAACCTAGAAGAAAATGAAGTATTTAAATTTACGACTACTATAGCACTGACACAAACTTGCAGTTTTATCAATTTATTTCTTGAGGTGAGTCCGGCTTTACCTGTATGCCGCCAGCTAGCGAGCAGCGCGAGGTCTTATTCAACGAGGAGCGACAGTTTTGCGACAGCACAATTATTACAATAACAAACAAGGCACGGGGAAATCAGTTGAATCAGAATTTCTAAAACTGTATGCCGCGGCACACAGAGAGACAGACAGACAGATAGACAGAGACCGCGACAGCGACAGAGACAAAGACAGTCAACAGTCAAAATCAGTGACAGAGAGACAGACAGACAGACAGACAGACAGCTATAGAGAGAGACGATAAATTTAAGGTTAATTACATGAGAGTCCACATTAAGAAAACAGATGTTCCGCGACAGAAATGGGCATTGCCAAGTGTGCTACAGCCCGAAAAAGTTTGGGAGTCACTGAGTTAGAGCCCTGTAACGTGCTAAAACATCTCTAGTTATTTAGCTCACTGCGACTTGACGTAGCGCTCGTGAATAAGCTGGTGCCCTGGCCTTAGATTTTAAGCAGGGCCTTAGAAATTTCTGAGCTTACGATTACGTTTACTCCCTGATGTCTAAGATTAGTTGTGTGTAAAGAATTCGACAGCGAACACTTCTGGGATAGAATCGAATTCTCAATCTCCACGTAATAAGTCAATCGCTTTATCAATCAAAAACTTTATGACAAACGAAACATTGTTTTTATTCGGCGTGCAGCAATCGGAATTCCCCGTTACCTGTATTAGGTAAACAACCTCTAGGCCCAAGTCATCGACCGACCTGGACTAAAAAGTAGGTCAGTAGGGAGGCGTGTTTAAGTCGCGAACTCTGGCCTTATGGTTGCTTCTGTATCTATCGCCTGCTCGGAGGACCAAACTGATAAGTGAGTTACGGTCCAAAAGCAAATAAACAGGCCTATTACACCGGTCCATATCTTGCAGCCTAGTTACTACCTTTACGTAACCCAAACAATACGTCGCCGATATCTCAGTAACCGCCTCAAATCGCAAGCCTGGATAAAAGAGGATGGGGACACAAATCATCTTTGTTATGACACAGTGTCGTTCAACAGAAATTGCCTACATAGTCTACATAGGCTGTATTTACTGATTACATCTTTGTCAGGTTGAAAGAAGCGACTATATAATTCATTATTTTTCTGAAGCAATACGCAAGCGGAGTCAACAAAATCTCAATCTGAGGATGTGTGTTTGCTTGCGGCCGAGACAGAGTAAAAAGTGAGTCTTGACAGTTGTTTTAAATAATAATAACGAGTTGAAACCTAGGGTCTTTTCTGATCGTCGATTCTAAGTACGAGGAACACAGCGGCTGAAAGCTCGTGGTCCCAATAATTATCCTTAATCTAGGTTCTGTCTGTAAGCCATTATCAAGAGCAGTCTAGAAGGACAATATGGAGTTAGTAATGTATTAAGATAATGATGGACGGCTGGTGTCCTGGGCCGCAAAGGTCGAGCATGCAAATGGTGCAATATTATGATTAACACTTAATACGCCTTTCATTAGGAAGCCACTGAAGTTCACAAAGGCAATTTCATGTAAGGAAGTAAGTAAGTACGTGCTTTATTGAACCGCCTGCAAACGCACTGCGTAAATAGGCCTAATGAAGAAAAACTGGTAAGAAATCTAGAAAAGGAGAGTTTTAACTCAGCGGAAGTTTAGATTTAAAAAGCATATAAACCTACCATGTAATAGGGCTTACCCCATTCGCATAATCTTGCGGGGATGGGGAGAGAAACAACAAGCGCACAAGCAGCTGTTTAGCCACATTGTCAGAGAATGTCTGATGGGTCGAAATACTCTGATGTGGTATAGAAACTCCATGGAAACCATACAAATCAGTGGTTGAACTATAAGTCGTAACATAGCTCTTTCTTGTAACCAAACATTTATGAAGTGCCAGTCAACAATTCAGAGCCTTTCCCGACCCAAGTCAGTGTTATCGCTAATAAATCAGATAGGACTTGAAGGCGTATCCGAAACTGAGGAGCTGACTACCTCTCTGCATGTGTGTGTGTGTGTGTGTGTGTGTGTGTGTGTGTGTGTGTGTGTGTTTCTTGGATTGGTTCGCAGTGTTTTTTCTGAGTCATTGACCTTTCCGCAAAACAGGCAAGAAAAACAACTGAGGTTTTTTGTTTGGATAAATGCGAGCGTCGCGTAGCCTACTTAGCACCAGCTAGAGTGGTTTAATGACCATTCCGTTCCCTTTCTGACCACAGGTCCAATACATTTCCATGTAAGCGTCGCTTTTTGTATGATTGCGACTCAGAGTAAAAGCGACGGATGGAAAGGTTGTGATACCCTCCTTTCCATTATTCCCATATAATCCATCCGAAGATAGGTTAAAAGTAAGGGGTCGTCCATACATGACGTCACGCTTTTTGGGCACAAAATTGAACCCACCTCTGATCACATGTCAGGCATTATCATTAAGCAGTTCACTGCTGCATAATCACAAGTCTGACCCCTGCCCTCTGGACGTGACGTCATTTTTGGACGGCCCCTAAACGTAACTTGACACATCTGCTTACATACCACGCCTTTAAGCTCAATTCTTCTTTAAAACGTGATATCGAGTTCTAAAGAACATTTTGGCTGAAGATTAAACTCGTCCGCAACGATTCAATCATACAGGGTTCATAAAAATCTCACAACTATCATTGGTGTTCATTTATGGATCCACCCAAGAATGACAAAGAGCTCATTTGGACCAGGTCTATAGCCTTGTATGCTATAGACCGTTACTCAGCCAAGCAGACCACTATACCGACAGGCAGAAATACAGACATAATAAATTTACATTTAGAATCAAACGAATGTGCACGAAGAAAACAGTTTCCTACAAAGACAGACACACAGACATATAGAGACATTGTAGAGTGTAGACACTTGATATGTTAAATGTAAATCTATCACAAACGGACGTCTGCTCAATAGAAAACAAACTACCACACCAACAAACAACATGTGCATGGGGTCAAACGCTTGCAACGCACAGACAAACAGATCGTGACTCAGAGGAATCATTCTGAAGACAACAGCATCGATGACAACAGCTGCACTTGGAATTGGAACTGTGTTGTAGTCCACAGTTTACGTTCAGCTGACTTTGATTCTAAACAACTCCACTAACACACGACTGTTCTATGTAGACCACAGCCATCAATCATTAACTATACCAAAGCCCTGATCTAAATCGCATCACCATCGTCACCATCATCTTCATTACCACCACCTTCATTATCATCCTTATCATCCTTCTCCTCCTCCTCATCATCATCATCATCGAAAAAACCAATATGATTGTCATCATTGTCATAATTATGATAATTAATAATAATGATAAAAAATAATATGATTTTCGCGGAAACTGTTTTTTATACCCGAAGTAGGCCTACGTACGATCCCTCAGGATTGCAAAATAATGGAAAGCAATTGTCTGAGATGGTTAGCCTTCGTTGATGTCGTGATACATAAATATAGCTTTTCTGTGATCTCCACTTATCTGCGCAAGGCGATGGCCAAAGCTGTTAAGATAGCCAGGCCTTCTGAATTTATTGGGTCAAGAGTTTCGAAGGCCAAGGGCAGAAAGCAGTATGCGGTTAGAATAGCAGTGTACTTGGCTCCATTTCTTTCAGCTGCTGTTTTAGAATAGCAGTGTACTTGGCTCCATTTCTTTCAGCTGCTGTTTCATCGGCAGCACACGCAGCGTCGGTATAGCTATGGGACAATAAGATTCTCTCCCATGGTGTAAAAGTTGCGTCTCTGGCCAGGCATTTTCCACTCTCCGAAAGGGATGAGACTAAAGAAGTAAAGCCATTAGGACGTCTCCCGTAGGATCTAACTAGACCGGCTGGCACACTTGTTGCAGGAAAGCTACCGACCTTGAGGAGGCCAGGCCAAATGAAGTCATTTATAAGGGCGTGTCTTGCTGTTCGACCGGGTCACAGGTGACATGTAAGGCCGTCTACTGCAACCAACACAAATCGGGGCATTCGTGTGGGGCACAAAGATCAACCCCGAGGCGAAGGCCAGTTGCTATGCGAACGGCCTCAGCATCAAGCCTCAAATCAAAGGCAATTACATATGATCGTATTCTGGATTAGTGTTAGTTGGATGTTACAGGCGGGCGCCCTTGTAACGGCTTAGCCGTCTTATTATTGTCGTTATTATTATTATTATTATTATTATTATTATTATTTTTTTTTTATGCCCCGAGGTAAACATGATCCCTCAGGGACTTGAATATTACTATTGTAGATGGGGTTGTCTGGAAATGACCCTACTCGTCGTTATTATTATTATTATTATTATTATTATTATTATTATTATTATTATTATTATTATTATTATTATTATTATTATTATTATTATTGACAACCGTGACCATCGACAATTATCGACACATTGATAATCATGTTTTTTATAATCACCATGGTGATGATGACATCTCTGTCACCTGTCAAGATCTTGTTCTAATCTCTATAGTCAGTTAGTTAAGTAGCGCTGGGCATTTTATATGCAATATATATATATATATATATATATATATATATATATATATAATGCAAATGCAAATTTTGGCAAAGGCTGGTTCGAATTACTTGTAGTTTCCGCGAAAGTTTAAAAATGGGTCAAGTCATTCTGGAGTGCAAAGGTTTGATTCGGGGTATTTGCTGGACAGAGGGACACACGCGATAGTGTTATTGGTTTCCGAGGGTCCAAGTCTCTGGAGCGACAATTATAAAAACTCGATTATACAGATCTATCCAAGATCTAGTTTAATGAGGAGCAGGAGGAGAGGGAGAAGAACAACAACAAAGCGATGGAGGAGGAGGAGAAGGAGGAGAAAAGGAGGAGGAAGAGGAGAAGGAAATGGGAGAAGAAGAACGAGAACGAGAAGAGAAGAAATAAAAGCAGAAAGAGGAGAATCCTGTAAAGAAGAAAATAATGAGGAGATGAGAAGAAGAAGAAGGAGAAGAAGAAGAATCATGGTGATGATGATGATGATGATTATGACGATGACGACAACGACGGTACTACTACTACTAAGAATGAATTATGTCGTGGTTGGAGGTGGCCGGAATTTAGATGGATTGTCCAAAGGGTAGTCAGAAGGAGGTTCGAGTCCGGTTTCAGAGCGTCTTGTCGAGTATATCTCCCCGTTGCATTTCTATCGGACTTACCCTGAACTTTTGCATGCACGTTGCACACCGACTTTGCTGAGCAGCAACCAAGGATTGGTGCCTTAAACATATATTGGCGCTATAGAAATTATCGGCTGATTTTTATTATGACGACAGTTTCTTCGGTCAAAGCAATGCGCTCTGTCATCGCAAACATCAATAGGGTCGATGACCTAAAAAGCACCTTACGACAAATCAATGAATCTTGTCTAGACAAACTGCATGAAACCAGACCATGGAGCATGGAGTGTACCTGCTTCGAGCGCACACTGTCGAACGTGCGCCTAGCCACAGTAGGCCTATAAATTATTACTTGTATTGTTCGAAAAACCAGTTACAAATGCTTGCCCGGCAGATATTCATCAAGAGCAATTCAAACTGAATAGATATGTTTTATGGTATGACCGGTGAAAAAAACATGCTCGATTAGCCTAATCTTAATAGATCAACAGATGTCTTAGATGTTTTCGCGAGAAACTAGGCCAACATACAACTAGGCCTACTTGTATTATTGCAAAGTCCATGTGATTATAGGCTTACTTGTCCTGGGCAACTAAGTAGGCCTCTTACCACTCATCTGTTTCTTGTGTGCTACATTAGTGGCGTTATAGAATAGAATTAGTAGAATAGACTAGATGAGATGATAATTTTATTAGATGAAATGGAATCAGGTCAGGCAATGAGATTAATATAATATATTAATTATAATATTATAATTGGCCTATATATTATAATATATATTATAATAATTATATTTACATATTAATTAATATAATATATAAACCTGACAGCAGTTTCATGCGCAATAGATCATAAGACCCATGTGGGCTCTGAATATATATAGGTCGCATATGGTAATATGGATCCTCTATGGACTCCATGTGGACAGGCTGACATAGAAAGCCCAGTCAATGAATTCGGCCAAGCTGATTTTATTCAGATTGTCTAAGGCTCTAAGCAGTGAGAGGCAGGTTAATTTCGATTAGAATTTGAAGTCAGCACTCGTCTATTATAATAGTGGATAGTTCAGGCGTTGCGTTTGGATATAGTTCAGAGTTCAACTGGACCAATAAAAACAGTGAGTCATTAACTGATTTGATCTTTGCACGCGTAGTATTATGGGCTATTATATATGTTGTTACCTGTTCTCCAGCCCACTGGTCATAGAGCACACCGTGGGTACACAAGCCACGGAGAATATACGTGTGAGTATATATAGAATGTCTGGCCTCCACATGCATACATAAACAAGTAAACAATATAATAGGGTCGAGTTCTCATATAAACGCCGTTGCAACTGTTTGTTTTAGAAGCGTACAGAACGAAGTAGGCCGGTATGTATCTAATCTAATCTAATCTAATCTAATCTAATCTAATCTAATCTAATCTAATCTAATCTAATCTAATCAATCCAATTTAATTAATCTAATCTAATCTAATCTAATCTAATTACTTCTGTAGCATCTTTGTCATAATGCACAGCCTCAATCGAACGTCGCTTTAAAAGTGAAATCGTATACAGTCGAGAATTGTAATCTATTGGATAAGCACGGTCGAGCTTCAACTGGTCATGAAACCGGAGAACTAGGTTACAGTGGGTAAGCAACTTGAATGAGGCGAGTCTTACGTGAAGACATGAGAGACAAATAACACACAGAAAGCACAGAGTGGGGCAGTGAATTTCAAAGCTTCAGACCAACTATACCGAGAACTACCAGGAGCCCAAAACAGTTCTCGTGTCAGTGTATCTGTGGTTCAGTGGAGCGACATCGGTGGATTCATTGTGCATCGTTCACCGGCGCTATAGAAGCTACTAATTACAATACTATACAATACAATACAATTTGTTTTTGTAATTTGTAATACAACACAGTAAACAAATTTGTAATTGTAAGCCTATTAGAAATAATATACACATAGAGACACGAAATAGTTTCATATAAATAAG
>JACEVL010000539.1:312500-337500 GCA_020284085.1 Aporrectodea caliginosa | reverse complement strand
ATGTATGTATGTATGTGTATGTATGTGTATGTATGTATGTATGTATGTATATGTATGTATGTATGTATGTATGTATGTATGTATGTATGTATGTATGTATGTATGTATGTATGTATGTATGTATGTATGTATGTATGTATGTATGTATGTATGTATGTATGTATGTATGTATGTATGTATGTATGTATGTATGTATGTATGTATGTATGTGTGTATGTATGTATGTATGTATGTATGTATGTAATGAATGTATGTATGTATGTATGTATGTATGTATGTATGTATGTATGTATGTATGTATGTGTATATGCCGCCTTTTGAAGGTTTTAAAAATGCGCTATGCAAATATCAAGACCATATACTACATTGTAAAAGCATTAACCACCGGTTGTTTATCCGTGGTAAGTGGTTTAGGATGGATGGATGTTTCACATGATATATGTTTCACGACTCCTCTTGGCCCTAGTTGTTGCGAGAGGCACGACGTGGGCGATAGGAGAGGGATTGATATGCCTACATGTGTACGGATGTTTGAGGGTGCAAGGTATGTTTGGCTGCATACAATAGAGCAACTGCTCCAGCGCAACTGTAAATCTTCAAGGTGCATCTGTGGGTTAAAGGGCAAATACAATCGGACTTAATGCAATACTGTATGACGCAATGTGTTCGCATTGAAGCACAACCATTGAAGCACAACCAACGACTTAGTGTTGCTCAGTGTAGACCACTGCAATGCGATGCAATTTACGTGTAGCAACGAATAGTACAGTGAAGCTTTCTGTATTCAGATTCGAGGGTGTAGTTTAAAGGTGGCGTAGTTTGGTTCATTTCGATGTAGTGCAATGCAGTATATTAAATGTAGTGTAGTACAGTGTAGTGAAGAATAACGTAATTTAGATTATTTTGTGTGCGATGCAGACGTAGTGTTGCTCAGTGTAGCCTACTGCAATGCAATGCAATTTACGTGTAGCAACGAATAGTACAGTGAAGCTTTATTTAGTGTTGTATGGGTGTCTTCGTTTGTTGTCGTGCAGTTGTGATTGCTATACTGAATTGTGATGTATAGGCTACCACTAATCGTGACCTGGTTTGGCACAATGTAGACTAGAGTACCTCAAGTTGACTTGCTTTGGTCTCTTTGGCCTTGAGCGGAAAGATCCTTCAAGTCATGGAAACAGGTTTCTGATGAGTTTCCACAGACACTTATCAGCTAGTCCTTCAGATGATCTTCCACTAGAAACATTTACCCGAAGATTTCCAATTTGCCCCTTTATTCTGCTCCATTTTACCCATTTATCCTCCTCCATTTTGCCCCTTTATCCTTCTCTATTTTGCCCCTTTATTCTTCTCCCTTTTGCCCCTTTATTCTTCTCCATTTTGCCCCTTTATCCTTCTCTATTTTGCCCCTTTATTCTTCTCCCTTTTGCCCCTTTATTCTTCTCCATTTTGCCCCTTTATTCTTCTCTATTTTATCCCTTTATTCTCCTCCATTTTTTCCCTTTATTCTTTTCCATTTTGCCCCTTTGTCTTCTCCTCTCCGTTTCACCTGTCTCTGACCTACCTGATCTTCTAGGGCGCAGGATCAAATTATTATACTCTTCTATTCTGCGCATATTTTCTCATATAGTACGGTATGCGTCTACATGCTTGCATATATACATATACATGTATACACACAAACGAGCATACACACATATGGATTATCATAATGTTATGCACTATATTACGCAGCAAACTTTGTGTATATCGAATTACTAAGCGATTGATTATGCAGTATCTTGTACTTGTTTCTCGTTATCGTCGGTAGGTGTTGCCTCGATGTTTACTGAGTTCGCTGTACGACGGCAGTTACTATCTGCGACGCCATGAGCATCAGCTGCTACTGACGCCACCTAGCGAACGACTGCATAAACGTCTGTTTACTTTTCCTTGTCTGTGTTGAAAGGCGATTTGAAATTTTGATCACGGTAAGAAATCGAACTGCGGACCAACGACTGCTATTGCGCGATGATCTTTCCAAACGGTGTTTCTTCCCAGTGTAGCATTGTGATAGGTGGTAGGCGGATTATTAAGTGCGTATGTGATGGAATTGTGTTCCGCCTGACCAGATTGGTCAGTTGGGGCCATTGACCGCGCCTTGGTCAGTCTCTTAGGGTCACTGGTCAGAACGATTGTTTCTTATATACTGCATATGATTCGTGCACAGTCGGATAGACAGACAGACAGAGACTGACTGACTGACTGACTGACTGACTGACTGATTGGCAGGCAGGACACAGGCTGAGACAAACTATTATTTATTGACCGCTTCTGCATGTGATGTCAGTGTCAGGACATAAAGGCACAAGGCGTCAACCGATGGCACACCAACACCAAACCATAATTCAGGTGAATATCCAAAGTATCAATCCACTTACAGAGAGAGGCGGCCTATGGTGGAAAAGCAGGTTAAAAAGGGTTAATCTAAAGTGGAGAACGAAATGACAATAGGCAACTGCGCAGAACGAACAGATTCATATAGAGAGAGTTCCCAAATCTTTGTTCAACAGCCGAAAAAGTTCGTTCACAGAGAACAGTTCTATAGTGTTACGTGTAGACCGTGTATACGTATGACCAGAGAAAGATAATTATAATCAGACGATCTGGTTAAACAACGGTAAACCTGGGAAATAAGGAACAATTTAAAGAATATAGCTGTCCAGAACTCGATATCTTATAAACTACAAGCCTCAATTTCAAACAAATCTTTTGCAGAACATGAAACCATTGTAAATGCATGAGTACAGATTTATATGTTCATATTTTGAATTGCAAGTTTTATTTATGGCTCTAGTAGAAAGAGTTCTGAACTCTTTGGGGGAATCACTATGTTTGATTTTGTGATTCCAACAAGAAAAGAGTTATAATAATCAAGACGTTTCCCAGAGATATGTTTAAAGATATGGGAATACAACGCCGAATTCTGCGCATGGCATGAATGTGTATAAATAAGACGACTTACAAACTCCAGAGATAGAAATATACAAGGACACACATAGGACAAACAGAGAGAAAGACAGAGACAGAGGTAGAGAGAGACAGATAGACAATAGACAGACATATAGACAGGCAGACATAGACTGGTAGATAGACAGGCGTACAATTTAAGAGGCGCCCGAATAGCAGAATGACCGTCAGGGGTCATGATAGACTGGGCACGGTCGCCGGTCAGGCGGTGGTGGACGGCGGGCGTCGGCCAACTGACCAACAGAGTGGTCAGTGTGGATCGGAGGGAAATCACGGTCATGCAGCGGTCATTGGTCATGCGTCGAATCGAATGACATGCGCAATAAATTCAAAAGAACAAGGTCATCTGGAGGAAAACCCCGCTTCTGTTCTCTTCCTTTCTTCTTCCGTTTCCTTATTAGTCTGATCGGAAAATGGAATGGCAGTGTAGACGAGGATAGTGAGGAGGAGGGCCCAGAGGGGGCGAGGGCAGGGCTGGGGAAGAATGAATCTGAGAGATGGAGGGAAGATAGGACGGCGAATGTGGGGAGAACGGATGGGAGGAGAACCGATGAGGGAATCCAGTATGCACACAAAAACACACGCACGTTTATATGTATACACATAGATAGATAGATAGATAGATAGATAGATAGATAGATAGATAGATAGATAGATAGATAGATAGATAGATAGATAGATAGATAGATAGATAGATAGATAGATAGATAGATAGAATAGATAGATTTTATTAGATAGATAGATAGATAGACAGACAGACAGACAGACAGACAGACCCCCATAGTCATAGTACAATGTGAATAGATGAGTTTTAATTTTGACTTAAATTAAATTAAATTTAAATTGAGCAACAGATGTACACTGGCGAACTGAAGCTGGAAGACTGTTCCATTCTAAGGGTCCAGAGACAGAAAAGCACGATTTCCAAACTTCCAGTTTGTGCGAAGTACGGTCAATTCCCCTCGCGTAGACGGTCGAAGTCCTCTAGTATTGGAAACAGAACATGACGTAACCATGGATGCCATACGAAGGCAGGTTTCGTCGAGGAAAGTGTCAGTTGTCAGATTCGGCGAAGGTGGAAATAGCATGCTCTGGCGACGGAAGAAATGTGTTGAGTCATGATTAGGCTGCAGTCTAGCAGAACACCGAAGTCGCGAATCACATGCATGTGATGGTAGAATCGCTCAGTTTGACTCGAGATTAGGAGTTATTTGTTTATAGTCGTGGGGTCTGCTTCGACGGTCAAACCAAATAAGTTCTGTTTTGGTGGCATTTAGCTTCAGATGCATACATTGTAGATGCGCACCAGGATTGGACATCAAGGACGCATGCCGCAATTTTGATTTTGATGTTATCAAAATTTTTCCCAGAGAGTTTTATGTAGAGCTGGGTGTCATCAGCATTTGAGTTGATCGGGTAGAGGAGTTCTTGAGGCGGGGTGAGTAGTGTGTTGAGAGATTTTCAAAGGGTTCGGCCATCACCTTTGGCGCCCTCAATACTGTCTCAAAAATAATCAGAACGTTTTTGTTGAAACAATTTGCGTTGCACTTTAACCTGGGAACGCCAGCGCTGTTCCCTTTTTTCAGAAGGTGAATTACGGAATTGACGCTCAAGGCGACGAGTTAATATTTTTGAAGTATCACGTTCAAATGAATTATATTGTTACTCCAAAAGTGAATTACTTTTGTTATCTGCCAAACTACTATTTTCTTTGCATAAAAATTGACGATTTAGCACTGTGTTATTTTTTGCAAACTATTTGGTTCTCTTTTTTTACTCATAAAATTTTTTTGACAATTTTTTTAATGCTGAGATCATTCTTATTCAGTTTTATTTTTTTTTGCCTAGCCTACTTTCTTTCATCTGAACTTAATTTATTTTAAATGGAATTTGTTTAGATGCTTGTACTCATTTTATTACATTATATTATATTGTTTAGTTAAAACTCTGTTATTATCATTTATGTTGGCTATCATTATCATCATCATCAGTATCATCATCATTAATATCATCATAATCATCATCACGAGTAAAAAAGACAAAATCATTTTTATTCACCTCCTCTTTGTCTTCCTCATCATCACTTCTTGTTCTTCTTGTTCTTCTTGTTCTTCTTATTCTTGTTGTTGTTGTTGTTGTTGTTGCTGTTGTTGTTGTTGTTCTTCTTCTTCTTCTTCTTCTTCTTCTTCTTCTTCTTCTTCTTCTTCTTTCTTCTTCTTCTTCTTCTTCTTCTTCTTTTCTTCTCCTTCTTCTTCTTGTTCTTCCTTTCTTGTTCTTACTTTTCCTCCTCCTCCTCCTCCTCCCCTCCTCCTCCTCTGCCTCTTCTTCATATTCTTCATTTTCCTATTCTTATTCTTCTTAATCATCGTCGTCGTCGTCGTCGTCGTCATCATCTGTGGCGTTGGTGGTCCATGTCAGAGGGCATTAGATAGGATAGCAATGAAGATGACAAACGTCCATTCGTTCGTCAGTTTCTCCGGCCATTTCCATCAGCTGCTGTCCTTTGTGCGGCGTCGCCAATGCGTACCTCGTCCTAACTGTGATTAATGTAGCCCCTCTCGGTCAAAGACCCTCCTACCCCGTATCCACAAGACTCCACCCTCAGCACTCCTAAGGCTAATGTCTGCTGAGAGCAGACGTCGCTGTGGCTGGATTGATACGCTACTTGGGAGAAGACGACTGTCACTGTAGCACGTAGCGCGGTTTTCGTTTGGTCTTTTTTTTAGAAAAATCAGTAGTTAGGTAAGACAAGGTGTAGCGACTCAAGTGAGGTAGGACGAGATAAGGTAAGTAAGGCGAAATTAGATATGGTAAACTGAGATGATGTACGACAAGGCGGATCAGATATATATAAGGCAAGCCCAAGGTAAGGTTAGGCTATGCAATGTATTTGGACTTTGTTAGGCGTTCATAAGTTTCAGCATTAGTTATCTCACCTCTAAGACTTAATCACGTGAAGCTGAGGAAAGTATTCAGATGAAGCGCAAGCATCACAGCAGGATAACCTTTACTCTGAGTTTACATGTTCTGACAGCGAATTGCTTTTCCGAATACGAAACATAGATGCAGAGGCGACAGACAAATGTTTTAGCCACCGAGCAGGGCAGATACAAACCCCCGGCACCCCGTGCGCTGTAACTAGACAGCCTATAGTCATCTGCTGGCCACATTAAGTCCAGCCTTCCGTCAGTGCGTTGGTCACCAGTGTCGCTGTTGGTTCTTGGAATGTCGTGGGCAACAAGTGTCGTCAACTGAAGGTCGTAAATCGTGGAAAGCTGTTAACCCACGGGTCGTCATCTTAAAGCGTCGTCATTATGAAGTGCACATTTATAATGCGCCAGTTTACGTGAACGGTCTCAGGAGAGTCACGTGACGCAGGCGGACAGTCACGCGGACCCACACACACACAGACGTACAGGCGGTCAACAATAGCAGCCAGCTATAGCGATCAACACTGTGAAAGGTCGATAGGATATCAGAAATCAATAAAACATTGATCGATGCATTTGGCTCAAGATGGCTGGTATAAACCATTATAATTTAGCCACGTTATGAATAGCATAAATGGCGCACACTAGCCATAATGTGGCTTAAAGTAGCTGTATTTAAGACACGGTGCTTGAACTCAAAGTGGTTAACTGAAGGAATTTGCGTGTGGATAATGCTGCTATTTCTTACAACATTAGATATTCTTTAACTTTCTGTATGGCTAACGAAGTCTAAATTTTAGCCACGTTCCAAATTATTCAGCAATTTCTTAAAGGGCGATCAGACCGAGTTGCTTTAAAATTTAAATTAGCCATTTATTGTACGTATTGAATATTGAAACTGGAGGATGCATATCTTCTTACACTTTAAACCCCTCATTGACGATATCGGGCTAACTTAAGAAACGTCCGAAGTAATTTAGCAAGACATCAAATGGCTAACCAGAGCCATCGATGGCTAACAACGGGATTTCTGAGCCATTTAAATCGACGTCCTTCAACAGCTTTTCGCTGTTTCCGAATGTATTTCAGGCGTTCAACACTCGCTACGTCTGTCGCCTACTACAGTGGATCGAATCCCACAGAATCCCATCGTCTTCGGTGTAGGATGTCGACGCACCTGCCGCCTTAGACGACGACGTCAGAGGGCGCACCGGCGAAGGGCTGCGCGTCTTACACCGCAACGTGGCGCGCCCAGCGGTCGGTCCCGGAAAATACTTAATCACGTGGTTCTCCGGAATTCCTGCAAACAGATGGTCCGACCGCGAAGTGGTAGCACCAGCACTGGTCGTCGGTTGCTGGTGGTGGTGAGATGGAGGGTGGTGGCAGGAGGCGGAGGAGGGAACGAGACGACCATAGAAGGCGAGGCGGGGAGGCGGTGGCGGGGGTAGACCGAAGCGGTAGGACCTGGAGGAGGGCGCCCCCGGGCCTCCTCCTCCTGCCCCCGCCGTGTGGAGGTGGTGGTGGTGGTGCTGGAGTCGACTGCGTTCCGTGTCCTCTTCCTCGCTGTAGCCGTGGCCGCTGTCGGCGTTCGACCCTTCCCCAGAGTGCATGCTCTCCCGCTCCGATCCTTCGGTCGTCGGGGCTTTCCCTGCTGCGGCTGGAGCCGCCAGCACTCCAACTCCAGTCGACATCTGGAAGAAAACGACGGTCATCGATAAACCTGGCCGTAATTCCCTTGGCTGGATAAGATGGATCTCCTTTCCAATTGACCCCTCTACTATATACATATACATATCTATATAGTTTGCACGACCACATGGTGCTAGCATATGTTTTGCATTATACGTAATATATAGCATAATATAAAATAATATAATCTAATTTACACAAGCGTATAATATAATGTAATACATCACACCGCAAAACAACAGAATGTGATAAACTATATATATATTATACGTTTTATACGGGCGACCTTGTAACGACATGGCTTTGTTACGGCGCCAAATAAATTGTCACTGTTATTTATTTTTATTATTATACGCTTGTATGTGGTATATAATATGCACATGATATATTTATGTTATCATACTATATATATATACATATATCTTTTGATCAGTGATTCTAATGTATTGCATCAATAAAACAAAGGCTTATAATTATATACAGGCTTTTACTTGCCATATATATATATATATACAAACACAAGCATATATATTATATGTGTAAATATATATATATATATATATATATATATATATATATATTATATATATAATATATATTATATATATATGGTAAGTAAACGCCTGTATATATATAAGCCTTTGTTTGTTTGATTGAATACATTAAATCACTGATCGAAATATATATATATATATATATATATATGTGTGTGTGTATATATATATATACATAATATATATATAGTAATGGTATGATATTTATATACTAAATATCGTCTGCTTGCTCGTATATTGGTATAGCGCCTGATCTTCTAAGGCCATGGTGCGAACGATTGAATGGAAGCTCAACAGCTGCGTCTTTCTCTCGGATTCTTAGCTATAGCGTTGAGGAAAGCATCGTCTGCTGCTGATGTCTCAACGGGATTTCATCGAGAACAAAGACCAAAGAGCGGACAAATAGCAACGGAGACCATTCACTCTGCAGACCTCGACGCGGACTATATATCTAAGGGAGGAGGGATATACATGTCATGATTGAACATTTATTTAGCTCCTTTCACGACCTTCAAAGGCGCTGGAACTTCTCAAGGACAATGGGAATCTAATGAAGTGCAACGCAAAGGATTAAATAAAAGAATAGTGGGATAATTGACATAATTAGTTACGCTGTTGTGTAGTCTTCGGAATTATGATCTCCTGCCTCTCACCGCAACTACTTATCATACTTATCAGCTTAGCATTGCCATCGTTGTCGTCGTTGTAAGATTATTTCTGGTCATCAAATTCGTACGAAGCTACACTGGCAACAGATTGACAGAAGATATTGGAGAGAGAGAGAGAGAGAGAGAGAGAGAGAGAGAGAGAGAGAGAGAGAGAGAGAGAGAGAGAGAGAGAGAGAGAGAGAGAGAGAGAGAGAGAGAGAGACAGAGACAGACAGACAGATAGATGGAGAGATAGATGGATAGATGGATGGATGATGGATTGATGGATGGATGGATGGATGGATGGATGGATAGATAGATAGATAGATAGATAGATAGATAGAGATAGATAGAGATAGATAGATAGAGAAAGATAGATAGATAGACAGATAGATATATATGTCAGACATGATAGATAGATAGAGACAGACACAGACAGATAGAGAGATAGATAGATGATAGATAGATGGATGGATAGATAGATAGATGGATAGATGATAGATAGATAGATGGATAGATAGATAGATATACATAGATAGATAGATAGAGAAGATAGGATAGAAAGATAGATAGATAGAGAAGATAGATTAGATAGATAGATAGATAGGATAGATAGATAGATAGATAGATAGATAGATAGATAGATAGATAGATGGATAGATGGATAGATGCAGAAAGAGAGATGTATAATAATATATGATAATAGACAGACAGATCGACAAGAAAGAGAGATGAGATGAAGAAGACGCATCCGACCGTGTATAATTATATTGCTCACCTGTACCGTGTGGTGAAGCGTCGATCCATTGGCAACGGGACAATGGTTGCGTAGAACACTATGCGATGACTTCATCGGCATCGCTTCCTTGCCATTGTTGATTACGATGGCATTGCTGCTGCAGCTGTTGCTGACGCTACCACCACAGCACCGTCCTCCTCCTCCCCCTCCGTCCTTCACAGCATCCTTGGCCGTCAGGGCCTTGAGCATTTCCATTCGACATTTCTGCCGCTGCAGACGACGTTTGCGCCCGTGTTGCCTGAGGGCGGCTATGAGCACGAGTAGGATAAGAGTGACTATGGCCGATGCACAGATGAGAGCAACGACCAAGACGAGGTTCGACGCCAGGTCAATCCCTTGGGCGTCTACAGCGCTTCCCGCTTCACCGAACACAATCGAACTGTTAACGATGATGCGAAGGATCGCCTCGGCCGACCTTCTGACGGGCGAACCCTCATCCTCGGCCGCTACCCTCAACCGATGCTCAGCGTACTCCGATCTTCCGAGTCCTCGACGGCCGACCAGGACGGTTCCGCTTTCCGGGTCTATGGAGAAAGTTCCGTTCGTGTTACCGTCGCGGATACGGTACGTGATGCGACCGTTACGGTCAATGTCACGGTCCGTTGCCATCAGGCGGATGATCGGATGACCGGGTGGAGCGAGGTTCGAGATGTGGACGGTGTCATTTGAGAGGGTGGGGTACTCGAAGACGGGGCTGTTATCGTTGCGGTCCTCAACGTAGACATTGACCGTCACGGTGCTCGTCAGCGGGGGCTGACCTTGGTCGTTGGCCGTGACCGTAAGAACGTAGAGGGATTGCTGCTCTCGGTCAAGGACCGTTGCAGTCCGGATCAGTCCAGAGTTGGAATCGATGTTGAAGGGCAGGATATCGATAGGTTCCGATGCCTGGACGAGGGAGTAGAAGATGCGGTTGGTCGGCGATGTGTCGCGGTCCTCGGCCGAGACCGTACCAACTGTCGATCCTTCTGGATCGTTCTCGGGCAGACTGAACGAGTACTCGCTCTGAGAGAACCTCGGTCGCTCGTCGTTGACGTCATCCACGGTGACAACGATCAGCGCAGTTCCCGTGAGCGACGGAGCTCCGTGATCGATGGCAACCACCGTGAAGCTGAAGCTGGAGTACTTCTCTCGATCGATGCTCGTCTTCGCAGTCACCAGACCCGACTGATCGATGTCGAAGATCCCACCCACGGCTGGCGACAGACGGTAGCTGAACTCGGCGTTTGGACCTGTATCGACGTCTCTGGCGGTCACCTGGAGAACGTTGGCACCGATGAAGTTGTTCTCGATCAGGTTGGCAGTATAGGTGGAACTGGTGAACGTCGGACGGTTGTCGTTGCCGTCAAGAACTCTGACGAGGAGGTTCTTGCGCGTCAGAAGCGTCGGGGTACCGCGGTCCCAGCAAGCTATGTCGACCAAGTACTCGGACCTCGTTTCGCGATCCAGTTGCTCGGCGGTTATGACCTGGTATTCTGTCGGGTATCGCTCGATCAGACCGAACGCCTGGTCGGAAATGTTACAGCTGACCTGACCGTTGACGCCAAGGTCATGGTCGACGACTGACACCTGGGCAACGAACGATCCAATGGCGAGGTTTTCGAGAACCTCTGCGGAGGAGGTGATCGTCTGTCCGGCCGGAAGTGTGTTGATGACGACAGATGGCGCGTTGTCGTTGACGTCAAGAACCCGGATGACGACGGCGGCGTCGACCGGAAGTGAGTCTGGACCGAGGTCCTGAGCGATGACGGCCAGCTGGTGGACGCTGAACTTCTCGTAGTCGATCTCACCCTTGATCGAGATCTCGCCGGTCTGGTTGTTCATGGCGAAGAGGTGACCGTAGGCAGAGAGTGACTGCGGTGAGAACCGGTAAGTGACCTGTCCGTTGGGTCCGATGTCTTCGTCGCTGGCTCGGACCTGAAGGATGGTCGTTCCTATTGCGGTGTTCTCTGTTACGTTGATGGCGTAACTCTGGGACTCGAAGACTGGAGTATGATCGTTCGAGTCGAGTACATTGATGACGATGTCGACAGAGGACGATTTGGCGGGGATTCCCCCGTCGTAGGCGATCAACTGGAGGGTGTACTGGTCACGGGATTCACGGTCCAGCGGTTGCTCCACGACGATCTTCGGTTCGATGCTTCCGTCTCTCCTTCTCGTCTGGCTCAGACCGAAGGCCATCGGTCGCGGACTGAGCTCGTAGCGCCGAACGCCGAAGACGGGACTGTCGGCGTCAGTGGCCACCGGAAGTGGGAAACTACTTCTGGCGGATGCGGATTCGCGGATGGCGACGACTGCCTGCTGTTCGCGGAAACGAGGCGGATTGTCGTTGACGTCGACGATTTCGATGGTTAGCTTGACGATCCGGAAGAACTGAGCCGGACGAATGGCCACGTCGAGGGTGACCTCGCAAAGGTCCTTGTGGCGGCACTGGACGAGGGAGTCGCGGTCGAGCGGTCCGTTCGTCGACAGCACTCCCGTCTTCGATCCAACTACCACCGGAACTGGAACTTGAGCGACAATGCGGAAGTCCAACTGCTGAATCTCCGTCGGCTGGTACTTGCGGTACAGTCCGACGTCCTTCATGAGGTCTGCAATGACCGTACCGCGCGGTACTTCCTCCAGTATGCGGTACTTGAGCGGAACGTCCGTCTGTGAGTCAGTTACGGCGATGAGCGTCGACAGAATGTGGAAAGCAGCGAGCAGGACACAGACGGCGGCCATTTGTCTGCGATTTGTCAACGTCTCTTATCCGATCGGGATAATCTAATGACGTCCGAGGCGAAGGATGACTTAGCCAGCTAATCCTCGCAGATGGAGGAGGACGAACGCCTATCGGTCAGATAGTGCTAGTCTTTTAGAGGTTTTTCTTGATCGGATTCGCAAATTCGCTTCCATTTGCGTCAATCCGCATCCGCTGTCTCGTCGCTTCGGTCGTTGCCTGTAATAATGGATTAATAATGGACGTCCGTGGACTCGTCGCCTTGTTGCGTTTTTCCAGACCGGTTTGATTAGGCCTTCGCGGGACGGACAGAGCGCCGGTGGTTTTACGGGTGCTGGCTGGGGACCGAGAGTTGACGCTGCAGGACCCGGGTCGAGACTATGCCCGTAAGTCCGATTGGCCCGGTCGGTGGATGCTCGTGAGGCCGGTTGTCGGTCGCTGCTGCTGCCTGTGTTGTCGAGTTTGGTATTCGGCACGAAATGCTGCTGTCAGTGGCTGCAGTGACATGAAACTGTAAAAGAATCATTAAGACAGTTGCAATTGTCATCAATTTGTCTTAATCTCTTTGTCTGTCGCTTCCGGTTTCTCTTTACTTCTACATCGCTGTCCGGTTCTTTCCTCTTCTCCTCCTCATTCACACTCCTCCTTTTCCTCTTCTTTCTCCTCTGTTCTCCACTGCTCCATATCTGCTATCCCTGGCTCTCATCTCGTCCCTTCTTGTTTCGCTCGTCTGTACTCCTCTGCTCTTTCTCTGTTCTCCTCTGCTCTACTCTGCCCCTGTTTGTTATGCTCTGCACGATGCTTAGCTCTCTCCTCCATCTCTTCCCCTCTTCCCTCTCTTCCCTGTTTTCACACGCTTTCTCTCGCATAACTTTATTCCGCTTTTCCCACTCTTCCCTCTCTTCTCTTCCTTTTTCCCCTCTCTCCCATCTTCCCTCTGCCCTCTCTTCCTTTTCCTTTCTCCTCAGTGTCATAATCGTCCGATTAATGTCTTCAATACTTTTAGTTCATCTTCTGTCTCTCCCTTCCTTTATTGCTTCACTCGTTCCGTTCATCTGGTCTGTCTCGTATCGGTTTTATTTCCCAATGCCGTCGTTCCGTCTGTGTCCCTACATGTTCCTACCCCTACTTGATTCTCTCTCTTCGTCTGCCTGTCACTCTGTCTGTCCTTCTTTATGTCCTCTTGCCTGTCTATTTATCAATGTCTTACGAGCCATTTTCTCTGGATGGCTGCGCATCGTTCCATCCATTCTTTCGCCAGTCGTTGTGTCCACCTTTTAGTATCTCTACGTGTCCACTGTCCATCCTACAGCCTGTCCGCCTGTCTGTTCGTGTCGGTTGAGTCCCTATTCCGTCCTGTACACGGTTGATTATTCCGCCGACGTTAGGGTAGATAGAGTCAGCGGTAGTAAAGGGTAAAGTCAGTGGGGTAGGGCAGTTCAGTGAACTGGGAGTGCGCTGGGGCGCTCAGCCGGCGCCGCGGTTCGTTGGGAAATCAATGCGAACGATGTTAAGGCAGATTCCTTGCCTCATGGAAACGAGCGAACGGCGCAGCTGCTGCAGCTGTGAGCAGACTCGCTGCCTCCGGGATGCGGAACTGAACGGGTGTGGAAGAGACTTTGGGAAATGGATGAAAGCAGACTAGAAGAGGATTGGAAGGAAATGAGAGAGGAAGAGGGATGGAGGAATGATGGAAGAAGGAAGGGACAGGGAAATGAGAGGGATGGGAGACAAGAGAGAGGAACAGGGGATTAAAGAGAACGGATCAGGGATGGGAACTAGGAATAAAGAATGCACGGAATGAGAGGTCGAACAGTGATTTCGAATGAAAGGATTAGCTTACAGAAGGATAAACAGACGAACGAGAAACGAATGAGGGATGGACAAACAGATTGGAAAGAATGCAATAGGGATGAAATGCAAAGGGAATGCAAGAGATGGACGGAAAAGGAAAAGAAAATGGTTCATAGCATAAAACTAAAGTGAAATAACAATAAAAACATTAACTGACAATACAACACTCAATAGAATGCAATACAACTGTATTTTGAAATTGCTCTCCTTCCAATGTTCAGAAGTGCACACGACCATACGACAGAACATCGATGACGCACTGCGAAGAAATTGATCACGGTCCGAACACAGTAACTGCCTCGGGCGAGACTCGAACCCCTACTCTCCGTGTTACAGGCCGAGCACTTTAACCAATCTGCCACCGTGTCACGTGAAGGTCGTGATATAAGATGTGAAGGGATTACAGTATGTGAAGTGAAGTAATAACGAAAGACGGACTTAGAAACGATTAAATACAGGATGGGGAAATGTATTGATTTTGCAATCGTCCAAACATTTGGATTTGACAACCGAACGAAACGCGGGAAGAAACATCCAAGGGATGGCAAAGAAAATAAAGGTAATAGACTGCTGTCAATTGGAGTGGACCCAAGCTTCTTCCGTACAAGGCAGGACAAGGCTGTCTTCCTTCCGTTTCTTCCCTCTCGTCCGGGGCGGGGGTCCCAGTGGGCCTCCCCTCTGATGTGGAGTCAGAACGATTTTCGTCGGTATTCGGCCACAAAGTCAGTGATTGTCCATTCTTCCAGCATAATCACCTCATAGCATTAGAGCTACACAGAAACGATGGCTAAGGAAAGAGAGCCTCTCCCTGCGTGAATTAATTCCTCCATCCGTCCGTCCTTCCCTTTGGTCGATCCAACCAATCATTCTTCCACTGGAGGTCTGTCTCCCGTCTGCCTTCTTGAATCAGTCGTCTGGTAAAACTGTGTCTCTCTGTCTGTCTATATCTATCTATATCTGTCTCTATGTCTGTCTCTCTCCTCTCTCTCTCTCTCTCTCTCTCTCTCTCTCTGTAGTCTTTAAGGCTGTCTCTAACTCTGTGTTTCTCTGTCTGTCCCTTGCCCTCTTTCTTTATGCATCTTTCCTGCTTAATTCAGCTGATCGTTGTCTCCCTTCGTGTAAGTCAATTCCACACTGAGTTCGAGCCCTCTCTCTCTCTCTCTCTCTCTTAGCCTCTCTCTCTCTGCAAACTGTCTGTTCTCTTAGTAGTTAAGATTTAAATTGCATAATAGTTAATTCATCATTCATTCATTCATGCTCTCTGTGTTACTTCTCGTGCTCCGTTTCTATCTCCATCTCAATATGTCTGCATGTCCTTCTTGTTTCAGTGTGCTGATTAGCATATTGTCATAGTAACGCAGTAAGCCCCGCGTCCTGCAAAACCAGCCCAAAACTCGGTTGCTATGCTAAAATTTCAGTTCTTGACTAGTGAAAAGAACGTTGTGAATGATTCAGAGCAAAGAATTAGAGGAGGAAGGATTTCTTGAGATTAGTATTACAGCCAGAATAGCTTCAAACCAAAAACGAAAACTCAATGGTTGTATAAAGATCGGTAATGCTCGCTGACCAGAGTTTATTCGAAACTAGATTTGCCTCCAAACCTCCCACAAGAAATTAAAGATTTCAGCTGATGCATATGCAGAATGAATCATGACCACAGCTAATTTGAAATCAAAACAATTTCAGTTCCAAGATAGATTCTGAATAAGAGTTTCAGAGTTGATTCAGAATTGATAGGAAAGAAAGGGCCAAAGCAACAGAAACAGTGAATGACGAGTATATGATAGTGAATGGAAGTGCTATAATGGTAAGTCAGCCTAACTACCTGTACTGGCCAAAGAAATAACCAGAAAGTATCGTTAATTTGTGAGGCTAGGGTAATGTCTAACATAACTAGACATTGCACTCATAGAAGCACGACCTCAAATATTCTGACTTGTCAACAGCTGTGGGTAATGACGTAACCCAAGTATTATATGGAAGTATTGTAGGTGTCAATTACATCTTCTAAGTGTCTGGCAGTATGCAGTATGGCAGTATGTATGCATGCATGAATGCAAGCATGAAAGTATGTTTGCATGTATGTATATATGTATGTATGTATGTATGTATGTATGTATGCCTATCATGTATGTATGTATGTATGGATGAGATGTATGGATGGATGGATGGATGGATGGATGGATGGATTGGATGGATGGATGGATTGAGATGGATGGATGGATGAAGATGGATCAGGATGGATGGATGGGATGGATAAGGATATAATAATGGACTGATAATACATATAACGGTAGCAGGTAGGATACCCTTTTTATGATGCCTATGTTTTTTTAAATTTTGTTGCTTATTTCAGTAATGTGTGTTTTCCATTTTAGGTTCTGGTCAATGTGGACTCCTAGGAATTTTGTTGTCAAGACTTCAGGAATGGTTTTGTTATCAATAAGCAGTTCATTAGTATGTATTGGGTATTTGCTTTTTTGTCGAACGAAAAATAATATAATTAGTTTTACTGAGGTTTAGGGATAGTTTATTAGCTTTGAACCAATCACTAGCTGATGTTAGTTCACTATTTGCTAGCTGGAATAGCTGGTCATATGAGGCATGGGACAAGAAAACATTGGAGTCGTCAGCAAATAGGATGTAGTGTAAGATGGAGGAGGAGTTAGGGAGATCATTTATATATATCAAGAACAAGAGAGGCCCAAGAATTGAGCCTTGCGGAACTCCAAACTCGATGAGTTGGAGATTAGATAGCCTGCCATTACATGATACTTTTTGGTATCGATTAGTTAAATAGCTTTTAAACCAATTAAGAGCATTTCCTCTAATGCCATAGTGTTCCAGCTTGGCCAAGAGAATTTTGTGGTCCACCGTGTCAAATTTTGATAGATATGTATGTATGTATGTATGTATGTATGTATGTATGTATGTATGTATATATGTATGTATGTATGTATGTATGTATGTATGTATGTATGTATGTATGTATGTATGTATGTATGTATGTATGTATGTATGTATGTATGTATGTATGTATGTATGTATGTATGTATGTATATATGTGTATGTGTGCATGTGTGTATGCATGTATGTAGCATTGGCTGATGTGATCAGAACTATTTATAGAACCGCATGGCCAGCATAAATTATAGCATGTTTTTTCTGTGACGGTACTCAGGTACTGGATGCTAAATCTCTTGAACTGCACGACTGTCGTCAAGTGACTATATCGATGCTACAGAATTCTTCAGGTGGCGTCCGTACTATATAGTGCACAAGTAGGCCTACATATGTAAGTCTGGTTCCCGCTGTTGCTGTTGCTGTCGGATAACAGGTGGCGATGTTGCGTGGTTACAGATGCAGATGCGGCCTCCTCCGTGGTATTTTCGGTTGATGTGCTTGCGGAAGATGGGGGTGATGACAGGATAATTGAGTTAGAGGGTGGTCAGGGAGGAACGGGCTTCCATGGATCAATGTTTTTACGATTTACGATGAGGGGTTTGCGGCGAGGAATCTGGGAGAAGAAAGTAGGAAGCCACAAGAAGTGTCTCTAGAAAACTGTTTTACTGATGCGAACAAACGTAAGAAAGCCATGACCTGAAGCTGAATGAATATGACGACCTCTTGCGGCAATATCTAAGATGTTCATGTAAGATGTGGAATTAGAGAACATAATGTTATTAATGTATACGTGTTATAGTATCGACCCACTTTAAGCTTATAAATTATGCATTACACATTATGTATTATGTATTAAGCTGGTTTATTCAACAATTTCAGACTCGCATCTGGAAAGAGGTTTACTTAAAATTCGGAATAAGCATGAACAGGTTTAATTATGAAATTCCTCCATCAATAGGGCCATAAAACATCAATATTAACATGGTTTTGTATCTTCACATAGTGTGTCACACCTACATAATAGATACATAGGTGCATACATACAGTGGACATACACACACACATACATGCATACATACATACATACATACATACATACATACATACATGCATACATGGGGCCTGAGAGCGCATTGGATAACACACTGGCGTAGAGAGCGAGGGGTACCGAGTTCGAGGTCCGTAGGGCGGACATGCTTTGTAGGCTGCTATTAGCGCCGTGTATTGCAGGCTGTCTGTTCTGTTAGTAGTTAAGATTGTTTCAATTGCATAACATGTAAATGTACAGCGCAGTGCATTTGTCAGGCGCTTAATTAAAGAAAAAATATTATTATTATTATTATTATTATTATTATTACATGCATACATACATACTTGCATATTATCAGGTACACGTCACCAATAAAAAATTGAAGAGCTTCGTCTTGAGACTATAGAAGGAGTTTGAAAAATGACTGTTTGAAAATGAGTTTTATGTAAACTTGCTGCAGCAGCATCACTCGGTCTCTGTGACTGATGGTAGCGATAGGCGGACAGGCTACATCCTTTGAGGTTCAGTCTGGCATCCTCCCTCCCTGCCTGCTCTCCCCCAGCTCCATCCTTCGCACCAATTACAGATGCTGGTTCTGCTGCTGATGTTGATGTCGTGTATGTAGGCGATGCATTTGTATGGCGCTTCCATAATGATAGCAATTACGTGAAATTGCAAATTACCGCCTCCTAGTAGACATGCGCTCATCTGAGCTGGAACTAGGAAACTAGGCCGATCGTAGGAGAAATTGATTATTTTAAGATGATATGTATACAGACAAATACAAACATGTTTTTATAGAAAAACTGCGTTCGGATACAAAATATATCAAACATACAAATACAAGCCAAATTGTTATTGTTTTGTTCATTGTGGCACTAAATACTTTTTAAAAGGAATGATTTTTTAAAGATGAAATATGCTTGTTTACAACAACCCGCATGCAAACAATCATGACATTGTATTACACAGAAAATGCATCAATGTATGAAAGGCCATGTCACATTTTAGTACTAAATAGGCTACTTCTAAACAATGACATTAAAATAAAATGTAGACCTTACATAATAATAATAATAATAATAATAATGATGATGATAATAATAATAATAATAATAATAATAATAATAATAATAATAATAATAATAATAATAATAATAATAATAATAATAATAATAATAATAATAAATATATGGCGCCGTAATACGGCCATAATAATAATAATAATAATAATAATAATAACTAATCATAGCACAACTCACTTACATAAATGCATATTCTTACAATCCATATTTAAGCTATCGCGTGCCTGGGTTCGATGAGGCCATAGAACCATAGACCTAAGAACCATGATTTACAGAACTCTGATTCTCTCTTAATAATGGTTCTAATACGCTGCAGCATAATAATAATAATAATAAATTCATGTTAAAAGTAACTAGCTAATCATAATAATAATAATAAGCTTAATAATAATAATAATATTTTAAAATTATTTTTCATCGACGAAGCGATCACATGCAATAAAAAATTAAATTGTTTTCATGTAGAAATGTTTGTTCTAATAAAATGACGATATAGGTTAGAGCTTGTCCCACTAATTTTAAATAGGGCCTACAAAATAATAATAATAATAATAGCCATGCTTGTTTATACACTAATGAAGAGCTGGGTGATCTAGAGTTTTTAAGTTAATTGTTGTTACTACCATGTTATTATTCAAAACGTGAGTGTGATTTTGGGGTTTAGAGCGAACTTTGCGAGCAATATCAGTAGGACCAGGTTAGTTCAGTTATAGGACATTTCTTAAATCTACCAATTTCGCTAAGTCGTCTAAGCATGATCGTAATATAGCATATATATATATATATATATATATATATATATATATATATATATATATATATATATAACATCTGGCACAGAGAGCGAGAGGTACCGAGTTCGAGCCCCCGTTGGGCGGATATGCTTTGTAGGCTGCTATTAGCGCCGTGTATTGCACGCTGTCTGTTATGTTAGTAGTTAAGATTTAAATTGCATAACTTGTAAATGTACAGCGCAGTGCGTTTGTCAGGCGCTTCAATAAAGAAAAGATTATTATATGCAATATACATGTAATATTTATAATTTATATAAATTGACTTCGTTCGGATGATGTCTCGTACATTCGACGCCGTCGCCAATTATAATTAATGTACGTAGTAAAGCATAGGCATATAATATTATGTAGAATTTACTATTTAAATAATTATTGATTATTTTTATTAATAAAGGCATTATATATGTAGGATTTACAATTTAATCATTAGGCCTACTAATATGAAGAAAAGAAATGCATAGGCTACATGTAGAAGTCGCAGATTATTTACTAGACAAATCATAATTAAAATCTAATTAAAAAAATCATTTTCTCTTTACATGGACACGACTTCTCAAGCTGGGCATGGTGCAGATTTCTCTTATGACAATTTCGCGTGACAATCCAGAGGCATCTGACCGTCGAACTGTGAATAAAGTGGAAATGCCTTCTGACCTACATCATTACAGGCAGGGACACACGTTACACTTGACAGAAATTTGACCCTTGAGTAATTGCTGTTATTACTCAGGCGACATTTATGAAATCACGACACAGAGCCGAACCGCGGAGCAATTCCGTCGGCGGATGCGCTTTGAATATTTATTAGGCGGTGGTTCGGCTCTGTAGACAGCGCGTTCTCGAGGCAGGAAGAGGAAACCAAAGCATGAAATAAGTTCTGTTTGGAAGAATTTACGAAGATCGTGGATGACGTGAAAAGACTTTTATTGAAAAAATATCTATCAGCGGCGGAACAGCGTACGAGATGCAAATCGTGAATTGATTCAAAGCTGGATCAGACAGAGAAATAGAGAGGGAGAGGGAGAGAGAGGGACAGAGAGAGGGGGAGAGAGAGACAGACAGACAGACAGAGAGAGAGAGGAGAGAGACAGAGAGAGAGAGAGAGAGAGAGAGAGAGAGAGACAGAGAGATAGAGAGACAGACAGACAGAGACAGAGAGAGGCACGGACGGGAACTGGACAGAGACAAGGACAAGGACAGACTGAGGCCGAAGCTGAGGCTATTTGGGGATGAAAATTAGACATCTGGTGAAAGATCAATGTAAGT
Source organism: Aporrectodea caliginosa (assembly GCA_020284085.1). NCBI lineage: Eukaryota > Metazoa > Annelida > Clitellata > Crassiclitellata > Lumbricidae > Aporrectodea > Aporrectodea caliginosa. The sequence goes on along the minus strand of JACEVL010000539.1, from coordinate 316,223 downwards.
CCCAATATGGCGCGTCAATTTCAATAGGCCTATTCTCTGTTTATTTGGCCAGGACTGATTTAAAATTACTTACTCGGTTCGGACTCAAATTGTGTGTATGTTATCTACCTATATTTATGTGCATCTTAATCATGTCCACATGCCACTAGTAGTCATGGTATTCATGCTTAGGCGTATACGTATGCATATTGAATCTTAATGTAACACCTTTTAAGAAACTTCCACAGCGCTGCGTATACTACTGGAGTCACTAAAGCAAATAGCAAATGAAGAGATGAAAAGTGTCATAAGCTATAGACCGAGAATCAGCCAAAAACATAAATTGTTCGCGACTTCATTTTTCTTAAGCTCGGCATATGAGGACCGGTGACCAGTCCTCTCCCTAGCCGCCTGATCTTTCCACTGACATAGTACGGTCAGTGTAGGCTACTCATTATAGCTGAGCTGTCTAGGAGGCGCGAGTGAAGCATAAATTTCGAAACAGATGTCTGCCCAGGACGGAATTTTAACCTCTGACCTCTCGATCGACACCAGTAGCCAAACGACGTTCAGCTAGAAAAGTCACGGCTGACTGGCTCTGCACAGACACAGAACTCGTCCAACGGATTCCCATCCACAGTTGACAGACGACATCATTTTCAGAGTTCCAGGAACGCATTGGATGGCGGATAAGAAAAAATCCCGCAGACATGGCTACCTAGCCACATGGCCACCTAGCCACATGGCCACATAGCCACATGGCTACCTAGCCACATGGCTACCTAGCCTTAAATGCAGCAGTCGCTGATAGATGGAAGAAGTCGCAGCGACCGCATATTCCTCAAGGCATCAAGTCATATCTAATGACTTCTCTGGAACCGCAATCATAACGTCAAAGGCATCTGTTGAGGGTTGCTGCTGCAAGTGATATCGAGGCCAAAAATCAGAATCCTTTGGTAAAGCAAGGTCGAATTCCGATAGCTCAGAGAAACCAGAAGCCAGGCTAAGGTCTGTGCAGAGCGGGCTTTCATCGAAAGCAAGCCATATGGTTGTGTAAAACCCCTACGTGATTGACGCTTAAATTCTAGGACTCTTCTCGCCCTTACTTCAATGAAACCAAGATTTCCAGTTGCACACTGTATGCATTGGTCATAGGCTCGATATTGTTCTTGTCGGAAGTTTCCAGCCTTTCGAGATGAGCCCTTAAGATTGCCAGTGGACCAACTACATAGGATTTCCATAGTACTTGGTCTACTGTAATTGTAATTGTAATTACGACAATTTATATAGCGTTGTTGGTAGCAAGCTACTTCTAGAACGCTTAACAAAACTGTCAACTGTCAGCGCAAATGTTAGTGCTCGTGGTTACGTAATAGATGCATTTTAACTGTTTTTTAAAAGTCGGTAAACTTTTGGTCTCCTGGATGGGCGCAGGAAGACTGTTCCAGGCACGTGGACCAGCGACCCGAAAGGCTCGATCACCCGCTTTGGTTTTAGTGGCTGGCACAAAAACATCAGCGGACTTTGATGATCGCAGCCGCGACCTATTGACATCGTCCGAAAGGGGCCTGATCTTGTCTGCCAGGTAGCCTGGTGCGCAGTTGTTCATACATTTATGAACCAGGATGCAGAGTTTGAACTTGATGCGCTCGCCTACTCTCAGCCACTGAAGCTCGTCTTGTATCGCGGTTGAAATGTGGTCGAACTTTTTAAGTCGCAATACCAGACGAGCTGCTGTAATCTTAAGGGCTCAGATGGATCAGTCCAAACTGACGACCACCCGTTGTTCACATCCGACCAAACACCGTTCAAAAACAGACAAAATCCACAACAGACTAAAAATAGTTCCGAAACTTAGACTCAGTCACAGAAGAAATTCGAAAACACAACAATTACGGAGCAAAATCCGTGTAAGATGCATTTAGAAAAATGAGACAACATAGGAAAAATAATGACTGACATGGTCGCGACTCGCGAAGATGTATGACTCAATATATATCTCTTCGTTCCATCCTTCTTTCTTTTTTCTTCCTTCTTTCCTTCCTTCCATCATTCGTCCACATAACTCAATCCATCTCTCCCTCAATTCATCAACCCACCCACCACCCCATCCATCTTTCTTTCCATCCTTTCATCCATCTTTCTATCCATTTATTAAATTTATACATCGTCCTCTCCTGTCGGAACATAATTTACTTTTGACTGATGTTTGACGCCGAAATGAGACACGATCCGGCACGTGACTTCGAGAAAGACGACTGTTCTCCTATCGCCGGCCGAAAAATCGGTCCAGATTGGGCGAATTTGATTCTCAAACAAACAGGAAGATTGACTTTTCTTCTTCCGAATTTCTTCGTCATCCAGATCAATCGGACATCGTTGTTCTGCCGACGAACGAAGAAAAAGAGAAGAAATTTTCGTTAAGATCGATACGGTTTGAACTCAAAGATAGATGAGGCAACCGATATGAAAAATATAGACACGTGGAGAACGATATGAAAAATATAGACACGGGGGCGAACACGCCCAAACTTTAATATCTGCATAGATCAGACATTGATGGTGGTGATACGCATCGACAAGAAGTGTTTAGTCGCTTAATTAAAGGCAATCAGTGTGGCTTCCATCGTTGCAGTTATGTAGAAGGTTACAGCAATCCGTCGAAAGTGACTGATCTTCTTAAGAGACATTTGTGACATTCCACGATTTGACCACAGATACCGAGAAATTTGCACAAAATATGAGCACGTATACGTATATAGGCCTATAAAGAATAATGCGCACGATCAGCAGATAGGCAAACAGATGAATAGTCAGACAGAAGAACAGGCATACAAAAGAACATACAGATAAACAAACACAGACGGACAGAAAAACATGAAGACATATACATATAACTGAACATACAGTTAAATACACAGACACGCGGTTAGATTAACATACAAACAGATAGATAAACAAATCGTCAAGTAGACAAGGCGACAAATAGCCAGAAAATAAGAGACAACTTTAACATAAGACAATATGACAACCAAACAGACTGCAGGAAGACAGACAGACAGAGAAGACAGACAGACAAAAGAACCAAGCAAAAGCATAAAACCAAGCACACAGACAAACAAACAGACAAACAGACAGACAAGCAAACAAAAACGACAGTCAGACATTCATGAAAGTTCTCTGGATACACGGACTGACGTAGATAGAGACCTCCGACCGTTCCCGCCGACCGACCGACAGAGGGCGTTAATGAAAAACGATAGCGATATCGAAGATTAGCGACCAAGATACGACGTGTCAATATCGGACTATTATTGTGACGTTTACTGACGCCGTCTTATCACACCAGAGGGCCGTAGACTCGATGCGACGACCGGAAATTAAAGTCACTATTGGTTTTTCGCGCCAAAATCTAAATTCCTGCGCCTGACCGAACTGTCGCTTAATTTTCACGCTTTTCACCTCCTAACACTCTCTGCATGCCCCATCCGCAGTCTCGATTTCTAATTAACTTCTGATAAATAAAATGCAATTAACTTCGGCGAAATAAGTTTACGGTACAATCGTCGCGTTTTAGATTAAGTCATCGATTTTTTCAGCTGAGAAGACGACGTGGAGTGCATTCTGACGCGGATTTTTATGACGAAAGGAGCTACATGAAGGCCTGGCTAAATTACATTCCCTTCCTGTTGTTCGGGCGCCATGGCAACGAACTGAGCTGATCCCTAGAGAGTTCGCAAGACA
>JACEVL010000539.1:217500-310000 GCA_020284085.1 Aporrectodea caliginosa | reverse complement strand
TTGATCCGATTTACATCTGATGAGCCAAGCAGACAAATCTCAAGAAATATGCCATTCTATGCAGGGGTTAGTCTGGCTTACCAAACACTATTATAATAGGCGGATGGACGGAAAGATGGATTGACGGATGGATAGAAGGATGGACGGATGGATAGAAGGATAGACTGGCGGATAGAAGAATGGACGGATGGATAGAAGGATGGACGGATGGATAGAAGGATGGACGGATGGATAGAAGGATGGACGGATGGATAGAAGGATGGACGGATGGATAGAAGGATGGACGAATGGATAGAAGGATGGATTGAAGGATGGACGGATGGATTGAAGGATGGACGGATGGATAGAAGGATGGACGTATGGATAGAAGGATTGAAGGATTAACAGACGGATAGAAGGATGGAAAAGGGTAGAAAAATGGACATTGGAGAGACAGATAGAAAGAGGGACGGATGGATGGACGGGCGTATAGAAAGATAGACGGAAGCAGAAGGATGGACGGGCGGATATAAGGATGGATGAACGGAGAGTAGTATGAACTGACGGAAGAATGAATGACGGAGAGATGGATGGACGTGCGGCTAGAGGGATAGACTGGCGGACATAATGATGGACGGACGGACAGATGGATGGACGTATGGATAGAAAGGTGGACAAATGGATGGACGGATGGATAAAAAGATGGATGCGCTCCGTCACCACCGTTGTAGTCTGAATGGGTGCCACACGGGGTCGGATCCCTGTGTACTGATCATTCTAGCACGTGATTCAGATCTCTAAAATTAGCCACCATCGGTATGCCAACCGCCTTTCTCATGCACTGAGGCAGGCGCCTTCAAGTATCTCCAACCAATGTAGCTGACCGCGCCAGTACAGTTAGCCTTTCCTTGAATTGTGAGTCATCTTGCATGTTCGGGCTTCACGTATGCGATTAAGTATTTATGAGCATATTAACTGCCACAATGTCGTATGCATATATCTACGCATGTGCAACGGAGCAGTTGTAACATAGTCGGTTGTAGAATACAATTCAACTGATATTTGATAATGCCTCCTTATGAGTTCAGAAGTGCGCATTAAAGTTGCTTAACAGCAAACGCTAAGAATCATAAATACTGGAAGAGTTAAGTCTTAAGACTTATGGAGCCATAAAGGACTGGAAGAGGTCATCTTTAACCCTTTTCCTGTTTATTAAAAATCAAGTTGCGCCTTGTACCGTTCAATTATTTTTGCGTATTGCAGCCGATACCAGCCCGCTATTCCGGGGGGCCGCTATATATGTATATGTATAAATGTATATATATTTATATATATATATTTGTATATATATATACATATACATGTATATAAATATATATATGTATATATATGTACATACATTGTATATATATATGTATATATACAAATTATACATGCATATATGTATACATATATATATATATTTCTATATATATATTGATATATATGTATTTATATGACATATACATATACATGTATATATATATGTAAGTATATATATATGCACATCTACATATACATGTATGTATATATATATGCATATATATATGTATATGTATATGTATATGTATGATATATGTATATATGTATATGTATATATATATATACATGTATATATATATATATATGCTATACGTATATACTATATATATATATACATATATATGTATCATATTATTGTATACATATACATATATATACAGATATGACATAGTGGAGATATATACATACATATATATACATATATATACACATATATATACATATATATATGTACATGTATATATATACATATATATGTATACATGTATATATATGTATATGTATATGTACGTATATGTATATATATCACATATACATATAATACATATACATATATATATACATATATACTGATATATGTATATATATATACATATACATACATATACATATATATATACATATACATATATATACACATATATATACATATATATATGCATATATATATATACATATACATGTATATGTATATATATATTTATATGTATATATATGCATATATATATATATATACATATACATGTATGTATATATATATATTTATATGTATATATATACGTATATATATGTGTATATGTATATATATGTATATGTATATTTATGTATATGTGTATATACATATATGTATATATATGTATATATAAACACATATACATTTACATGTGTATGTATATATGTATATATATATATGTATATATATACATGTATGTGTATATGTGTATATTTACATATATATACATATATACATATACGTATACATATACATATACATATACATGTACATATACATATATATACATATATATAAACATATATACATATTCAAACAAATATATCCATGCATAGACTATGTTTGGCGAGTTATCTCGGGGCAAACGCTGTAGGCTAGTTAGCGATCGGCGAGTATATTCGGGGCAAACGCGTAAGAGGTTAAGCTTAGCGCCAGTGGTCTTCGTATCAAGGTATGCATTTGGTATAAATACGGAATAACACATGTAATAAGTAATGAGGAAGACAAAACGACGCACGTCACGGCACGTGCTACACCATAGGAGGGACACACTGCAATGTGTATTTACTAAAGTCTGTCGTAGTCCTACTCACCGCTGCACTTATAACTTGAAATGGCGACACGTGTATTCCTCAAATACACGAGAACCTTGGTATCGTGTTGTGGTGATAAATAAAGTGCATTTTTGGTGCTCGACGACCATAACGGCATAAATCAAACTCCGCTTTTGGACGCCTTACGAAATAATATATTTACGGAGGAAAGGGCATCGGGAAAAAAGAACCTCATAAATGCGCTCCTAAACCATAGTCAAATCAATCACTGTCTGGTTCTGGACTGGCCTCTCTGATCCCACAGAGTTCAGGTTCACCCTGTTGCTAGATCGCGGGACGTTCTGAGTGCCGCGAGTGGAAGGACTAGGGGAAGGACCCGACGAGATGAATAAATAACAGATATATGTAAAATGAGGGTTATGGAAGGTTACCTCAAAGCGCAAATCAATCTCATCGCTTGTTAGAAATAGACAGATCGGAGCCAGTCAAGGAGGTTGTGTGAAGCTCCGAGAAGGACACGTCAAACAGATCTATGTGAAACCAGGGTGTAACGCTACACCTTGGTTTGCGTTTTAAAGTGAGTCATATCTGCTTTCTGTTTCAGATACGTCTCAGCGGATGCGGGGTTTCATGGGACGGTTCCACTCTGCTGCCGGGTCTCGTGGCCGACTGATTACAGATTGCGGAAAGATAAAGGTTGCGCGAAACTTTGGGAACGACACTTGTGCAAACCCCCGAAGGGTATAGTCTTCGCAAGTGTGTTGTCTGCATGGCGGTCTGAGTCCCCGTAGTGCGAAGCGAATAAACAGGTCTGTGTGAAACGAAGTGGTGACGCTACGTTTACCCCACTAGAGCCGACTCGGTCTAGGTGCAAAGAGATAACACCAAATTGATCGATGCTCTCCCAGGAAAGTCACAACCGTATACCGTTCACTATCTGATTCGAAACTATAGCTCAACGGGTCTGATTTCAGGGTAAGGGTCCACTCTGTTTGCGAGGTCGGAGATGGACTGATTAAATATATGACGAGAAGATAAGCGATTGTGTGAACTTGGGAGCGATATGCCCGAATTGTTCATTGCCGAAATTCGGGCGACGAATTATATAACAATAAGATACAGCGGGCTTGAAGATAAACTGTTCTGGGTAAGACAAATTTTATCAGACCACGATGGTAACCGATACATCAAAATCTAGTCCGGTTACTCACATGAGTCCATAGGATTCAGCTTCGTTGATATCAACTTATTATATGCTTATCACAACACGCAGATCGTAACTGACATAAGTGCGCGAGGTCGGCACCTCTTGCATATATAGGTCAGGATGAAGTTATGTGTGAAATAGCGAAGGTTATAGAGAGACGATCTTCGCAGTCAGACTGTTATCAGTATAATCTTTAGCAGAATTTACAGCTGTGTTGTTTTAGGACTGTCAACACAGGGTCCGGAGCAGAATTTAACTGTGTTGGTCGAGAACTGCCTACACAGAAGTCGGGTATAGGAGAAGACCGAGAAGTTACAACATCGGTAATGGTGCCTGGCCAATATACGTACGATGCCGGATGTCCTACACACGGAAATGGAACGAGATACGTTTGATGGCGGTAGGAAGGACGCGTCGTTTAATACACATGTGGCTTGGACACAAAGACGCAGAGAATATTGCAAGACTTCTCCGATTCAAACTCTGGTTCATAGAACGTCTGCTGTCTCATGTTAACGACGATGGCTCCATAGTCAACGCTTTAACGACGAGCGTGTACTAAAAGTGACTGGGAAACCAATGTAGCTCGTCGTTATAATTAAGTGACGTAGGCTGCTAATGAAGAGGAGAGGTCTGTAGCTAGGAAGGTACACAAGCTATCACTCCATCAATTCATTGAAAAATAAGCAAGATAGAGGTCATACGGTCACTAGAGAAAACGCGTACATTTATATTTATATAAAAATGGAGCGACTAATTGGAGGCAAAGGAACGGACCCTGTTCTCAGGAAAGGTCATCCTCAGAACGTGGCTCACCAGGCGTACTCTACGGAAGAGGCGGAGTCGGACACAGGGACAGAGCTTCATAACGTTGAGTCTCTAAGGGAAGCGGTCAATACTGAACCACTGAACCTTCCTTGGCAGAAACAGTATTTTGCGGCGTCGCAAGTAGAAGGGACAAAAATTTGTGTGGTTCTAGACGAAGAATTAGTTTGGATATGTATTTACGTATATATGTATTAGGGTGGTCCACGACACAATGGTAAAATTTCATCTTTAGCAGAACTTTGCTCCACAAGTTGAAATCTGTTCTACCTCTCCTAAGTAAGATGTGGAATAAATCTGAAGCAGATTGGAGCAGTTTTAGAGGTCGCTCAAGGTCGCCAAACATTCTCTTGATAAATCCATGGCATAGTGAAAGTTATTGACTGTTATCTGCTCAAGAAAATATTATTAGAACCGTTTGCTACTTAATTTCGAACTGTTGTTTTAAACTGAAGTTTAGAAATACCAATCTAACATTATTAACTATCCTTTGATGTAGCATGGAAATGCTGGAATTTTTAAAATTGCTTTTAAGAACTCTAAACTTTTGTACTTAGTCCGATTTATTAGTACATTGGTGAATTTTAGGAATTGAAGAGAGTTGACTGTAGAGTTTTTGACATAGCTCATAAACACACTAATGGCAAAGACAAGAAGCAGTGCCGAAGTTTGGCTTATAGAGTAGGGCACAGAAAAAACTGTCTGGGTCCCATCTTCGAACAAAGGTTCCATCCGACGATCATACTACAAGAACCATGAGGAGCTGGTGACAGACTTGCAGTATACTAGTCATATAGGTGACGGAGAAGAGATATATACTGGGAGTTCCAAAAATTGGCTGCAGAACTGGTTACGAACAAGCTGAAGCCTGCCTGAGGACTCTGGATGACTGGGGTCTTCGGACTTCGTAGTCTAGTTTGTGGTATATGGTCTATGACATCACTGCCAGCAATACTCACCTGAAGAATGATGCCTGCACTTTTATTGAGAATTCGAATTTAGCCAGAATTAACCTGGATGACTTGCCGCCATCATGTCATGGAACTTCCTCTTGCTGTTTTCGGCTCTTTATCTGGACCTACTGGAGGGTTTGAGATTACTATGCTCAGCAGGTTCAAGCAAAGCTGGCCACAACTTGACCAGGCGACAAATGAAATGGCTTCCGACGACATCTTTGATGCACACACTTCTGCTCTTCGAGAAGAAATGGTGAAATTCTTCAAGGCAGCTCTTGAAGGGTCACATCAGAGAGAAGACTTCGAGGAATTCTTGAAACTCAGTTTGATCTGGTGGTGCAAAGGGAGCAAGAGTTTCCTTTCAGGCACCAGGAGCATTCCATCATGCACATTTGATGGTGAAAGCTATCTTTAGCATTAAAATATTTCTTTCCCAGCAGCTGTTCTCTCCAACTGCCAAAGAGAAGCACAGTGTAATGGAGCTGGCACTGTTTTGTGAGCCTTTTCTATGTTCGGTTCTGGCATGAAGCTCCTCTGCCTATAAGAGCACCACTCAACGATCTACTGCTGCTGGAGGAGCTCAGTAAATATCTAAATATGAGAGTGGCAAAGGTTGCCTCGACCGCATTTGGTAGGCATATATGGTACGTTTAAGAAATTTTCGTCAGCACGTCCTTGTTTGACGACAGAATTGGAGTGGATGTGAAACACTGATGGTGACAAACCACCACATTCCACAGTCCATCAATTATGTGAAGTGCCTCGACCATCCTCCTGAACCCCTCAGCTCCCTTGGCCTTGCATCTTCCGTCACAGAGAGAAATACTGTCATCGTTGATTTTCTGAACTTGAATGGAAAAGAGAAGGCCGAGGCTTCCTGGTTAAGGATCCTAAGGATGCGATGATCACTCCCACCAGGGCCTCCTAAAGGCAGCGTCAGTCATGACAGTTATGAACGACTCTGCTGGGAGAGCAATTCGTTTGATGCAGCAGTAGAATTAATCGTTGACAAAGAATGAAGAGCAGCAGTTCCTTCTTCAGCTCGTGAAACGCTACAGGCACACCTACCCGTCCTGCTCTTAAGGCAACGCTCATGAAGATGACAGAGGACATAGAATGTGTTACTCAAGAAAAGTTTCAGTGTTTCCATAGCAAAATTGAACATTTTGGAACCTTTTCTTATTTTCATTGCTGCACTATATGTTTTAATTCAACTCAAATTATGTTTTCTGTTCTTAGTGCAGATTACCGATTTCGTGCTTAATATGGTGAAAATACCCTGACCTTGAGCAACCTCTAAATACTCATCAATCTGTCTCAAATTTGGTAGAGGTAATAGAAACTTACTGAACCACTGAACCTTTCTTGGCATGTAGCTGCATGTATGTATGTATGTATGTCGCAAGTAGAAGGGTACAAAAATTTGGGTGGTACTAGACGTAGAATTAGGTTATATGTATGTATTTACGTATATATGTATGTATGTATGTATGTATGTATGTATGTATGTATGTATGTATGTATGTATGTATGTATGTATGCATGTATGCATGCATATGTATGTATGTATGTATGTATGTATGTATATATATGTATGTATGCATGTATGTACGTATCCATGGGCGTATTTGTGGGTGGTTTCCATGGGCGGGTTCAAATCCCCCAAATAAATGCATTACTGATATTAAAAACTAAAAATGTAGAAAAATACAACCATTTCTTCGAAATGAACCCTACGCCCCTGTATGTATCTGTGTATGTATGTATGTAAATATATATGTATCTATGTATATGTATGTATGTATTTAACTATGTATGTATGTAACCATGTATGCATGCTGCAGGTACTTAATACGGCGTCTCAATGGGGCACTTCTCATGTGTCATCATCAATGTAATTCACCAATGCCATGGCAAATAAAGGCATACATGCATTTATATAGAACTGTTGATGTGGCTGCGCTTTTAACCAAATGATTTATCAGTCCCTGGATTCTGCGTTGCTTCTGGTGGGATGCACAATGGCATCACGTTTACATAATTTCACCCCGAGACTAAAATAGCTCATGAATAGTCAACAACTGCCATTGATTTTCAACTTCCTACGCGGATGCAGGGCTCTATCATGCTGGTAGCAATATCTCAGTATGTATCGGTCATTCTTGCAGATTTTTCTACTCAACTATTTGTCATTTTACTTAAGTTAAAGTGTCTTTATTGATTGGGTGATATGTCTTTATTGGCATTTAGGAAAGGACTATCAATATCCTGGAGCTGCAGACAACGTTTTAATAGGGCATACTTAATAATTAATTAGCGAATGAATAGTTGTGCAAATCATCATATCCTTACGATTTTCATGCATTCCACATGGAAAGAAGATGCTTTCTTCTATCTCTGCTTAAATCTCAACTGTTCAAAAGTAGATATTCATGAATAGATGTAATTCTAGTTGCTCTTTGTTCTGTATGACTGTTGGTTTCATTGTCTCGTAGATTAATTATTGTAGCCTAACTAAAGCTGCTACCGTTCTATATCATGTGATGTAGAGGCCTATGTGCTATGCTTCAGGTGACTACTCTGCATTACTAAGTCTTAGAACGAGTATGCGCATACTACGAATATTAAGATTTGTAGAAATTGACGAATACTGGCGAATATTGAAACAGGCCAACGAATATTAAATTATTTTATTTCTTTTCACTCTTAGTTCCTCAAAATCCGGGATTATTTGTACAAAATTCAGTGCCAAAAACTAGGCATTAGAACAAAAACAGTTACATTTTAAAGTTACGCATCTTATTAGACTATATAAGTAACTTCACTTAGTTTTTGTTCAAAGTCTGACGCGGCATTCACATTCAAGAGTGAAATAGTTAATCTTTACCCTGACCCTCCTCAGCTTCAGAAACTTCGACAACCCATTTTTTCCCACTGCACAGTTGTCTCTGTGTAATCGAGAGCTTCGATGTGCTTCCACAGACTCAAATTGCTGTGCACATACATCAGATCCCTGGCTCTCGCTTCTGTCTGCCTATTTCTCTACTTGTCGTGTATAAAGTCATACGTAGACTAATTTCGCTTGGCAGCACTTGATGACGATACAGAGACAGAATCGCCGATGGCAAGTTGGGAACAGATTGTGCTCGGATAGAGCGCCGCTACCAGCGCGCTGCTACCTAGCAGCCACATCCCATAATGCAATTCGTTAAGCAAGTAAGTAAGTAACGGGTATAAGAATTTTTGTTACTAAGTAGAGCGCCGCAACCATAGCACATATTCTTAAATTAATAGGCCTAGTAAACAAAACGGAAACAGTGACGTCATCAACGAATATGTACGAATATTAAAAATGCCATAATATTCACGAATATTTGCGAATAATCCTCAAGTCACGAATTCTCGTTCTGTGAATTATTATCAAGACAGTATCGTACCTTTTATTGGCTCTCAAAAGCCCAACACACATGACTAGGCTATCTAACTGCCTTGGGCAACAGCGATTTTAGGGTATCCAAATTGTGTTTTCATTCTTATACTTTCCTCCTTTCCGCTTCTGATTTGCGTTTCGTTACACTGCACCTACAATGAAGCCCTTCATAAAGAACTCTTTCTAGAACTCACACCCTGCGGTCATACTGATAATATATCGAGTAACACAAGACAGATGATGGCTGCATAATCAGCTGAAACAGCTTATACATTATTGCTGGAGCGATATCTTTCTCCAGGGACCGTTCTAAGATTTGTTTCTCGGTTCAAATACGGACCTTACGACCCCGACAAATCATCTCTGAGGCGACCTCTAACGAGACCTCGAGTAATTGTCGGCCGACAAAAACAAATTACCACGTGAACCACTCTGCACCCGGCTAATCAGTTCCAACTTGACCATCGGGGATACTTCTTAGCAGTAAGTAATAATAATCGGTATGTCGAACAGCTGCAAGCCCTGCTTGTCTAAAAAGATGTTTTCCTATTCGAAAAACATAGCACGCAGTAAGTGCATAGCGATACATCATTTGCTTTCACTTCTGCGTCCTGGTTAGAATCCTTATTAGGCCATCGTTCGATAGTCCACAGAGCTCTCTGTCTTTCGCGTTACCTAGTAAAAAGATCTATAGGCCTAATTCGTTGCCCACATTTTCGGGTTCTTTCTGGACTGTCGGTCGAGAGGTCGGGGGGTTCAAATCCTCGCCAGGGCAGAAATTTGGATCGAGATTTCTGCTCCACATGTGCCCCTTGCCAATTCAGCTCAACATAGGCCCTAATGCTCTTCTTCTTCTTCTGCTTCAATTATTCAAATTCATTCTCTTTTCCAATTTGCATACCATTGCTTACTTGAGGTACCTTTGATCTACAATTGTATCTAATATCGAGCTTTTCAATGGATTCAATTTTTCCTGCGGTGTCTTTTTTCCGCAGCTTGGTGGTGTGTTGGGTGTTTAAACACAACCCGAAATTAAATATAATGTAGAAATGAAAGAATGCGTTTACTAACACGAACCCCTAAGTCGGTTGACTCGGTTGCTTGTCGGCTTGCTCAATGACGAGTAAACACCACCCCCCCCCAACAAAATCTTGGCTACGGCCTTGACCATTATAACGTAACTGCGCTACAGAAGACAGTGTATGCCCTAGATAAAGTTAGATTAGATCAAGTGAAATTGATTGTTATTTCGCAGTCCAGACATTTAACCCCTAAAGAAGAGGCCGTGCAGTTGACGGATTGATGGATTCGTCTTCTGCGTCAACCAAGTCTGCCTCGACTCTGAACCCGTAAGAGACCACGACGTCTACGTCACTCAAGACAAATGTCTAAAAGAATCACGTACGGCGCCTTGGCACTTGGCATACGCCGTTGCTAAGCACGGTAATATCAAGCAGCATTGAGCCCCATTTAGATGGTCACTTAGATAGGTGAGTATGTATGAAATAGCAGGCTACCATATTCCTTCTTTCATCATCTATAGGCAGGAAAATTTAGGCCAACGTCAAGCTGGGACATGAAGCCTGGATTAGCCTGGTCCTGTTTGCGATGTAGCCAAGAAACCCTTCAACCCAGGACTAAGATTCTAGACGCTTCTAAAACGACGTTGACTTTAAAAGCCATCTTCCTTAATGCCTTGCAATTGTTCAATGATCATCATAATAAAACAAGTCATTGAGGAAAGGTTGCTTCTAAATGTAACGCCTTGACTAAGGGAATCATTTTTACCAGAGATGTCGTAATTAGACATTTCTGTAGCGCCAATGTCTAGTGCACATGGCCTCAGCCGATGGCGCACTGAATGAAGCTGCAGTGCTGCTGCACTCAAGTCAATATCCAGAAACGCCAATCCACTGAAACAGAGAGGCACTCTACGGTGGATAAGCCAAATGAATGTTAATAATAAGCGAACAATTATTATTATATCCTTACCTTAACCTATTTTACCTTACCGACCGACATCTGCCTCAATTTGCCTTACGTCACGTTACTTTATCTAACCTTGCCTTAAATGTTGCATGTATACGGTCTATGCTGATTGCAGTCAGCTTGAAAAGACAGCAGGTCACTATTGCCTCACATCCATACGGTTATGTTATACTGTGGTGAATACTTTACTCCTTGTCCTCTCGCTTGTAGGCCACAGTGATTGTGCTCTTTATCAGAGAATTTATGACTGCCAGTGACATAATTATTGCTGCGCTTCTTCTATGCTTGAGAGGAATTTGTCATTGTTATTCCAAAAAACCCATTGTGTTTTGCAAATGGCAGATACTGCACGACTCAGTAATTGCTTCTTTATTACACATGCGTGCAACGAAGATGCAATATACAACACATTTTTGTTAAGAATAAATTCTCATATACTTTGAATTTGAAAGCAAAGATAGAAATGGCTTATATTATACAGCGACAAAGAGAAACAGCTTCTGCAATCTTTGAAATGAACACGTAAAAAACTCATATGCATATCAAGTGCTCCAGAAAAATTGCTACGAACATATTTCTTAGTGCAACACGGAGGTGTAGTTTGCGAATCACGAAGCGACATACAAGGGTTCGATCCCGCTGACGTTTCACAATTTCGCTCACTACGCAATTGTAATTTGATGGTCGTCGACTTGTTTTGGTGCGTCATCAGTTGTTGCCTAAGAAAACCCGGGTCTGTGAGAGAAATTGAACGACTAATATTGTTGAAATAAGCCTATCTTTACTTTAAAGTCATAAAATGTCCAAGCCTATGAAAGAATTATTGAGCGGCAAACATTTTTGAATTTAGAAGACTTTACCACCTAACAGCTGTTGATTTTTTTTATTTTATTGGGCTATGTGCAAACTTAGTGCACCTGAGGAAGGTTTTTAATTGTTGACAGTGCAGGGAGTTAGGCCTTTGTGTTTTTCCGTTCAGCTGGATACAAAATCACACTCCTTTGAATGTCTGTAAAATTTCATAATTTCTGTATAAATACACTTGAGGCACCATAGGCCATACAAGACTTTAATTTTCACAAAGCAATCTTTATCTGTTTTCGTTTGCTTGATTCTACCAGGACGGCATTTTTCTTTCTTCGCGAATAAATTGGACACGGTTATTCAGACATTTGGCCAGACTAGCTGTCAAAACTTCGAGCGATATATTACCAGGGGAAAGGTCTTCTTTTATTTGCACACGGTGTATGGCTTAGGACTAGACGTGCGTGCGCCTCTCAGCTTGCTTTCGGCGTTCTTGCACTTGCTGTGAAAGACTGCGGAAATTGAACAATTTTTCCTGCCCATCGAGCGTCTATTGGACTGCTCGTGTAAACTTCCGGACGTGTCTAACCGGCGTCCGCCATCTTTAGTTAGCCATTTTGAATAGGAGACGGCGTCGTTTTTGATTTGATTTCTGTTGCAGACATCGACGCTAATGCGCGAAGGGAATCTAAGTGCACCTAACACCAGAGAATGGCTGACTGGTTTAGCGTTCGCCCTGCAACGGGGACTGCAGGAGTTAGAAACTCTCTTGGGGCTCTGACTATAGGTATTGAAAACGAGCAATTCCTTGACGCATAATTGCTTAGAGCCTTTCGCGTCTTATGTAGTGGCATTATAAGAAAGTAGTGGCGCTATAACATACAAGTGAAGACGTTGAAAAGCGTGTCGTTCTTTTTCTCTGTGTGTCCGGGGTTCGAATCCTAGCACCTCGTCTATAATTGACCACATTAGATGTGGAGCCGTATTTGCAATGGTTGTTCAGATGATGCAATGGTTTTTGTGTTCACCTCTTCGAAGAGTCGACGATTCTTTAGCTTTGAACCCACGCTCTATAAATGACTCCTATACACGGCATTGCAATGGACGCCTTCCTTGTCTAACCAAACACTTCAGTAGCATGTTGCATAGCTATAAGCAGACAACCACGAAGAAAAAAGTTTGCAAGTGAACTTACTACACTGACTGCTCCTTGTATACGCTACACGTAGCAGCTGTATAAAGATTCGTGTTATAACAAGGTGAAATAGGCTACCACGAAATATAATGAGAGCATTATACAACTGAGATACGAGGGTTGGTCGCATTGTAGAATCGTCTACAATGCGACCAACCCTCCAGGACGTTTGAAGAGAGAGAGAGATTATACAAAAGGCCCAACTACATCTCACGAATCTCCAACCACAATAATTCACATTAAAATGGAGCATCAACAGAAGCTTCTGGCACAAGCAAACAGCTACAAGTACACACACACACACACACACACACACACACACACACACACACACACACACACACACATGCATGCACTAAATAAGTGATTGGTTGCGTCGGTACATAGACAACTACTGAATACAAATTGAAGCATCTGTTATAGGAACATTAAGCGCGTAAGAGTGCAGATGTCACGCTGTTACATGCATGTCGTCCAATTTCAAATTATTTATGAAACCAGGTCTGTAATATTATAGGGAAAGTCATTTTGAAAGTTTTCTTTGGATGTCGTCATTCAAACCATTTTGGTAGGCAATTTGTTTTTGACACTGTTCAACGAATGAGAGACAGGCAGACAGACAGACAGCGAGACAGAGAGACAGAGACGGAGAGCGAGAGCGAGAGTCCTTTGTGTTGCGCTATAGTAACATTGCACAATGTACGCATTTGAGGATTCAACGAGGTATCAGATCATATCAGCTCAGTACATCAAAGACATATAATTATGCAATTTATGTAGTGGCGTTATAACAAAATGATGGCGCTATAATAATAAAAGTAAAGACGCACAAAGATGTCGTTCTCTTCCACTCTTCGAATTCTAGCACCTCCTCTGAAATACACATGCATACATAGTACTGTATGTGCGCATATACATACACGCATACAAACATATACATTAATACCTCGATGATAGTGCATGATAGTGCTTACATACATGAATATATGCTTGCTGATTACATATGCGCATGACACACACATATATATGCAATATGTATATGTATATATATGTATTCTATATATGTTATGTATTGTATATGTATATATGCGAAGTTCGAACATAGAAACGAAAAAGGCAGAATGTGAGCTGAATAGAGGCAACATGGAGCACAGCATGTGATCCTGGTTTAAGTCATATCTCCTCCCATTCCCCGTAGAACGATTGTCTAAACTGCTGCCCTGGGTCCATCTGGCGACCATCGCTGTCGACCTGACCCAGATTTAGAAGCAGACGAGAGAAAGGTTAACTGACCTGCAGTCACGAATGTGCACGAACAGGCGTCAACAGAACAACATCCACTCATCCATATATAGGCACTGATTAAAAATGACTTTCTGACGCTATATAAATAACTAAATAATTACTAGATAAATAACTGAAGTAATAATAAATACACAAATAATTAAAACCACTTTATGTAACATTAATTAACGGTCGGCGTGTTACATGCCGAATATTGGGGCATAGTTCAGAGGAGCATGACGTCCATGGTGGCAGGAAGAGAGCGCCTCCTCTACATTCATTTATTATAATAATAATAATAATAAGCTTTGTAATAATAATAATAATAATAATAATAATAATAATAGTAATAATAATAATAATAATAATAATAATAATAATAATAATAATAATAATTACAACAATTTATACGGCACTTATAGGGATATGAAAGCTTTATTTTCTTTGCTTTACTGTACCAAAGGGACAGAGGTACAATAGAATAATAAAAATAATATTCGTTTATTCAGACACAAGTTGACATAGCCGCAGCTGGTTTAGATATTGTTGGAGAGAGGTGGGAGTCGACATCGAATTGATTGAGGACAATTTGAAGAAGCTTCCTTTTGTCGAGATGGAGTACATGATGGTGTGCCATTTCTTCTCAACCCGAACACAACACACTGTAGCAGCTCCTCTCTCTTCTCTCCTCTCTCTCCTCCCTCTTCTGTATCCCTGTTTCTTGCTCTTCATACTCTGATTGACGCAGCACTCGAGAATGAGCTGGTTCCATGCGCTTAGCTTTCTATTATAGAGCTTTAGCAGCCATTTGATGGCGTTGAACACAGGATATTACTATACTACTTAGATATTTATGACTATGTATATATAGACATATATAAATATACACAAATATATTATATATATATCTTAATTAGATATAACTCGATTCAAATAAAGGAAATGGTGCAATGAACCAACAAGCCGTTCGTCTTAATAGCAAATGTAGCGTATACAGCATCAATGGTTGAGATACACTTTGATCGGATTGTGCGGACAAGCGAGTTACGACCGCCTTTTATTTGAACACGGTGCATGGGTGTATTTATGGAAGGGTGGAAGAAGTTCCGGAGAGGGTCGTTTCTCTTTGGCGGATGACGGATCCGGATGATGAAAGGTGGTATAAAGACGGAAACGGAATGGATCTCAAGAAGACTACAGTAAACTGGGATATGGAGTTTTCGGCCCCTATATATATACAATATATATATATATATATATATATATATATATATATATATATATATATATATACAAGCTAAGAAACTACGGCCCATGCCTGTATATAGGATTATAGGTATACATCATTATACATGCATACATATACATACATGTAAATACGTTATAGATGCGCACAGACGATTGCATATTCAAAGTATACTGAAATATATGTATATATTTATCCAGTCAAATGATACATTATTATACGCATTATATGGTATACCGGTTATGCCTACAATTTGGATATAACGGCGGATAAATCCTTCTTGGTACGACGGACAGACACACGGACAGACACACGGACAGACACACGGACACTCACGCATGAATGCCTTTGTATGTTTGGTTCGTTTGCTTGATTTTCTCTGTCTGTCCCATAGAGATGTATAATATATAAATATATCAATAGAGCGAGCATGTATACCATCTATGTTGAGGCTGTCGATTCAAAACGACCTTCGCCCTTTAGCTAGCCAAAATGAGCATTGACTGACGTCATAATCGAGAAATTGACGTCATCATCGACGTGTATTGCGTGGACACGTCACCAATTATGTTAATGAGCGCTGGCTGATGTCATACAAGCTTCATTTCACAGTACAACTTATCTGTGATAGGCTACACAAAAGTAAACATCGATATCTATATTTAGAATGCCTAGCTTGGGGTCAAGGTCGCTAAGCGATTGTGACTTCACCGCGACCTGAAGGAAACATACGTCATACGGTCTCTAGCGCTTATAATATATCTCATTGGTCTGTCCCTCTATGTGTCTATCTATGTAAATGGATGCACGAAGAATGTCTATATGACTACGTATGCACACATGCACACTAACATATATGCACACATACAACCATGCACGCATTCATAACACGCACGCACGCACACACACACACACACACACACACACACACACACACAAGCAATACGCAGTCGTACACACTGACAGGCAGGAACACGCACAACATAGTTAACTCTCAGTTACAGACACACACAAAAACAGAGGTAGTGGCACCGACTGATACACACACAGGCACAGACGCATACAAAGCGTGTGTGCGCAATCCGAAATCAGAGCAGTGCACTGATGTTCCACCAAGTGTTCAAAAAAACGCTCTATGCACTGAAGCATATCGGCGACTCGCAAGGAAAAAAATTAACGAAGTCTGACTACGAAAACAACAGCTGAGCCCCACATACACTGAGACTGTCTGATGAAAAAGAACATGTCTAATGAAACAGACAATGGACTACTCTTTAGTATAATAGACCTTTGTCTTTCTCTATCGGTGCAATTGAACTAAAGTTTCCTGAAAAATCCAGTATTGAATATCTCCTGTTGGCGAGTCTTCAGCATCAACTACCTCATGAGTATCATCTGGTTAATATTCCGTGAGTAGAGATATCTCTTGAGCAAAGATCGGTGAATAGATTTCGGAGAAATGGATCTGTTAAAAGCACACACGTTTCTCAGAACTGACCATCAGTTGTTGCCTTCTGTATGTATGCATACACACACGTAAAAACAGAAACACACATATACATACATACATACATACATACATTCATTCATTCATGTAACATACATATATACATACATACATACATACATACATACATACATACATACATACATACATACATACATACATACATATGTACATATGTATGTATATTGTATACTGTATACGACGTGCATACATAGTACACAATGGATCCCATAAGAGTACAATACTTTGCGTTTGATTGCAATACATCGAACTAAATGGTGTGACAGTGCATCACCTCGCTTGCTAATATGCACCGATAAAATGGGAACGGATAACCAGAAGGCTTTTAGAGTCCCTGGCGCCTGCATGCAGTCCTCTGCGACCCGGCCCGCCGTATACTGCAGCCCGAGATTTCGAATTCTGGTGAGCTTTCCTCGCTGAGGTTTGGTTAGTGGAAGCGGACGATTTTCATGAGCAAGGCTAATTTATTATTGATGCTTGACAGCAGGTGATAAAGCTATCAAAAACATCGGAAAACGTCGACAGTGAATACAGGCTTCGTCCTTCAGAGCTGTCCTTCACTTCTTTCCTTCGCAGCTGCAATATCCAGTTCGCAACTGGCCGCTTCCTTACTCACTCCGTTTCTCTTTCCATTTCTTCCACCTAACTTGAATCGTAATCGTAATCGTAAACTTCAAATTTATAAGACGCTACTTTAAGGCTAAAGGAAGGGAACCAGCTTATTCACGAGCGATGCGCCATGTCAGAAGGGTTGTCCGGAGATAGGTGCCATTCTCTACTTGCTTTCCGTTTTCCGATTATGTTCTCCAGCTTCCTAGCCATCCCTTGCCAGTTCTATTTTAATGCACGACCTAAAAGAATCTCGTTTCCTTTTCTCAAGTCGTTTCTTACAAATCTTCATACGTTTCTGTACCTGCAAATATCTGCCTTAAGTACAGATTTATTTAGCGCCTTTTGGAAGTAAACTCCTTACTCGACACAGGAAGAACTGGATTGAGCAATAATAGTCTTCAACTGTTGGCGAAATAGAGGCAGAGAAAGAACAAGAAGCTCATAACACAGGTTGCATGGCAGTCTGTGTACGAATGATGGACCATTCTCTGTATGCTATAGTTTCCTTCAGTGCCATTCGCCTTAGTCGACATATTGTTACTCCTCTTTTAGGCAGCGTTGTCCATCTGTGTCATTGTCTCTTCCTGTTCCTGTGTCCGGCTGCGCCTCCCTATTTCTCTGTCTGCATTTCTCTTAATATGTGTTTCTGTCATTCTTTGTCCTTTATTATGTTATATGCATCCTTTCTGTCTCTTCTACAGTGTATCGATCTGTCTCAAACTGTCGCGGTGTCTGTGTCTGTATTACCCTCTCTGCTTCCATCTCACCCTCCGTCTGTCCATTCCACAGTCATAGCACAGAATAGATAAAGCGTAGCTTTATCTATTCTGTGGTCATAGTCACTCCTTCTCTGCCTATGTCTCTCTGTCTGATGACATTGTTAAATCTCCCACTATCTTTTATCTCTTCTTCTCTGTTCTGTCTACCCAACTGTGTCTCTGCGTGTCATTCCCTCCTTCTATCTGTCCCTCTCTGCCTCTGTCTCTCCCTCCTTGTCTCCGCATGCCATCCCTCCTTCTGCCTCCCTCTCTTTGCCTCTGTTTGTCCCTGTTTGTCTCCTCATGCCATTCCCACCTCCTGTCCCCTCTCTGCCTCTGTCTCTCCCTCTTTGCATCCGCATGCCACCACCGTCTTCTTGGCCTTCTCCCTCTATGTCTGTGCGTGCCACTCCCACCGTCTGTCCGCTCCTCTCTCTCTGTCTGCCTCTCCCTCTTTGTATCTGCGTGCCATTCCCACCGTCTGTCTGCCCCTCTCTGTGTGTCTGCCTCTCCCTTTCCTCTTGCCTCAATCCATCCGCTGTAATCTCCATGCCGCCTTCCCTTCTCTGGTGCTCCGGCGTTTCTTTAATTTCCTCGGACTATTCCCCGTCGCTTCCCCGCTGCCCCGCCTGACTGGCCATCGGGGATGAAGACGGAAGGAAGACCAGTCTGCCAGCGAACAGGGAAGGATGCAGCAGACGATCCACCCCCGAGGTTCTAGAATCACCCAAGCACTGCACATTGTAATCAAAAGCGCACTTAAAAGCCGCTCTTTCGACTGCAATTTTGATGCTGTTTCAATCTTCAATGAGTGTTCTTCCCCATTGGTCTTCTATTATAACCCAACCCTATTTTCGCTGCCTCTTTATTAACTTGCTCCCACCACCCCGCAATTGTGGTCATAGCCTCCGAGCGAGAACACATAACTATACCTTACCTGAAAAGACGACCGTAATTACATATCCCGCAGTCTATATAAGAGCGCCTATTGACAATGTTTATGGTGCTCCTTTAAAAGCCCTAACCATGTTATTTGTAGAAGTTGCGTCTGTGTTATCTATTGAGTTTCAATAAAAGAGTATTGTATTGTATTCTTCTTAGCCTCTCACCCCATCGATTTTCCTCTTAGTCATCCCTTTTACCTACCTTCTTACCCTACTCTCCTTAATTCTCTTCATCTTTATCTCGCTTCACCGTTATTCTCGCTTCCTCCTGTTTATTCTTCTCCTAATTATCTCATCTTCAACGGTTTGCATCACTTCAATCTCTATTTCTTTGCATATATCTTCTTCAGTCTTCGTTTCTGCGCCTGTTCCTTTCACTTCTTTGCAATTTCGACATCTTCCTCGTCTTTCTTCTTATCCGTTCAACCTGTTAATCCTCCTTTCTAGCTACGGCTTCCTCATTCTCCATGCCTACTTTTCCTCTACATATAGCTCCCTGCATGTTTTCCTTCTCTTCTTCTCTTCTGTTGATTTCTCACTTTCTTATATCTGTCTGTCATCCACCTTCTTTGTCATGAGCATGTTACCGTCACCGTCACCCACCGTCACCACCACCACCACCACCACCACCACCACCACCACCACCACCACCACCACCACCATTATGATCATCATCATTCTCTTATTCTTCAGCATCTTCTTCCTATACTCTTCTTTATCGTCTTATATTACAAAGAGATCAACATGACAGATGTCAAATCAGAATCAGAAGCATATTCTTCTTTCTTCTCATCTTGTTCTCTTCTTCTTCTAGTTCATCATTAGTCCTCCTCCTCCTCCTCCATCTCTTCCTCCATCTCTTCCTCTCGTCCTTCCTCCAACCCCAGTCGATCCTCTAAGTCCTCCACAGTCCGTCGTCCATTGGGAGATCTTCCAACGCACTGATAACGTCCTAAATGGACCGTTTCCGGATTTCCGGAAGCCGCGTTGCCTGTCGGGTAGGAAAGACACGGCGTTGCACTTGACGACGCACTAAAAAACGCGGTGGCTCTGGCCTCACAGATAGCGGGTGCTCTGTCAAACAGGCGCCAAATAAACTGTCATTTTACGGAAGGGGCTGACAGCTTCTCTGGTTGGGTTGGGCATGCTGAGCAAACGTTGTATTAATAGTTGACGTTTTTGAAGGGCAATGTGCGAATGGGGTACAAGCAGCAAGCAATGCGTGACGAAGTGAAACGCTCTAACGCTTTGTTGCGACGAGAAAATCAAAGTGTTTCTTGGGATTTGTGGATTTGGACATTGAAATTTTCTCTTCTGACTTTAAACACATCAAACTCGTTGGCTAAAAATTCGTTCAGCGCAGATAAAAATGGCGCTATTTTGAGCACCTATATTTAAAATTCATCAATCAGCCGTTCATTGATTCAACAACAACAGGAGACTTACAGGAAATAATCAACTCATTAATATTAAAAGTTAATCTGCTGATGCTGTCAACAGGACAACCCTAAAGGATAAGATAATCCGC
Organism: Aporrectodea caliginosa; assembly: GCA_020284085.1. Lineage (NCBI taxonomy): Eukaryota > Metazoa > Annelida > Clitellata > Crassiclitellata > Lumbricidae > Aporrectodea > Aporrectodea caliginosa. The sequence continues at coordinate 289,066 of JACEVL010000539.1, read as the reverse complement.
TACTGCAGGTCTGCCACTTTTTCACGTCACAGTTACCGATGGCTAGACGATTATTTATGATCAAAACGATTATCGAAATTAAACTTAAATAACATTTAAATAAACGAATAGACACGCTGTGGTCGAATCCACTGCGTTTGTAAAAGTCTCGAGAGGCTCTTTATAAATGTTCGAAGCATTGCAAAGGTTGAAGTATTTGATATATCCCTTCACTGGCTCAAAAATTCGTTGCTTGCAATGCTGTCTGAACTCTGAACGATCTTAGCAATTGAGTTCAAGTGAGGCTGTTTGAAAATGTACGCTGAGTGGAGTCAAGTGCAATAGAACGTTTACATGGAGAGGAAATGTGTCCCGCGAGAAATTCCAACAAAAGGATTTTCCGTCTTTAGCCGAGGCTTCCCTATATTCGGAATATTCATCGCCTCAGTGGTCAAGATAGGCAGAGGTCACGACCTCAGTATACGTGATTCGTCTGCGCCAATGAACGCGAAAATCCTGATTCTTTGAGCAGCTTTCGCCAGTTTAGATGACTGTTCAGTTCACTGCATAACTCAGTGCATAACAAACACTACAATCTCTTCTTGTTTATCTCACGTGCATGCATCTGGGATCTCTGTCTCATCGTTTTTTATTTGTTTCTCATACACTCTCGCCTCTTCTTTTCTGCGTCTATCGCCATGTTTCACTTCTCCTCTTCTCATACTATTTCTCTCTTTCTATCCCCTATTCAGCTAAGTAACTTATACTCCATCCATCCATCCATCCATCCATCCATCCATCCATCCATCCATCCATCCATCCATCCATCCATCCATCCATCCATCCATCCATCCATCCATCCATCCATCCATCCATCCATCCATCCATCCATCCATCCATCCATCCATCCATCCATCCATCCATCCATCCGCCCCATCCATCCATCCATCCATCCATCCATGCCATCCATCCATCCATCCGAAGCCATCCAATCCAGTCCATCCATCCCATCCCTCCGGCCATCCATGGATCATCCCGCAACCATCCATCCATCCAGGCATCCATCCATCCATCCATCCATCCATCCATCCATCCATCCATCTACCCACCCACCCAAACCCAATGCGACCGAACCACCCACCCATAAAGATCCATCCATTCATCTCTGAAATCCACCCGATCGGGAAGCAGCCAGCTATGGCTCAGCGCCCGATCCTTTACACTCAATTGGTTCATCTCTTTGGAATACGCTGTCTCCATCTGTCTCGCTCTCGAATTCTACTTGCATGGTAACTCCTCCGCCTCCTTTACTTTTCTCAAAACTATTTCTTCTCTCGTGACCTTGCGCACTGGGAGCGCCTCTGAACGGTTCACTTCTACTAGAGGCGCTTTATAAATGCTTTGAATACAATACAATACAATACAATAACATATTTTAATAATAATGTAACTATATATTTATATTTCGACCGGACGGTAGTATACGCAGATAATCACTCTGAAGGCATCAACCAGGCGTCGTGCACCAAAGTAGAACTGGGTCAGTTCGGTTCAAGAAAAGTCTTAGGAATCCGGAAATGGCGAGCGCGTTGCATGCTGGGCGTCGACAACCGCGTCGACACGTACCGAACGGCAGGTGGCGCTGGCGTCCGTTTCTCGTGCGCATGCGATCTGCGACGCCGCGAAATCACGAGAGAATTGTTGGTGAACGGCACGTCAAATGCCACCAGGTGCGTGTTGGACGACGACGGAAGGGGTTGGAATTGGGAAAAGAAGGAGTGGGTTGGGATGAGTGGAGAGGAGTGAGTGAGGTCTTAACCTAATTCAAAAGCAGATTGAATTCTTCAACCTTATTTACCGAGGAGCAGATAGAAGAACAAGCAGACGAACAGACAGATAGACACGCAGATCAACCGACGGACACATGGACAAGCAGACGGTATATCAGACATACGTACACACATATAGACTGATATAGGGAGGCACCAGAACAGTCTGGACAGGATGAAGGAAGATACGAATCGACCGAGAGATGGACAAGCAGTCAGGCACACATACCAACAAATTGGACAGACGGACAAGCAGACAAACGAAGAAACGGCAACTCGATGGAGAGAAAGAGACAGGAAGGCAATAGATAAAGTTAGGCAGGAGAAGAGACGGAGGAGGTAAGTGAAAGGCTGGTCTGCCCGTGAAAGAAGGCTGCAGCAGACAAAGCAGTCGAGCAAAAAGAACGAAGAACGGAAGAGCGAACGGATGTCAAAGTGAACGAAAGTAGAATGAGCAGCAAGGGAGAACTTGAGACAACAAAGACATCGAAACAAACAAGGAGAAGGAGAGAGGTAGAAGTAATATGAGAGAAGGAACTAGAGAGAGAGAGAGAGAGAGAGAGAGAGAGACAGAGAGAGAGACAGACAGACAGACAGACAGACAGACAGACAGACAGACAGACAGACAAAGACAGAGAGCAAGAGAGAGAGAGAGAGAGAGAGAGAGAGAGACAGAGAGAGAGAGAGAGACAGAGACAGACAGAGACAGACAGAGACAGACAGAGACAGACAGAGAGGCAGAGACAGGCAGACAGAAGTGTACAGGGATTAACATACAGCGACAGAGATAAACATGGGTAAAAAATAGAGCTTTCGAGAGATACAGCTTAGCATCGAAAGAGACAAACCGACAGATGGAAGAAGGAACGGATGTCAAAAAACAGATAGATAACAGAGTCAGGTAGATAGATCTAGAAAGATACAGGAAGACGAGGGTAAAGACAGAAGGAGACAGAGCCAGCAAGAGACAGAGAAAAGACAATGAACAAGAGCAAGTGCTATCAATGACAGAACGATCCAGCGGAGAGAGAGAGAGAGAGAGAGAGAGAGAGAGAGAGAGAGAGAGAGAAGACAGACAGACAGACAGACAGACAGAGAGAGACAGAGAGAGACAGAGAGACAGAGACAGAGACAGAGACAGAGACAGAGACAGAGACAGAGACAGAGACAGAGACAGAGACAGAGGGAGAGGAGAGGGACAGAGACAGAGAGAGAGACAGAGACAGAGACAGAGACAGAGAGAGACAGACAGAGAGAGAGAGAGAGAGACAGAGAGACAGAGACAGAGACAGAGACAGAGACAGAGACAGAGACAGAGACAGAGACAGAGACAGAGAGAGAGAGAGAGAGAGAGAGAGAGAGAGAGAGAGAGAGAGAGAGAGAGAGATACAGAGAGAGGAGAGACACAGACACATACATGCACATAGACAGACACAGACAGAGAACGAGAGACACACAACAGAGCCAAATGAAGACAAACTGAGAGAGAACGAGCGACAGAAACAGACAGAACCAGAGAGATACGTCGTCGAAGATAAAACGAAAAGAAGTAGTAAGACCGAAAGACAAGATGGACAGAGTGATTGCATAATAGATGAAACGCTGCTATATGTTGACTCGCGAGGCTGCTGCTGCTGCTGCTGCACGCAGCGTCTCCTTTCAAAGGGCGTTCGAAGCTGTTGAGACGGCCAATACAGTCTCTGTTCTCTGGCGGTTTTGAGCGGTTCATTTGTAGTGATGAACTGCACCGTTTCGAAATTGAATAATCTTGTTAGGTGAAGAAAAATGAAAGCCATGCAGCGGTGCCTACAGAAGTCTGGAAAGCCATCCAGATCGTTTAACGCTGACGGCGCTGCTGGGCTAATTAAATTACTACGTTGATAATGGCACTATAGAAAATGGGGTTTGCCCTGCGGTTAAGAAACCACAGCGCACCTGCTAGCCTTGCGATATACGCATGAAGTAGAGGGAAAATTATCTGGCTCATATCTTGACGTAAACGTCGTAGAGAAAAGAGATATTTGGACGAAAAGAAAATGCAACGACATACACGCTTACATACATACATACATACATACATACATACATACATACATACATACATACATACATACATACATACATACATACATACATACATACATACATACATACATACATACATACATACATACAAATAGGCAGATAAGCAGGCATAAAGATATGATCGCCAACAAGCAGGTACATACATAGACACACATACACACACGCAACTTCAGGGACGAACGCATAGCCATAGAAACAGACATACAGGCAGACAGTCTAGATGTACTACATGATAGACCAATGAGAACCAATGAGGCGTAGAGATGGATTGAGGCTGACAGAAAGGAAGGATGCAGATCGATTGGGAAAATGAGCAAAGTCACATAATATCCGACTCTGCTCATTTTCCAAAATCGATATGTCTGTGTGTCTAATAACTGTCTATTCATTTGTCTGCATATTGCTAATGAATAGACAAACAGGCAGACAGGCAGGCAGGCAGACATACAGACAAACAGGCAGGCAAAAGACAGGCAGACAGACAGACAGACAGGCAGACAGACAGGCAGGCAGAAAGACAGACAAACAAACAGACAGACAGGTAGACAGGCAGGCAGGTAGACAGACGCACAGGCAGATAGTCAGACATGCAGGCAAGCAGACAAACAGGTAGACAGACAGCCAAACGATATAAGTATGACATAACGAAGACAAAGATGGAAGCATGGATAAGGAGATACAGCAACAGAAGCAGAGGCAGAAACACAGGCAGATGGACAAAGACAAAAAAAGACACATTGCAAAAAAAGTATATCGACAAAGATTCTGTATCTCTGGCGTGTTAGACTACTGACCATCATCAGCTGGACTACTCATCATATTTCGTTGGATCTGACACCAGTTCCTCTTCGCCTGTGTATCTCCCTCTTCAGATGATGTGACAACGGATACAGAGGCTGCTGCTAATGCTGCTGAGGATGACGACGGCGGTGACAAGATGCTGTCTAAACTGTCAACGTAGATAGAAGATATAGCGAGCAATGCATGGCGCACGATTCGTCAGACTTGAAGTAGAGAGATCTGGTGATCTCGACTCTTCCAGGTTCACCGGTGAACTGAACGGACAGGGCAGGTTGCTAGGGTGACTGGGTAGGGATGAGGTGGGTGGGTAAGGATGGAGTGGGTGGTTGGGTGGGTGGGTGCGGATGTTGGTTGACGATGCACAGGAGCTGCCAATACGGGGCGAGCGGACGGACGGACTGACGGCCGATTCAAAGCGTTAATAATTGGACCTGGCAGCTGGAAAGGTCAGTGTAAGTGCGGCCTGGTACAGCGCATGGTCAACCTCTAATAACCCTCCTCTTCCTCCTGTGGGATGTCTCTTTCTCTATCGTTCGGTGTCTGCGTCTGACTGAGTTTCTCCGTCTGTTTGTCCCTCTGCTTATGAATGCTTCTCTCCTTCTCTACACGCTTGCATATCTGTGAAGATGTGTCTATCTGTCAATCTGCTGTGCCACGTCTGTCCATCTGTCACTGCGACCTGTCAATCATCCTGTCAGTCAATCCATCAACTGCATCTCATTTTCTTTGTATATCTATGTGTGAGTTTGTCTCGGTATTTGTCTGTCAGTCAGTGTATCTATTTGTGTCTATGTCTAATATCTTGCTGCCTGTCAGTCTGTCTGTCTCTACGTGTCTGTATTATTCAGATACCTTAAGGGCTGGGAAGGATGCGAAGGTGTTGGTCTATAATACCCTGCCCTGAGTCACGTGACCATTTTGGTGACACCCGTGGTCTGCAGAGGGCCAGCCATTACCGATGCCCCTATTGGCTGTACGGAGAGAGCAGGGAGGGAGGGTGGTGGGATCTGTCCGCCTCGCCCTGGGGCCTAGAGCATTGTTAATGCAATCATTATTCCGTAATTTCACTCTCCGAGGAGGGTGAGCAATCGATACGTACCCGACGGGAAAATTTTGCCTATTGGCCCCAGGAGGGATTCTTTTCTGGCAAAGTGACCCGCATAGCGTTTGTCAGTGTCACGGATGGACGGAAGAGAGGAAGAGGAACAGAGAGGAGAGAGGGAAGCAGTCGAGAGACAGGGAGAAACGGAGGAAGAGAGGGAAAGACGAAGGCAGAGCGACAGGAGAGGAGAAAGTTAGACATTGAGAGTAGAGAGAGAGAGAGAGAGAGAGAGAGAGAGAGAGAGAGAGAGAGAGAGAGAGAGAGACAGACAGACAGACAGAGAGAGACAGACAGACAGACAGACAGACAGACAGAGACAGACAGACAGACAGACAGACAGACAGATAGGCCAGATAGGCAGAAGTTGTTCCCGTTTCATATTTATCAGAACAGTCTGTCTGTCTGTCTGTCTGTCTGTCTGTCTGTCTGTCTGTCTGTCTGTCTGTCTGTCTGTCTGTCTGTCTGTCTGTCTGTCTGTCTGTCTGTCTGTCTGTCTGTCTGTCTGTCTGTCTGTCTGTCTGTCTGTCTGTCTGTCTCTCTCTCTCTCTCGTCATCCTCAGCTGCCAGACAGACAGACAGATTGGACAGGAGGAATGGCGAGAGAAATTGGGAGCAGAGCGGCAAAGAGTGAGACATAGATGGAAAGACGGTGGCAGGAGGATCGAAACCAAGACAGGGCGGAGAGAAAGAGGGAGAGGCAGAGGGAGAGGGAGAGGGAAGGCGGCAGAGGAATGACTGCTGGTAAGAGTGTTGTTCAATTGTTCCGTTTCATATTTATCGAACAGTCCACAGCAAGACCAGTCCGAAGCGTAAATGCGATTGTAACGGGACGGAGATGGGACGCTAGCGATTGTGTCTCCCCCGGGTAACGGACGATCTAGCGAATACGATTTACACAGCGGCCGCTTGGAGCGCCCTCCGAGCCAGAATCGGATAGAAATAATTTCTGTAGCGTTTATGATTCGAGTTCGATGCTTTCTTAATAAAAATGCAGAACAGTTATTGTTATCCTAAATATAACTGTATGCGTAGGTGTTCGTCTTTTCGTGTGTCTCATTGTGTCCGTATTCATCTGCCTCTCGCTATTTCCGTCGTAAAATTGTTATTCAAATGCCGTCTGTCCTCTGCGTGTCTGTCTATCTGTCGTCTCTTTATAACATGGTCAGTCTCTTGCTCAGTCTACATGTATCTCAGTGAAAGGATTTTTACGTTGTTCTGCTTTGGAGTAGAAAGCAACAAAATAGAAATAGTATACATTAGATATAGTATACATAAGAAATAGAATACAACAGAAGAGAACTGAAATAGAACATATTTGTGAAAATCAGTTAATTGTTAGAACTGACCCGAGATATGATATTATACATCATGCATTTGATGAAGATATAATATGAGCAGATGCTTCTGGTTCATATATTGCTATATATATGAACCACCGGAGTATATCGTGACTCCTGGGTTTCAATTACCTATCGCACTTCATCCTGGCTTTTTCAACGAATTACGTTTTTTCTATGATAGTTTTCACTTGAATCTGCCAACGACTGAATCATTCAGCATCACGATGAGGACGCCATAGAAGTTATTAGATTAATATTAGATTACGCACTTGATAACGTATATATAGGCCTATCATGCGTTGGTGTATACCGTGTATCACGCATCTCATAAACATGTATCAAGCTTCTGATAAGCATATATCAGGCAGCTAATGTCATGATTCTCTTAAGCATTGTATCACGCGTGTAAGTAAGGAAGTATCCTGTTATTAATGAAGGACAACAGGTTCGCATTTTATACAATAGGCGTCTGTGGTAATAAGCTACTGTCGTTGGATCATGCAGGAAAAGTACAAAACGGTCCCTCCTCTGCTATTAGCAACTACTATGGATGATGGATCTATGGGCATCTACACTATAGAGCTATATATTAGCAGCTACTATGGAGCTATAGGCAGCTACTATGGAGCTATTAGCAGGTATACTTATGAAGCTATTAGCAGGTACTGTGGAGCTATTAGCAGCTACTATGGAGCTATTAGCAGCTACTATGGAACTATTAGCAGGTGCTATGGAGCTATTAACAGCTACTATTGAGCTCTTCTGCCTCTTGCCGCACGATGGTAAACTGTTGGAAGAATGTTGCATTAGCATATTATTCACGCATATGCAGGTGCGTGACGTCCCTTATGATGGAATGGTTGAGTCTGGAATGCATTGTTATGCGGTGTCGTCCCACTCGTTCTCATCCCTCCAAAGGAACGATGCACTGCAGGGAAGGAGGGGCCGCCATAATCCCCTAAATCCTCACTTACTAAGTCGACTAATTGGCCTCGCTCGTCACGGAGGACGAGGAGGCGCTGCTGGCCGTGATGAACTGCTGCGGCCTGTCACCCTCTGCCTCTGCACGGCGGCGGCTGCAGCTGCCGGGGCCTGCAGCGTGTCCTCCATCCGCCGCTCCGTCCGTCGTCCATCGGGATTTTCCCGGGGAAGAGTTGGAAGGAGGCTGGTGGCTGTGTTTCTCGCGTACAGGCGTCGTGTGAATAGGATGGAGGGAGTGATGGTCATCATTCAAAGCTGACCAGAGGCTGATCGCCCAAGGCTGTGATGTCCATGACGAAAACACCATCAACCACGCACTCCGAACGCCTTCAGGTTGCAATACGAAATGTAGTTCAATGTTATGCAGTGTTACTGTGCGAGGTAGTGTAATGCAATGCGGTGACAAGCAATGCAATGTGATGCAACATAATGTAGTGCAGTTTGGTGTAGTGTAACCTACACATCACAGTACATTTTATTTGTTACACCATACCCATTAAGATAATTGCAGTTGAATGCTAAAAGGAATTGAACTTCAAATGGTAATTCAGTTCTTACAGTAGGCCTGCATATACCTACTCTACTTTCATACAAAAAGTTACACAATGCACAGTGCATTTCTGAGTATGCCTGATTACTAATCACCCTTTATGAAAACATATACACGTGTTAGTTCGTTGGTCACGTAAAAGTGAAGTATTTAGCGCCCTGGATATAAACCTATCCTGGAAAGTGCGCTAAATAAATCTTGCATCGCATTCTATTAACTATTTTCGATCTGAGTTCTATGGCTGTAGAAGCGGTAAATGGTTTTCTCGCTGCTGTGTTTGCATCGCAACGTGTACACAGCGGGCATAAAAGAGTCTCTGATATAATTAAATTTCGCTTAAGGCTGTCACGTCCCGCTGACATTTCGTCGCCAGAGGACGGTAGGGAGGCGACTATTAAGATGGCGGACATTCATGCAGGACGGGCAATGAGTTCTTAATAGAAATAATGATGGTCGTTAAGTGTCACATCTTGTATGCTAAAATCGACGCGACTGTAAATTGACCATCTTAACTTCATGACGCGTACCAAACAAATGCCGCATACAGAATAATTCTAGGCCTAATGCAGTGAATGAAAACTGTTGGAACTATTATGTTAACGGACTTAAGAAGGAAACATACACAAAGATTCATCGACAGGGAACACACACACACACACACACACACACACACACACACGCACGCACGCACACACACACACACACAAATATTATAATAAGTTCAATGCCTGCATTAAACTTGTTAAGAAAACATCTTGGGCCGGGAGCGCTTCTGAGTAGCTTCTTGAAGGGGCGCTATATAAATGCTCTGAATGAATGAATGAATGAATGAATGAATCTTGAAAAAACCTATTGCATAGTTTCACACCACTTAAAATTAATGGCAAAGTTAGAAGAAAAGTCGTTCTATTCTGACTCACACTTCAATAACACGTCCATGGCAATCGTTGCATAAAGCAAATTAAAGTACCTACAACGATTCAGTGAATGCGCTATAGGATATATAGCAAAAGCAAGCATACAGAGCGATTCTTTGACAGAGGAAAGGAAAGGCACGGTTCTACATATACACTGGGCTCCGACTAAAATTTGTAGAAACAATAATCTGTTGCCGAGCTTCGGATCGTAAGAATGAACATAGGTATAAATTATTGAAAGGTTGCGCATTTATTGCAGCTGACATTCTGCTCCACAACGCATTATAAGACAATTAGGTATTTGTAGTCGGAAAATTCTGTTACCTAGGAAGTATGATCACAACTGATGCAAAGTGTCATGTAGAAATAAAAACGAGATGAATGGCGAAATTGGATGTACGAACCTGCCTAGCAAGGCAGAGAACCAAAAGAAGAGGTATTTGTAACGCCGAGCAACTTTTTATGCTTTAATTGTATTATGCATAATTGCTATATTCCAGGTGGCAAGGCCGTGACCGTCCCTGCGACCTGGAATGGATTCCTTGCCACGCTTCGTCATATACCTATTGGTCATTCTCGTTTTCACTGCCCTTGAGACTATTCTGTTCGACCGGGGTTGCAATGGGCTGAGAGCGCTTCTGAGTAGGCAACCTTGAATCGGCGTAATATAAAATTGCTGTAATAATAATGCAATGTACTTCTTTTATGTGTAATATCAATTTCAACAATAATGCTCAGAGTCTCGCGAGAGCGGCGACACAGGGAATCGCTTATTGAAATCCATTTGAGCTAAATCACAGAATTATTTTCGACCTGTCATCCACAGCAGTCTGCGAAGTGATACCGTGGAGGCCATATAAAGTGAAGCAGATTGAGCGCAGAATGACTGTTGTTGAGCCAACAAAAGCATCAGAAAGAGTTCGCGTTTGCTCTGTAGCTAAGTAGACAACTAAGAGAATGATTCTAAAGCAATAAAGTACGGCCCAGAACAATTCTTAATACAGAAATGTAGCAGCTAAAGAAATCATAACGAAAGATCGAAACGTAAAAAGACTAACCTTTTCACCGGAAGTTGAGAACCGATATCAGAGAACAAATATCATCGGTAAACAAACGGTGACTCTTAATAAACGAACCAGTTCAGCGATTATGATTAACCAGCAATTGACTGACCAGAAATTGCCTGACCATGCAGCTATTGACTACTGTAGCCACAATTGACTGACCAGCAGTCAGCTGTCCAGCAGTTCACTGACCAGTGATCAACTGGCCAGCGATTGACTGACCAGCAAAAGACTGACCACTGCTCTAATGACCAGTGATATATTCACCAGTCCAGATACTCTGCCACCAAGTCAGACGAGATGGAGATCAGTCCTATCCGTCCTTCTGCTCTTCCGTCCATCACTGTTAGAAGACGTCCACTCCAATTCTGTGCAGCTCAGTTGCTGATGCGAGGCATCCACGTCTGCCGTCTGTTGTAGCTGAGCATGCTGCTGCTGCTGCTGCTGCTGCTGCTGCTGCTGCTGCTGTATCTCTTTGCTACGTCTGTTGCATCTGTAAGTTGCAGCTCGTGGCAAACGTGACGATGACGCATTCGTCGGAAAATGGCTTCGGGTGAAACCGTGCAAATGCAGCGGAATTATGTGGCTCCACGCCTTCTACTCAACAGCTCCCATTCTGCCTCTTGTGTCTCCCTTCATTTAACTCTGCCTCTCATACTGTTTCCTTGCCTCTCTCCCTCCTCTCTGTCTCTGTTTCTCTGTCTCTCTGTCTCTTTGTCTCTCTCTATCTCTCTCTCTCACTCACTCACTCACTCACTCACACTCACTCTCCGTCTCACTCTGTCTCTGTCTGTCTGTCTGTCTCTTTCTATATATCCATATCTATCTCTAGCTCTCTATCTCTCCATCTCTCTCTCTCTTGCCCTGAGTCTATTGAAGTCCTTGCCTTTGTTTCTGTAACTGTCTCTGCCTTTTCCGTTGCATCTGTCTATATCCCTGCCTCTGTTTCTCCCATCATTACATCCCTAGCCTCAGTCCCATTATCAGTCTCAGTCTCAGTCTCTGTCTCTGTCTCTGTCTCTGTCTCTGTATCGCTCTTCTGCATCAGTCACTGGCCAATGACTGTCGCACTCTGCGTCGTTGAAAGATGAATATCTTTAACCACATACATCAACAACGTCAACGCAGACAACATTACGACGAACAAAGCAACAACAACATGCTAAAGTGCAACAACAAGATAATAAATCTATGAATATTATTATCATCATCATCATCATCATCATCATCATCATCATCATCATCATCATCATCATCATCATCATCATCACCATCATCATCATCATCATCATCATCATCATCATCATCACCATCACCACCACCACCACCACCATCATCATCATCAACGTGATCATCACCACCATCATAATCATAATCATCATCATCATCATCATCATCATCATCGTCATCATCATCATCATCATCATCATCATCACCATCATCATCAACGTGATCATCACCACCACCATCATCATCATCATCATCATCATCATCATCATCATCATCATCATCATCATCATCATCAATAACAACAACACAAATAGCATCATTATCGACATCATTTACCACATCAGAATCGACATCTACTTCAGCAGCAAAACGCAACATCAAAAAATTACCATAACATCATTGCTCGTCGTCAGCAACGACAAAATCATCATCATCAATGTCATGAATTTTATTATCATTGACAGGAACCACAGACAAAGAAGACTGATACGGTCAGACGACAAAGAGAGGATTAAGGGCAACAACCTCAGTTGCAGCGAGGAATGAATGCTCTAAAGTCGCACTTTGGGCTTTTAATGTAAAAATCCCATTCTAAAACATTTCCTTCATGCCAGCGTGGAATGTTGTTGAGGCTCATCTGACTCTGCTTGTATGCTTTTCATCCTGTTGCCAGAACTGGATGTCTTTTCAGATGTCTTTTTCTGCTTCTGTCAATCTATCTATCTATCTGTCTGTCCGTCTGTCCGGTCCTCCCGTCCGTCCATCCATCCATCCATCCATCCATCCATCCATCCATCCATCCATCCATCCATCCATCCATCCATCCATCCATCCATCCATCCATCCATCCATCCATCCATCCATCCATCCATCCATCCATCCATCCATCCATCCATCCATCCATCCATCCATCCATCCATCCATCCATCCATCCATCCATCCATCCATCCATCCATCCATCCATCCATCCATCCATCCATCCATCCATCTATCTATCTATCTATCTATCTATCTATCTATTCATCTGTCTATGTATTTATCTATCTGTATCTGTCTGTCTTTCAATGTTTCTATCTTTTATTCATGCATTCATCTCCTACAAACTATCTGCCTATTTAGCTGTCTGCCTGTCAATCTGTTTGACTGTATGTCTACCCATTGCTAACTGCCTGACTGCCTGTCTCCGTCTATCCCTGTCTCCGTCTCTGTCCCTGCCATTCCCTTTCCTATCGAATTATGCATGGCGCGTGGCCGCAACACGGGATAGCAGGCGCTACCGCCGTGCATACTAACACTCTCATTTAAGGAAAGCTGCGACCAGATGAGGCAGATAGCGTCCGGTTGTTCGGGGTCAAAGGTTAGCACCGGTCCATCGGGTCATAGTTGCTTATTCTTGACCGTATAGCAGTGGCAAACGTAATATAGGGTGTAATAAAAATTTATATAACACAATCCATTGGCATTGTTAAATTTCGCGGGGCTTAGGATATATCGCACCAATCGACGTAAAGCCGACCGATGAGAAGTCTCATAGGAAGACTGTGTCTGTCTGTCTGTCTGTCTGTCTGTCTGCCTATGTGTTTGTATATGTGTAAACAGGTCCGAATTAAGGGGTGCTGCAGAACCCGGGTCCGTAGTTTTGAAGGGCCCGCATTTTATAAATATGTGCGTGGTGGACCTGTGGTCGTTAGAGGTTGGCCTTTCGAAGGTAAATCACAGCAAAAGGGCCTGCACTAGCGTTAATGCGGCCCTGTATCTAAGTATGTGTTTATTTATATACGTATATCTTGATTTCCATAGCGTCCATTCTTTATGAAGTATAGCCTAATTATAGTCATAATGAGATAGGCTAAATGCTCAGAATTAAATGTAATGTGCTCATGTAAAGTATAGTTTCTGTAGCGATAAGCAACAGCTGAATGAAGCGCTCGCATCACACGGTTACGCTCACCAACTGATCCTCTCTATGCTGGGAGGCGAACGCACTGCATTCCCTTAACATTGACAGACGCGGGAAGGGATCGTTAGAACACCTTCATGCTAATATCAATGATCTCATTATTCGTCCAGCTGACGTCTTACATCCTCGGTGACCACCTGATAGCATTTGTGACGCCAGGTGTCAAAACCCGTCGCTTGTCGCTTTCTAGATATTAAGCTAGAAGCTCAAATAGACGAGAGGAGTCATAAATATAGAATATTCTTCAATTCAGCAGTTGCCTGTGAATTTGCCATAATTTGCAAAGTAGTAATTCGATTTGATGCCGTTTGCTTTATTTGATACAGAATATAGCGCGCTATTGCCCAGCACAATTGCAGCATAATCAAGTAATGGATTATGAGAACTTTGATGACACGAATATTCTGAAATTTTTTATTCGATTTCTCACTCAATACTAAAGAAAGAATCAAGCGAACATAACTTCAGTAAGAAAAAAGATATTTTCATAAAAAAGTATTTTGAAGCAAAGTAATTGTAGAATATGACTGAATAAAAAGGTCAGAAACCGACATGTGACGGGTTTTGACTCTTGGCGTTACATTTGTTTTTCACCGATAGCCTATGTCAAAGTTCGATTCTTCCGAGTCGTTTCAAGTTAGACTATACTGTGCAGCACAGTTATCAATGAGGTAGAGAGTTTACCAATGTTTACCAATGATTGCTTGTTCGAACTTTCTGATCGGACTCCGTGGAACAACCTCGAAGTTGTTCGCCTACTTTTACATCGCATCTGAATTCAGACTTAGGCCTACTGATCTTTGAGTGCAATCAATAAATATACACAAATAAAACTGGCAGTTTGTTGTCAAGGTTTCTGACCCCGTGGATACTTTGTAAGGTTGCTGAAGTACTGTTCGCGCATCAGCCGAAATATCATTAAGAGCTATAAGTACCACACTTCTGAAGACAACTCTTGGCGTATGGACGTAATTAATTGGTCGTCTCACCTTAATTTACATTACCTTACCTTACATAACATTAAATTACCTTCAATTACCTTTCCTTATCTTACCTTGTCTAAATAATCCCTCAACAATTTAGATCTATCTATTCTTACTTTGTCTAACTTAACTGTCCATACCCTAACCTACATCTTCTTACCTGACTTTTTCTTTCCCATCCATATTTTGTCCTCTACCTTGACTGTCCCAACCTAACTTTCCTATTACCTTACTTATTTTCCTTTACCTTGCCTTACTTTAAGAAAAGTTGTACGATTGCAGCGTTTGCCTTCCAAGTGAATATTCTTCAACTTTGTGACAATGTTGTTGACGCAATAATTATGCGCAAACTAAGCGAGCGATGACCGTACCTAACATTTCGAGAACTCGAGTGATGGTCTGAACCAACCCATTCTGAAGCCCTGGTAGACGACTAGCTGCAGAATCTGAGGATACATTCCCGAGGAATCAAATTCCACTGACTATTGACGACTTCCAAAGTGTCAATCGATCAGGCTTTTCTAACCGTCGATTCACCCGATACATAGCATAGCGTTAACTCGAACTAAGACATACGGTCTTTGATTTTGTCACATAGGCGTAACTTTCTATTGTGACGGTGGTGTCCGGTCACCACCACTTTTAAAAGTGGTGGTGATAGTCACCACCACTTTTTGGTCCTGCAATGATATATATTTTTTAGCATAAAAGCATTTGGCTGTCTACTGTCTTGGCTATTCAATGAGTATTCATGCATACTTAACATCGCAATGGCGGCGATGCTGATAGAGGTCTTCGCAGTGTGTCCACACTATACCTACTGTAATATGTTTGGTTTCATAATTTGGCGACGTCAACAATTTTGTTTTTAGAACAGGTCAAATTATCAAATTCATATGGAAAAATGGATCGATTCATTGTAAAGAGACCGTGAAAGGTTATAATTGTGCAATGTGCATGCAATGTATCATGTTTCGGTGGTAGGCCTATATGCTGTTAGCTGTAACTGCAGTCCATCATTTAGCGGGTAAAACCGTAGTTTTGGTTGGTAAATTATTTTCTATTGTCAATTTAAAATGGAAGCTAGATCGATTAAAATAATTGTTGGCCTAAATGAAAGATGGATTGAGGAAACTAATTCTTTGTTGAAATAGAAGTTGGATTGATGGAAATAGGCCTAATTGTTTCCGTAAATAGAAGCTGGATTGATTAAACTAAGTCTTTGCTTCAATAGAAGCTGGATAGTTTAAGTCTTTTGCTTAAATAGAAGTGGGATTGACGAAAATAATTCTTGCCTAAAGAGAAGTTGGATTGATGAAAAATTCTTGGTTAAATTGAAGTTGGATTGATGACAATAATTCTTGCTTAAACAGAGGTTCCATTGATGAAAAAATTAAGCTTATCGTAAATGGAAGCTGGATTAATGACAATTATCATGGACATTGGTTGACTGCTCAGGCTACTTACCAGCTACTTACGGCATTGAAAACATTAAAATAATTAACCAACCAAAACTACGGGATAACCATTTAGCGTTGATAATGACTATAATAATTGATACCATAACGTCGATTGTTGGTAGTACAGTAGTAGCCTAACGATATCATTTAAAAGCCGCAGTAGCAGTCGGACAATGTGTAGTGTGTCTCTGAGGCTTCGACGCTGCTATAGTCTAGCTCTTGTCTCCTTCGCAACTGGACTTGGAACACCATCGAACATTCCCTGGACAACCATCTAACTTAACGCAGCGCGTGTGAATAAGCTGGAGTCCAGCGCTTAGCTAGCTGTCCAGGAGTAGGCTACGTTAAAAATTAGGAGGAGGGATTGGTCACCACCACTTTCTGGGTCAAAGTTACGCCCTTGGATTTTGTGACTTGTAATTAGCAAAAAGTTCGATGACAACTGCACCTTAGAGTTAGACACATATTTTTCTACGTGCAAGAATCTGTCTACGACATTTGTAACTCTCGCTATCAGGAGAATCTTTACTCGAGCTTAATAATGCATTTGTCGCCTCCTTTGTAGGAAATTCAGACTGGTTTCAACCGGTCCAAGACTCATTGCTATTGCTTACGAGTGTGTTTTTCAAAAACTTTCCACTACCACGCAACCGTTGGTTTCTCCACAACGTTTACCTCGCGAGCGTTCACGTGGTCAATTGCCGGCTGACGTCATAACACCCTAACATGTGTTTAAGGCATTGCCGCTATATATATGCACTGAGAAAGCCAAAATACGTGATCACAACATGTCAACTAGGCGTACCCAATAGCTGCAAGCGCCTGATGAACAACGCACGCACAAGGAAGTAAACAACCGTAAACTAACATCGTGGCAATTTTCAATAGAAACGCATAAAACTCGCTGACTAATAAGCTGACCTTATCATCATTGTGGCAAGATCGTCGTCGTTCGCTAACACAACTGACCTCCAGAGGCCAGGCACACTTGTGCCGCAATTTAGCTTTGGTCTTAAGAGGAAGGCCGGGAGGAAGAGAAGAACAGCGAAGAAGAATTGATGCGAGAAAGCCATTGCTGCATCGCCTCTCGCGCAATAAAAGGCCATTCAGTCTACGAAGCTCTCTCTGCCAGTCTGCCTGCACGATTTCGACAAAATTATGACTAGTAAGACTAGACACCGGTTGCACTTCTGCGTAATAGCCTTGAACGGGTGCTATATAAATCTTTGTAATGAATGAGTGAATGAATGTATAGAACGCGTGCGACGTTCTTTAATCGTCAACCATTAAAAAGCGACCAACGTCCATTCATTCATTCATTCGTTCGTTCGTTCATTCATTCATTCATTCCTTCATTCATTCATTCATTCATTCATTTATTCATTCATTCAATCATTCTTGTAGAACCCCTTCAAGATACCTGCTCGCAAGCGCAAAAAAACAGTGGCCAACCACAAGACATTTTATTTGGTTCTTTCTATTTTAATTTGACGCGAAGCTTCAGAGTAACAATGTTCATAGCACATTAGCTATAGGTCGCGAATGTCTCTGCCAACAGGGGACACTATTAATGTGTCTAGAACGCTCATCGACATCAAATGTCTTATGATAAAGCATGATCGTCATAGGTAACAGCCAGAAAATAATGTTGCCTTCTGTAAAAACTCTGGACAGACAATAATAATAGAATTATATTAGCTATACACTGATATGGCCTTTTGCAGCAAAGAGACAAATTAATGTGTCTGGAAAGAATGTCTCTTGATGTCTATAAACTTTTGTCATATACACTGGATATGTACTTCACTCATTTAATTAAGTTTTACTGGGAGTGATATTGCGGTGTTTAGATTATGTATGTAAATTATCTTTGAATATATCGATAGGTCTCTTTAATGATTGGACTTTATATTTAGAATCAGACACTTAGACCAATCAAATTGTATATGAAGAGTCCATTTTTATGAACATGTATCTTCTTATCTGAGTGTTGATAATAAAGCAGTCGCTCACAAGTTCTGGTTGGGGTTAGACACTTATATGAAGTAAGCTCTCACACGTGGTGAGACTTACAACTTTATGGCGCGAGCTTTCTGGCCACATTAGCGCCAGTTGTGATTAGGCATTAAGTTTAAGAGGAGTGCGCCAATCGATGTGTGGTCGGCGGTTCCGGAAATCGATCGACCAAAGGCGATATCCTGGTTCGGTCAGATGAAATCCCGGAGGCCAATGGGGTCAGAGAGGAAATCTCCTTCGGAAGGGGGAGGGCTATTCGTCGATCGTATTTTGTTACCAGACATTTGCGTCTGGCTATGTCAATTTATTGAGTGTAACCTAACATCTGTGCATGCAACAATTTTAAAACGAAAGCAAATGAAGAGACCGGGTTCAGCTGCGTTCAGTTTGGTTAGTCTTTACTCATCTTAGTTAATCTTTATGTTTATCTTGATTCATTCTGTATAGTTCATCTTGGTTCATCTTTGCTCATCTGGTTCATGTTACATGGTTCATCTTGGTTCATCTTTGCTCATCTGGTTCATGTTACATGGTTCATCTTGGTTCATCTTTGCTCATCTGGTTCATGTTACATGGTTTATCTTGGTTCATCTTTGCTCATCTGGTTCATGTTACATGGTTTATCTTGGTTCATCTTTGCTCATCTGGTTCATGTTACATGGTTCATCTTGGTTCATCGATCGTTTCCCTCAGTATGTATTGCATGGCTCATCTTGGTTCATCCTGGATTCCTGGTTCATGTTGCATGGCTGATCTTGGTTCATCTTGGTTCATCCTGGTTCATCTTCGTTCATGTTGCATGGCTGATCTTGGTTCATCTTGGTTCATCTTGGTTCATCGTTCATCGTTCGTTCGTCCGTCTGGGGAACGCCATAATTGTCTGCCGTGCAATTCACCGCCAAAGCCGACTTTTAATGTTCTGTCTTTGCCGCCATTAAATGGCAATTTTGCGCCAAGACTTGGGACCAAGTTCCACGTCTACAGATCGCGACTGCGTTGGTAACGCGATAGTCAGCGTCATCATTACTTGCGTTCCTGTCTTCTGTGGTCACGCCAGAGGCACATCAAGATCCATCTGTGTTTGTAAAAGTTCGTTTCTCTAATTCAATTATCTGAATTTCTGTTTTCTTGTTTATATGGTGTATACCCAGGGAAGCAATTCTGAATTTTTATTGCTAGCCTCAGTCTGTCTGTCTATATTCATGTTCGTCTGTTTATCTGTGGTAACCAGCTATATTAATATAGCTAGTTACAATATATATATATATATATATATATATATATATATATATATATATATATATATATAAACCGGTTCATATATATATATAATTATACATATATGTATAAACCGTAATATATGTATGTATGTATATATGTATGTATTTATGTATGAGCACTTGTTATAGCGCCTCTTCAAGACTTCTACTCGGAAGCGCTCCCGACAGCGCGTACCGAATCGGTGTCTCACGCCGAAGCGCATGAGCAATTGCGAGTGAAGGACTTGCCCAGGGTCCCTACGCGGCGGCTTGAGGTGGATTCGAACCCGCAACCCTCCGGCTGCAAGGCACCGAACATACCCCTACAACACTAAAGGCTATATAAACCATAATATATATAATCCTAAAGATGCATGGTAACATCAATAAAACAACCCCTTAATCTCTTTAGTATCAGTTTCTGCATCTATCTATCTATATCTATCTGGGCATTTATATAGCGCCTGCAGTGCCTCTGATGACTCGACAGAATTAAAGACCAATAAACGCTGTAATCAATCGTCACGATTCAGTCGACGTCTTTGACACTGAGATGTAAAGATTCAGTTTCTGCCTTCGAGGTCCATTAACAAACACCAGTCGGTCCTTGATCCTGAGGTGACGTGCCTTTGACTTATCATCTGTGGCCCTCTGGGGGTGTCTCAGAGAATTAAGATAGTGTCCTCAGATTACCGGCAGGCGGTGAATAAATCGAAACCATACTTCGGGGGAAATGGTTTGTATTCAGTAGAATGTTAATTGCTCGTTTTATTTGTGATTAGGATTGTGCTTTGAGACTTTGAGTTAGTTAATTAGTCTTCAGAGTAGAGTAATTGTTGTATAAATAGTAAGCCTTACATCAGATTCGAATGGATGTAAGAATGGATGTTCATTCAAATAATCAGTCAGTTTCGTTTATTCTCATTATCAAGCTGACAGGTCGCAACTTGTAACAGGTAACAAGTAGCAAAAATTGTCTCAGCTCTGACAGTTAGTTATTAAATGGGTTGAGATAGCAAATATTGTATCCGCACTAACAGATGAACACTAACAATACAGCTCACTACTATAGAAATAAAATCAATTGACACAAACATCAGTACACAATGCAATACGGTGCAGCAAACTGAACTGTAGATAATACGATAAACTTATTAAGTTTTATTTATGTGCCTGTCTATGTAATATGCATTAGGGCGTTCCCATCCTTAATGTAAAATTTTCATATCATGTTTTTCTCATCCTGCAACCAAATCATTTGGTGACGGCTTATACTGAGACTCTATAGCCAAAATATTTGTGCAGATTGAATCCAGATGAAATTCTGTAAAAGCGCATTTATTTCGTTTTAACCAATTATTCTTGAATTATGCATTGTAAAAATTTGACAAATCAGGCAGATGTCTCCAGACCCCTGGATGATATGTTTCATAGTGCTCACTAATAAAAATCTAACAAGACCATTTGTTTCTGGAGGCACGGAGAGAGAAAGGTCGGAGAGGAACGACCGACCCCACCGGAGTAGGCTTAGATCGAGACCTCCCACACTTAAGGATAAATGCGTGATGAATTCGTATACACATGTGCAGCAGAAATTATTCAGTGGAGATAAAACAAGCAGTTATGACACCATCAGTTCAGACTGCCACCCATAGACTGTTATGGGGTCTATGCTGCCACCAGAGCTGACGTCATGAAGGTGATGATTATGATGATGGGTCATCACGGGACAGCAGCAGGTTTACCTTGTCACCTGATCCTGAGGAAGTTCCGTGACCTTCAAAGCCGAGAGTAAGAGGCACGGTGAACATGATCACTTCTAAAGTGGCTGCAGCACTAAATCGGACCAATGCAAGTGGCAGGAAGGTTCGGTGCCAACTCAGCTATGATGAGTACACTGACAGCACACTGTAGGTTGCAAGATGAGACGGCGAGGGAAAGGACTGGCCACACGCTGTCATATTCCAAGGCCAAGAAAATGAAGTCGTTAACACTTCATAATCATGGCTGCCTCAGGACTAGCTTAAAGGACTACGCTTCTTCTTTCTTCTTGCTGAAACTCTATGCCAGTGGTTCTTAACCTTTTCAAGGGAGCCGAACCCCAAGAGAAATCCATGACCACTCACCGAACCCCTCAAGTTTGAACAATAATTTTTTAACTAATGGGAACAAAAGGAAATAAATTTTTTTACCAAAATGTGATACAAATATTAATACATTCAATACATGAACTACTAACAGTTAACTAACCGTACCAACACTACCAATTGCATCTTAATGTGTCCTTTGTTGAAAAATAAAAATAAAATAGCAAATGATTTTTCACTCACACTCACTGACCCTGAATATGTAAATATTTAAGAGGAACTCTGCCGAACCCCTGGCACTGCCTCACCGAACCCCAGGGGTTCGGTCGAACACTGGTTAAGAAACACTGCTCTATGCTATTGTACTTTTTTAACCTTCTAATGCGCTTCGGCCATTTTACGAGTAACATTAGTACAAAAATCATTAGTAAGGATTCTGTATGGTGTGGTAAGGGTGGAGGTCTATGGGGTGACACCATGAGTTATCGCACTGGGTGACACCAGTTACACCAACCCTAGTGACGGCACTGAACTTAACAACAACAGAATGAACTGTATTAGGATGAATTGCTCTGTTCTCAGCTGTAACAGACGAAACGAAAACAATCTGAATGGTGATGAACTGAATGTAATTAGGGTCTTGTCATGACCTAACTGTAATCGATTAACTTGTATTTGGAATTAATCGAGTCAATTTTAGGGATTTGATTTACCGACCTGACCTCTATAGGACTGAACTGTAATCGAACGAGCTGTAATCGAATGAATTGTAATCGAATGATCTGTAATCGATTGAGCAGTAATCGAACGAGCTGTAATCGAATGAACTGTAATCAAATGAATTGTAATCGATTGAGCAGTAATCGAATGAGCTGTAATCGAACAATCTGTAATCGAGTGAACTGTAATCGATGGAGCCGTAATCAAATGAACTGTAATCAAATGAACTGTAATCAAATGAACTGTAATCAAATGAACTGTAATCAAATGAACTGTAATCAAATGAACTGTAATTGAATGAACCGTAATCGATTTGCTGTATATTACTGACTTGTAAAAGCATGTTCTGTAATTGATTTGTTCTTCTAGACTGATGTGTATAATATGGACTGCAGTCGAAGGAACTGCGGCGCTGTGGTGGACTGAGTTACAGAAGACGAATGACAGGTTTTGACATTCTGATCTGTCGGCTTCTCTCTTCCTCAATGGAAAAGATTCCGACGGATGCGTTTGCTGACATCTTTCATTTTCCGCTGTCTTGAACGGACTTCCTGCACAGCTCCCATGACATTGTCATTCAATGGCATTCGTCGGACGCTGTTCAAGATGCGCGTCAACTGGCATCTGTCATTAAGCGCTATATAAGTCGATGAATAGTGAACGAGTAGCAAGAGTCGCTGTGTCTCTTTCGTCGGTCCTTTCTTTCTCAGTTTATGTAGCGCCAATTTAGGAGAAACGCTTGAAATATAACAGTGGTCGAGTGCAGACATTTCGACCCTATAGTCTCGACGTCTTGGTTCGAGATAATGAGTCGTTTGAGAGATGATGATCAATGAATGGCAAAGAAAAGCAAGCAGATGCAAGGTTTAAAAAGTAAGTTAAAGGAATATAAGTTAAGATAGGAAAACTCAAGAACGGTATGGTGGCGAATTTAACCAACTATACTGCCCTATACGCCGTTTTTTCCGCCCCTATTATTTATTTCCCAAAGTTTTAAGTTTAAATAATTTCATTATAATTATATTTAATTATTGTAGTCTCACTGATAGTTTTAAATTAAATCTAATGGTTAATTTTTAATTGTTATCTTCTTAATTTCTTGAGTTTTTACCGCACTCTGGAATGTGCAGTTCCTACAGGTCAGGACCTGGTTTGCTTCAACCAGCCACTGTTCATAGTTCAGCCTAGCAAGTTTAAACATTTTGCCCTTACAGAATCTGAAGACAATCTGGTTCATCTGCAATGATGTTTATTTCGTAATTGCAGTTTTACGGTTGCACTGATGCGTATAGTTCCGTTGTAGGGCGATTTGAGGGTGACCTGATGCGTGGCCGATGTCGTGTTAATGGTTCCCTGTCTTCTGCGGAAGTAATCATCGGTCTGTCGCAAAGGATCTGCTTCAGTTGGCCGCCGCCGCCGCTGAATTAAAACCGAAAACGACGGATGACGCCGAGAGAGAAGATTGGTTTCGTTCGTCAGGCAGAAGAAGGAATGAATGAAGGAGTAAAGGAAGTATACTGAGAGAGGGACACGCACGGGAACGGGGACGGACTGACAACGACAGAAGGAAACGGAAAGACAGAGAGAGATGGAGAGAGAATTTCTATAGCGCCGATAAAGGTCGAAAGATGCCGTTACAGAGGATTAACTTTAGACAATTCAAACGTCAGTGGAGGATACATGGATATAGAAGATAATGGATGGATTGATGGATGGATGGATGGATGGATGGATTGATGGATGGATGGACAGACGGATGGATTGATGGATGGATGGATGGATGGATGGATGGATGGATGGATGGATGGATGGATGGATGGATGGATGGATGGATGGATGGATGGACGGATGGATGGATGGATGGATGGAAAAACTGATCCAGTATATGCACGTGAATTCAAAAGAGTAAATAAAGTGTCTGAACTAATAAGGACCGACCCCGTAGTGACCAGACATAGTGACCAGACACGCCTATTTGTTTCTCCGTGATCCCTTCGTCATTTCGGCAACGACAAGTTACGTGACAGATGGGCCGTCAAAATCAGACTTGACTTCCATCCAACCCTTCTACGGCACTGGTGAGGATGTGGATTTGGGGAGGGGGCGTTAGGCAATTTTGTCGAATTTCCAGCGGCCGGTGGCTCTGAAAAAGTGCCCGACCCATAGGTTGTCCATCAGGGCTGACGCACCATGCCGTAAGCTCGGTAAAGCCAGGCGTTGCACATCGGTTTCAGAGCTCTAACTGACCTAGAGCTATCAATCAAGTACATTGTCAGTATAGAAACGTCGTCTGTGTATACCTGAAGGAAATGTAAATGTACACGTTTCTATAGCAACCGTATGGCATCGACCCTGTATGCTCATTTTTCAATGAATTGATCGGGTGAGATTTTTAGCCACCGCTGCTCGTTTGAATGGGCGCCACGCCATATTTTAAGGTCCCTGTGCATGGACCGTGTTAGCCCGAGATTAGAATCTCCGAAATAAGTCATCATCGGTATGCAAACCGGCATCCGAACGCATTGGTGTCGCATGGGACGGATGCTCTTACCAATGTAGCCATTCGGGCCAAGTGGTGTGTGAAGTGATCAAGCACTTCAGCGTTTAACTATAAATTAAATTGATTAAACAATTAAAAACACCTTTCCTTTCATAGTAAATGGAGCCGTCACGAGATGTCGAGATGGTCCGAAGAGGTCAGAGCATTTTCAATCAAAGCCAAAAGGTCGAGTAATAAATTCCAGCCAGGTCATTAGGATAATTCAACTTTGCAAGCACCTCTGAGCTATGAAACGAGTAATGAACATGAATTCGTCTTGTTGCAACTCATCAAGACTAGACTAGTCATTCATTCTCTCTTTGATTCGTTCTTTCGTTCTTTTTTTCGTTTGATCGAAAGTATCCAGTCTATCTCTTTCTACCCGTCCAATGAAAATGACGGTCGAAGTACAGTGATGTGATACTAACACTGTAAAACAAAACACGAAGACCAGGATTATGTAATAACTTCTAACATCTGAACTTGGACAGAGTAAAAGTCCGAACCAATTTATTCATATGAACAAGAGGCATAAACAACGGTCATGCTGCTCATGCAGGCAAGACGACCGTTGTACGTCTGTATAGGTGTGCACAGAGCTAAATACAACAGTAGGCGAAAGCAATGGAGGATTGTTTTAGGAGGCAGGTGCTATACGTGAGAAGGCACGACGGACTCGAGGTGAAGTGCGAAAGCGCGGCACCTGCATGTCTCCACGGATAGAAGCGTGCGACGATTGCCGATCTGGTGGACTTAAGACTAGAACAAAACAGTTCCCTAATATATGGTGTTGCAAAGTCAATTAAGAAGTTCCGCCCTAGAAGAAGCATTTTGAATGTCATTTACAGGGAGCCAGAGTGTCCCTCGTGATGTGACATATGAACTTGGACAGATTGGGTAATAGATGGCTTTCGCAGCCGAAGACGGACTGAAGCTGACGCATTCTGAACCTAGGCAGGTCTGCGAGGATTGAGTTGCGGTAGGAGCATTCTACGAGGGTTCCCGCGGCATAAAACAACACATTCCGGTCAATGACCCATTTACATGACTACGTGGACTCTGTTATTACCAGTTGTATCAACACAGCTGGTAATAACAGAGTTCGCGTAATCAGTCATTGACAGCTAGCTCTCCGTCCAGAAGCGTGACCAGATCGCCGACGAAGACTAGTTGTTGTTGTTGATTCCAAGCAGGTAATCATGACTTTATTGCTACTTGTAAGTCTTAGAACGCGCCTTGTATATAATGCCAACGAGATGTACTGCGTCTTCGTTGGATTCATTCCTGCAAGTGGGCCACAACTACCAGTGTAGGTCACACAGGACGACCGTATGCAGTATGTAAGGGAGTGGCCCAAGTACTGAACCTATATTTCTTCATTGACTTCTGTCCTGTGCCAGAGCCCAGAGGGACTATAGTTTCGGTACCATTCCATGACGGTATCCCACCGTTCTGTTCTTGTCTACCTCCGATCCCTTTGCAGTCTATCATTTCAAATACCATTTGTTTTACCATCCTGATGTCATCCATCCTGCAAACGTGTCCAAGGAAATTGAGTTTCCTTTCTATAATTTGCTGTGCGATACTTGCTGCAGCCCACTCCTCTTCATACCTCTGCGCACGTGATCTTCTGTTGGCATCTAGTGTACAAGGAAATTGAGTTTCCTTTCCATTTAGTTGCTGCACGATGTGTTTTGCAACCTATACTCGTCTTCGTATCTGAACGTATTTGGTCTTCTCTTGCCATCTGATGTGCAAGATCCCTCTTTCGCAGCCTTCTCAGATGCCTGCAATCTATCCCTTTCTAGTCCAAGGTATACACACCCGCATATACTAGCACGTTGAATGCACCTGTTCTGATGATTTTCACTTTGGTGCGCACACTGGTCTATCTTCTCCTAAAGCTGTTGTAGAAACCTGCCATTGCTCAATGCTCATGCTGCTTTCTCTATTCTCCGCCACCGTCATTATCTCAAATTAATAGGCCTCCCACCTATAGATATTCACCCTCATTCTGGATCTTTGGACCACCTGCCTGATCTAATAGTCTCGTTCTCTGCAGAAAATAGAATTCACTTTTCGCTACTGATATTGAATCTTATTCTGGAATCCTTCCCGTTTCAATATCAAGTTCCACATTTCCTGAATATATATAGTTTTCTGTGTTCATGCCATATCTTCCTACTCATTTATGTGATAGTTACAATGATACTTAATTCTAAATGAACAGAGCATGTCACGTTTCTTGATCATAGCATAAGAGAAATCAATGAACCATGAAATTATAAGAATCAGGCACAAATATAATCCCTCCTTCGAATATAGATT
Source organism: Aporrectodea caliginosa (assembly GCA_020284085.1). Lineage (NCBI taxonomy): Eukaryota > Metazoa > Annelida > Clitellata > Crassiclitellata > Lumbricidae > Aporrectodea > Aporrectodea caliginosa. Next base: position 261,836 of record JACEVL010000539.1, on the reverse strand, counting down.
AAAGCAACAGAATGGGTTAATATCGAAAGAGCGACATAATGAAAGATTGACATGACAAAAGAGCAACAAATCAGAGAGCAATTTAAAAAAGAGCGACAGAAATATTGCCGATTTGGAAGAGTGACATAGCGATAGATTGACATGAAATTACTAAAGAGTGACAAATTATTTAATATCGTAGTCTGTTTGTTGGGGAATATAAATTCGTAGCCAGAAATTACTGACTCTTCGCATTGTTTATCAGGGAGTTAAGTGATTTTGTTCTATATGCAAGGTCGAGGGAACATTCCAGTAAAGAAGAAGAAAGTAACTTCGAAGAGAAGATAGGATTGCAACTGTTGTGCATGGAGAGACATGGCACCAGCCCTCTCGAGGAGTAACCTTCGTGGGATAGCCCACAATATGCGCTTGACCTCATAATCATTTGGAGCTCTTTCCTAATCTTCAGCAGCGCGTGTTAGCTCCGTCACTGTATTAACAGAGGAATCAAACATTTGGTGCTATTAACCCATCAACTTTATACAGGATTTTCTTATTATTACCAATGTAAAATGCGTTGATGGGTTCACGCTGTTCAGGTAAACAGAAAGTATTTAAATTTCATGATCACTTAACAGCAACAAATATTTATGATCCCAGCAAATGATTATTATTGCCTCCTAGCGAATGCAATGCAAATGCATTGCAAACCATCCGCGATACAAAATATACTCCTTCCAGTTCGGTAAACAACTATGCCTAGCGAAAGCGGTTCTCGAACAAGAAATGCCGACCACGTAAACAGAAGGGGAGGGTGTGGTGGCAAGGATGCAGCAAACCGAAGGCGTCATTTAACAGGCAACTATAGACTAGGCGTACTTTCGTCGTTTTTCTGGTCTGCATACAAAATAATGTGTATTGAATACTTAAAAAATTCGTTCGCACATTCTTCGTTGCGTTCGTTGGTTAGCTCATAATTTCAGTCATTCGTTCAGGGTATGAAATTGCGAAGATTACATTGCAGACAGAGAGTAAGAAAATAGAGAGAGAGAGAGAGAGAGAGAGAGAGAGAGAGAGAGAGAGAGAGAGAGAGAGAGAGAGAGAGAGAGAGAGAGACATATAAAGCAGAGAAATCTGTATAGAAACAGGCAGCCCTATAAAGTCAGATGGAGTTAGTCAGCCCCTGAGGACTAATATCGATAGCTATGTTGTAAAAGATGGGTGTTTACAGGAAAGAGAGACGGACGACAATCAGACAGATCGAAAGAGACAAACAGATCAAAGAGAGGCAATCAGACAGACTGAGAGAGACATGGACAACAGAAATCATCGGCTCTGGCCGGTCGAGTATGTGTCAGATGTGTGTGTGTGTGTGTGTGTGTGTGTGTGTGTGTGTGTGTGTGTGTGTGTGTGTGTGTGTGTGTGTGTGTGTGTGTGTGTGTGTGTGTGTGTGTTAATGTGCAAATGATCAGACACTAAGCTGACATAAGCCTATACACCACAGTCCAATCTTCGCTTATATCAGTCCGAATTTAGCTAAAATTCCTCCATAATTATCCAGCATTAGTACAGTTCATGCTAGAATTAATTCGGTCTATCCTAATAGTCCTATGGCCTGCATTAATACTAGGCCAGTTTATAATAAAAATTTATCCTGACTGCATCAATAAAGGGCCTAGTGTTAGTTCAGTCTATTCTAATAATAGTCTGGTGTATGCCAAAAAAATAGTTAAGTCCGGAGTGGATTTAGCAATCTTCCGCCCCAAGGCCAAGTTTTTTGATACCCCTAATATTGACGTTTCAAAATATTAACTTCAACCAATGTATATCATAATTATCAGCTGAGATAATATTTGCTACCTCAACCCATTTAATAACTAACTGTCAGAGCTTAGATAATTTTTCCTACCTGTTACCTGTTACAAGTTGCGACCTATCAACTTGATGGTGAGAATAGACGAAATTGATTGATTGTCGTGTCGCTTGCTGTGCTAAATTAGATGTATTTTTCAATTTTTAATTGTACATTTTTTATTTATAAATATTGTTTTGCCACCCTCATGATTGTGCTGCCCATATTCCATGGTCTCGCTAATTCCTCTGGCAAACCTGCCACTGGTTCGATCTATGCTAGAATTAGTTCGATCTATGCTAGAATTAGTTCGATCTATGCTAGAATTAGTTCGATATATGCTAGAATTAGTTCGATCTATGCTAGAATTAGTTCTATGTATGCTAGAATAACAAGTTTGGCCTATGCTAATCAGTGATGGGCACTAAACTAATTTTTGTTAGTTAAACTTTAACTATTTTTCAACTAAAATAAAACTGTTTAACTAAAGTTGGCAACTGATTTTGTAAATAAGTTAACTAAACTAAAAATATTTAGTTAAACTCATTCCAACTCTTTAGCAAACGTTTTAATAAACGTGTTCACAATAACAGAGGTTTACTGAACTGCAGTAATTATACACAGCGTCGATGACAATTTCACTTTCAAACTATGTAATGTGTACTATACTAATAGTCCTACTACTAGACATTCGACATCAGTTTAACCTCAGTGAAGCAAATTGTGACTAATAAACTATTCAGTTTTAATTAATTAAAGTCTACACTCACAGTCAACTCATAAAGAATAATAAACATCAATGTTCATATTTTTACTGCAGCCAAGGAATCTATAGGCCTATTTAGGCTACTGCTTGCACTGCACCGTAGACCTAGTAGCCTATACATGAAATATATTCTATGCAGAGGCAACACCAGTGTTAATAGATAAGTAAACGTCGCGTTGAGCTGTTGGCAGTGTTCATTGCGGAAGCTAGTTTCGTAGTTGGTGATTTTGTTACTTAAAATTTGTAGTTAATAATTAAAAATATTAGTTAAACTTTGGTTTTAACTAAACTATTTTTCTCTAGTTAAACTTTATCCTTGATTAAATTATTAAAAAAATTAGTTTAACTAAAAGTTACCAACTTTTAGTTAAATTTTTGCCCATCGCTAATGCTAGTATTGGTTCGGTCTATGCTAATATTAGTTCGGTCTTTGCTAATGTTAGGTCGATCTATACTATTAATAGTTCGGTCTATGCTAATATTAGTTCGGTCTTTGCTAATGTTAGGTCGGTCTATGCTATAAATAGTTCGGTCTATGCTAATATTAGTTTGATCTATGCTAATATTAGTTCGATTTATGCATAATACTATTTCAGCATATGCTAAAAAATACAGTATCTTCTACCTTAATAACAATCCTGTGTGTCCAGCGTACACTAATATTTTGCCGTCGCAGTTAGTACTAATATTAGACGGAGGAGCGATTCGTTATCTTTAGCTATGTCGTCGTTTATGTGTAATCTGGAGACATTGAAGTCAGTATGCCGCCTGCATGCATAAAAGCGACATTATTGTCGAACTCGTCCGCTGGGTCGTATCCGCTAGATTAGGAATACTGATGCGATTTGCAGGGAACGATCGATGCCTTTGTTTACACGTTGGTCGATGCATACGAAACCAGTGATTGCGACGAAAAGGTCCATGTTTACGAATAAACAAAGCAAGAGATTGCATCTGTTGTTGGATGCAATTTTCCCCTTTGGACTATAGGTAGCCTTGGCCATTTTCCTTTGAGGTATTTCTCCTACTAAATACCAGTCCATCTATATCCGCATGTATAGGCAACTCCCCACTTAGCATGCTCATTTTGAAATTTCAACTCATTTGGTCATAGGCCTACTTATCTCACCGTGTCAGCATATATTTCTGAACATTTAAGCATGCCTTTCAAAAACACAAAAATATCAACTCAATTAAGCAATCCTTTCTTACAATGTTAGCATATATCTTTCTTGCCATTCTTCTGTAGCCTAACTATTACGAAATATCAACTCAGTTTGGCATAGCTATAACTGCAACCATCTGGATAACCATATATTATATCGCTCTACGTGCATCTAATTTCATAATGGCATTTATAAATTATGTTTAGTTACAGATGTATAAGTATGCTAAATGGGGAAGTAGCCTATAGGACACGGCAGCTGACTGGTTAGAACGTTCGCCTTCTAACGGGAAGAGTACGGGTTCGAGCCTCCCATGAGACGGTTACTGTGCATACATGACCCTTCATCAAGTCCTTCACTCACAATTGCTCAGCGCCATCGATTGATGCTCAGTCATTAGATAGTGGCGCCTACTTAATGCAAAATAATAAATTCACAAGTACATGTAAAGGTGAATATATCATATGTATTTGCTTTGGCCTATATCCTAGAGGGTGAATGGGTGAAAGGGTGATTGGGTCTGTGTGTGGGTGGATAGTTGGAGGTTCGTTTGTGTAAGTGCGGTGCGGGCGTCTGATCGTCGGTTATGTTTGAGATAATGAGGGTGCCAGTGGCGTCCCTTGCGTGTGGGTGATGAAGCGCTATTTGCCAAGGGTTAGGTAAGCGTCGGTCGTAAACTTTCAAATAGGTCAACGTTCCTCATCTTCCTGTTTTGCTGCTGAAGCTATAGTCTGATTCTCAAAGGATGACGCGAAGGAATGGAAGCTATAGGATGGAAGGAAAGCCCCATTCATGAACCACTAAAGGCATGTACTTAGTCATTTTGAGAGCGTTCTGTAAGCGCGCCATATGAACCATATACATGCCACATAAATTATATATATAATGTATATATATATATTCGCAATATATTCGGTCTTTAGGTCGAGCAAACACACGGTTTACAATTCTGTATTGAGACTTAGGCTATTTGAAATTAAGGCCATAGGTCGTGAACAATCATTCAACCACAGGAATATAACAACCTTTTAAGACCCCAACCTTACGTTTGTACACTCATTCACCGACCACCGACGGCGGTGGGATAGTGGGATCAAGTGGTCAGAACTACCTGTATAGGCCCATGTACATATATATATATATATATATATATATATATATATATATATATATATATATATATATATAGGCATTGATAATGGGCCAATTCGTGCATTAACCGGACTGGGCGTTGCTTGTCTACGTGTGCTTGCCAGCCAGCGACGTATATCCACATTCCACAGCGCCATGTCGGGTGGTTCGAGGTTTGAAAATGAAAAGGGGAAGAATGAAATCTTACTACGGTGCTAACTTGAAGAGAAAATGGACGAAATTTCACCTCATTAGTTTCGACTATTTCACAATGAGATGTATTTCCTGCACATATTTCGCCTCTGGATTCCATCTGGTGTTCCTTTTCGATTTCAAGCGTAAATACTTCACAACCTGACGTTAGCGAGATTTAGCAAATGGAAGAGAAGAAACTGGAAAGTTAACGAACAGATTGATATCCAACGAACACAGGCAACAGATGGAATAGGAGGAACACATCAATGCATACGTCTCTGTGTCTGCCTCTCTGCCTGCCTGTCTACCTCTCTGTCTGCCTGTCTACCTCTCTGCCTGCCTGTCTACCTCTCTGCCTGCCTGTCTACCTCTCTGCCTGCCTGTCTACCTCTCTGCCTGCCTGTCTACCTCTCTGCCTGCCTGTCTACCTCTCTGCCTGCCTGTCTACCTCTCTGCCTGCCTGTCTACCTCTCTGCCTGCCTGTCTACCTCTCTGCCTGCCTCTGCCTGCCTGTCTGCCTCTCTGCCTGCCTGTCTACCTCTCTGCCTGCCTGTCTACCCCTCTGCCTGCCTCTCTCTGCCTGCCTGTCTACCTCTCTGCCTGCCTGTCTACCTCTCTGTCTGCCTGTCAACCTCTCTGCCTGCCTGTCTACCCCTCTGCCTGCCTGTCTACCCCTCTGCCTGCCTCTCTGCCTGCCTGTCTACCTCTCTGCCTGCCTCTCTGCCTGCCTGCTACCCCTCTCCTGCCTCTCTGCCTGCCTGTCTACCTCTCTGACTGCCTGTCTACCTCTCTGTCTGCCTGTCTACCTCTCTGCCTGCCTGTCTACCTCTCTGCCTGCCTACTCTGCCTGCCTGTCTACCTCTCTGCCTGCCTGTCTACCCCTCTGCCTGCCTGTCTACCTCTCTGCCTGCCTGTCTACCCCTCTGCCTGCCTGTCTGTCCCTCTGCCTGCCTGTCTACTTCTCTGCCTGCCTGTCTACCTCTCTGCCTGCCTGTCTACCCCTCTGCCTGCCTCTCTGCCTGCTGTCTACCTCTGCCTGCCTGTCTACCTCTCTGTCTGTCTGTCTACCTCTCTGCCTGCCTGTCTACCTCTCTGCCTGCCTGTCTACCCCTCTGCCTGCCTGTCTACCTCTCTGCCTGCCTTCTACCCCTCTTCCTGCCTGTCTACCCCTCTGCCTGCCTCTCTGCCTGCCTGTCTACATCTCTGCCTGCCTGTCTACCTCTCTGTCTGCCTGTCTACCTCTCTGCCTGCCTGTCTACCTCTCTGCCTGCCTGTCTACCTGTCTGCCTGCCTCTCTGCCTGCCTGTCTACCTCTCTGCCTGCCTGTCTACCTCTCTGCCTGCCTGTCTACCCCTCTGCCTGCCTCTCTGCCTGCCGGTCTACCTCTCTGCCTGCCTGTCTACCCCTCTGCCTGCCTGTCTACCTCTCTGCCTGCCTGTCTACCCCTCTGCCTGCCTCTCTGCCTGCCTGTCTACCTCTCTGCCTGCCTGTCTACCCCTCTGCCTGCCTCTCTGCCTGCCTGTCTACCTCTCTGCCTGCCTGTCTGCCCACTTGCTGTCTGTCTACCTCTATGCCTGCCTGTCTACCCCTCTGCCTGCCTGTCTACCCCTCTGCCTGCCTGTCTACCTCTCTGCCTGCCTGTCTACCCCTCTGCCTGCCTGTCTACCCCTCTGCCTGCCTCTCTGCCTGCCTGTCTACCTCTCTGCCTGCCTGTCTACCTCTCTGCCTGCCTGTCTACCCCTCTGCCTGCCTGTCTACCCCTCTGCCTGCCTCTCTGCCTGCCTGTCTACCTCTCTGCCTGCCTGTCTACCTCTCTGCCTGCCTGTCTACCCCTCTGCCTGCCTCTCTGCCTGCCTGTACCTCTCTGCCTGCCTGTCTACCTCTCTGCCTGCCTGTCTAAGTGTCTGCCTGCCTGTGTATACCTCTCTGTCTGCCTGTCTACGTGCCTGTCTCTGCCTGTCTCTGCCTGCCTGTCTACCTCTCTGCCTGCCTCTCTGCCTGCTGTCTACCTCTCTGTCCTCTCTGCCTGCCTGTCTACCTCTCTGCTGCTGCCTGTCTACCTCTCTGTCCTGTCTACCTCTCTGCCTGCCTGTCTACCTCTCTGCCTGCCTACCTCTCTCTGTCTACCTCTCTGCCTGCCTGTCTACCTCTGCCTGCCTGCCTGCCTGTCTGCCTGTCCTCTCCTCTCTGCCTGCCTGTCTACCTCTCTGCCTGCCTGTCTACCTCTCTGCCTGCCTGTCCTGTCTGCCTGTCTACCCGTTCGTCCAGCTATTCTTCATCGTACTAAACAGCGTTTAATTTTTAATCACTCCTTCCTAATCTACATAAACTGTTTAAGGTGATTCCTTGATCCGACCCTCACCATCGATCACTTTGAGCAACTAATTTTGCACTTGCTTACACACATCTCAGCGTTGTGTACTTACTTACTTCGTCAGTGGAAAGAATTGACCTGTTTTTAACCTTAGTTCGCTCTCCGCAGATTTACAGCCAGGAGCGCAATTACGAAGATTGCAATCGGTCCACATATATTTGCGACCATAAATTCGTCGGTCTGTGTTCAACAACCTGGTCTCTACTTCGGAACAGAACCTCCTGCGCAATCTCGATTGTTGTACGGTCGCCTTTGCTCTGCCTCTTTGTCTCTCACTCTGTCTGTCTGTTTTTGTCTATCTGTCTGTTTGTCTGTCTCGCACAGGATCTAAAGGTATCATCTGGTGTTGGCAACAATCCTTTCTGCAGACTTAACAATCTGCACAATATGGCCCGTCGACCTCTGCTGTTTTTACTATCCGTCCATCCATCCGTCCATCCGTCCATCCGTCCATCCATCCATCCATCCATCTGTCCATCCGTCCGTCCGTCCGTCCGTCCATCCGTCCATCCATCCATCCATCCAACCATCTATTTATCTATATGGCCATTTATCCATCTATCCATCTATCTATCCATCCCTCAATCTATCTATATAGATCTTTCTTTCTTCTTTTCAAATTTTTATTTCGAAACTCCTGTATGCATTTATATAAGTATGCATATATATGCGCATGTATTGTATGTATATGTATATGTACATATGTATGTGTGTATGGGTGCATGTATGTATCTATGAAGAATGACTGTTGTAACTGATTGGTTGTTAGGCTGCGTATAGTTCAGGCTGTTGCTCTTTCGGTCCGCACCTGCTTACGCGCACTTCGAAGCGAACATCTGTCTACACAGACCTGTGAAGCAAATGATTTACCTGTTCACATCCTCGCATACATGCAAATTGGGCATTAAAGAGTAATGTATGATTGGCTGACCACGGTGCAGGTGGCCCACTGTAGGAGATTGTATAACAATGGACGGAAACTTGTATGCGGGGTTCAGTCGGCGTTCACCTGTCAAGGGGAAAGATAAAGTCGTAGCTTCCTTCTCGATTTTTCCCTGTTTCTTCTGATGTATGTAGTTGTACGTTATACGTACAGGCACACATACAAGTGCACATACAAGTGTTTCCGGTTATTACTTTTGACCTCGTTTCTTTGTATCTCGCACGCTCTATCTCTTTCTTTAGTTTTCTCTGTCTGTCTGCCTGTCTCTGTGTCTGTCTGTCCGCCTTTCTCTCTTCGTCTCTCCCTATCTACATGCTCAAGAAACTGAGGTATCCAGCCAATATAGAGTTATCGCCTGTGTCAACAATAACTCAATCAGTTTGAACTGGATCCTTGTGTCGATTATATTAATCAGGTTTCCAAAGATGTTTAACCACAAATTCCGACAGTAAATTGCAGATCGATGGCAACGAATACTATAAGCAATCAGCACATGACCTCGATTCTGCGTTTAACGATTACTCTACTGGACAAATTTCTGTAAAAGAGTTTGTGGAAGCCAAGTGGTCCATTAGGGTCTTCTTCAGCCTGCAGATCTTCCAAAGACCTTTCTACATCATGGGCGTATTTAGGGGTGTTTTTACGGGTTCAAACCCCCTCCCCAAATAAGTTTTTGGAATTTTGTATATGCTTTTACATGAGAAATACAAAAGAACATAACTTTTGCGGCAAACTTCAATGGAACCCCTCCCCGAAATCTTAAATCCTCTCCGAAATTTTTTCCTGGCTACGCCCATGCCTTTCTATGAAATAGCGTATACCAGTACCAGTACGTTTAGCGCCGAGTTTCGCCTCCATGATTGGTGATACAGACGTCCACAAAATGGTAATCCCTATCGAAACTTACATTGCTATTAAACTGAAATTGGATTCGAAGTCGACCATTTGGCTTCGCAGAAAACAGGTGTTTCAAAGGACATTTCTTAGTACAAGGAGCCATAAACTTTTTGTGTCGAGTTTTGTCTCCATCACCGCAAGACAGAGACGGCGATGGTCAATATCAAAACATGGCGTGTGTTGCCTGGCTAATTCAATTCAGCACAAGTCGCACGATTCCTTGCGGATCGGACGCATTTTATGGTCGATAAGGTTGTTTGCCACGCTCCTCTCGTTCCGATCTCTCCGACATACGCCGCCTCGAAACCATTCCTCTCGATTATTGGGCTGATCGGCTATTCCTTCGTGAGCAATTATTGCCCACAGATGTTCCTACTATATATACATATATACATGCATAATATATACAAACAAAATGTTTTTCGCAACACTGCATCATATATATGTATATTACTGAAACTATGAATACACATACATATATAACCGTATGCATATATATAGCCTATTTTTTTACCACAGTATATATATGTGCAGATATATATAGCGTTCAATTATATATATGTGTAGATTATATGTATATATATGTGGGGATATATAGTGTTCAATTATATATATATATTATATGGATATAAATGTGTATGTATATATGTATATATGTATATAATGGCAATTTGGTTTATGATCTTGTACTGCCTGCATGCGTGTCGTTTAGTTCAATGTTCCCTGAAAGATTGGTTTCTTTTGTGTTTGGTCGTTTGTCGACGTCGGAGGTTAATGTTCGCAAGTCCATCTGGGAGAGAATTTACTGGATGCTCACCGTTGCTATATGGCTTTCAAGACAACCAGGCACTGCAGCCATGGTAACGGTGGACATTATGGTCGCTGTTGATGTGAGTGTTGGTTACTATGGGTCCGGTTCTTAGGTCCAGGCACACTGCATATATGGTGAGGGAGCAAACACTTGAGAGTACTGGTAAAAGGAGACACTAACGCATGCAGTCAACACGCTCTCAGACATAGAATGTCTAGTCTGAGAAACAGATGAAGTATAGGATCAGTCCCTTAAACTATAGCCATGGGAGGGAAGTCATGAGTATGAGGTCTTAGCGTCTTGAGTTTCTTAGCCTCGGCATATATAGGGGCGTGTTTGGCCAGTCCTCTTCCTCGCCGCCTCATCTTCCAGCCGACAGTGGTGTACGGTCAATATAATATATTATGCTCAATGTATAACGGCGGCCGTCGCAGATATCTTGAAATAAATTCTGCTATATATGGCTGGGATTTGAATCTCCACCTCTAAGTTTACAGCCCTGAATATATAAAGCAGGACACATATATGATATATTTATTAGACTATATAAAGAAGAGCATGTATATATATGCATGATATATATATATATATATATATATATATATATATATATATATATATATATATCGGTTGGAAGCCATGGGTATGAGGTCTTATTATAGACTCTATATATGCATTTGTTATAACGAATGAATATTTGCATGATAAATGATTGGTGTACGACAAAGCTGCGCCCCGCTGCCTTATGTTGACCTGCAGACGGTGGTACAGTTTTGACGTCGGGTGGTAAACTAATAGAAACTGATCGGATCGGAGATTGTTCCCTTTTCTGATCGGATTCCGGCGGTCGACCTCTCTTTCCGGTCGAACGCCGAAGTCTGTCGTAAAATGAAGCCATTCGTCGGCGTATACGATAAAAGAGACGGCGAGCGTTTGTTTCTCGATTATGATGAGTGATTGTGAGACTTACCTCAACCATCTCTTCCAGTCTCATGCACTCTTTATAGATCTATATGATCATGTTGTGTCTCTGCCCTCATTCACCCCTATACTCCTTCCGTTCAGTTTGTCTGCATCTCTGTATCTGAGAGTCTGTCTGTCTGTCTCTGTCTCTGTCTCTGTCTCTGTCTCTGTCTCTGTCTCTGTCTCTGTCTCTGTCTCTGTCTCTCTCCCTCTCTGTCTCTGTCTCTGTCTCTGTCTCTCTCTCTCTGTCTCTGTCTCTCTCTCTCTCTCTCTCTCTCTCTCTCTCTCTCTCTCTCTCTCTCTCTCTCTCTCTCTCTCTCTCTCTCTCTCTCTCTCTCTCTCCGTCGGTTTCCTTATCCTTATGCATGTCTGTCTTTCTGTCTGACTCGAAGACTGTCTGTCGATCTGCAGTGAGTCAATCGTTCCTCTCTTTTTTGCTCTGCTTTTCTTTTTCTATCTGTGAGTCTGCCTGCAACTGTCTGAGTGCCTGTGTATCTTTCTCTTTGTCTGTGTATACTGTTATGGTCTTTTATGTTCTCTGTCAGTCTCATTGTCTGTGTCTATCTCCCATTATCTCTCTTTCTAGTACTTTGCGTTTTTATGTTCTTAAAAAACAGTTATCTCATTTGTCATTTTCTCCGCCTCAGTTTTTCCATTTCCCATTTTAATGCATTCCATAAGCTGCGCTCCAGCTGCGATACCCGAAGCCAGCATGCATCTTACGACAATCTTATCAGCTAAAAACAACGATTACCTCTGTAAATACTTTTAGTAGTTATGTCTAGGTGATCAGACATACTATAGAAAGGCTGTTGTAGCCATGACCACCGAGTTCCGACAAGAGTTATCGAGGTTAAATGAACCTATACCTTTTTGAACACAGTTAATGTTTACGAACGAAACTAAACTTCAGAATGCAACATCGGGCCTTCTCAGTTTTGGGACCCAGTATCTGGAATGGGCTTCTTCTAGAGCTTCGTCTCCTACATATAGGAACTCTTCACTTGCACTTTATACCTCTCTGAGAACTATTCTTTTCAGCCGTGTTTGGGCCGGGAGCGCCTCTGAGTAGATATCTTGAGGGGGCTCTATATCAAGTTTCATAGTTTCATTGATTTATTGATTGATTGAAAGAAATAATCCGGATCTGTGACAGTTCTACTGAAGACGTGTGTCTTTAAAATTCTCAAACGTATAGGGTCTAAAATACTGTACCATACAACGCTACACGCCAATAAACTATATTGCATTGATCTACACTATCTACGCGTCACTGAGCGGTTGTTATATTCTTATAAATTCCACGCTACGATGCTATACTATAATATAATACCATATACTTTACTATATTGTACTATACTATACTATACTATACCATACGATACCATACTATATTATGCTTTATACTATCTACGCTATGCTATGCTTTACTATATCCTATATATACTAGACCTTGCGTTTTGCGTCAGACGATATAAATTTTGCCTATTAGGGTTCTTGTTTTTGGTGAAATCAAACAAGGACGTTTGGGCGTGTCCATGACAGCAGCCAACAAAACACGTAGATCATCGAAGCACTTGGAACGTACACCCAAGAAGACAACGCCCCTATTCCTCCCTCACTCTCTCAGCCCTTCAATCTGCCCTCTACAGTCCGTCCAAATCTCCTTCCACCGAACGCCACATTAATTTTTAATCTTTTGCACCCAGCGGCGATGCGGAAAAGATGTAAAGAAAGATACGATTAACGCTGGATTTTGTACCATAATGATTTACAATTGATGATGGCATTGACGACAGATGGCACCACCACCAGTAACATCAGCATCCGGGTTTCTCGCGTCTCCCCATCCCAACATCAATTGTTTAACAGCGCATTCATGAAAGTAATATCTGCATGGTAATAGCAAACGCCGGAACATCTTGTCTGCTTATAGACTAATAGTCCAGGCAATCTAGCTCAAAAAATACCGTCAACCTGGGCAAAATTGCTTCAGAAGCTTTTTAAACGGTTTCCTGCTCAGTTTCCATTGCTGAATAACATATCCAAAATCCCCCAAAATCCGATCACGGGGTCACCCCCAAAAAATGCATTTTATTCAAGATGGTGGCCTATAATGATGCCAACACAGAAAACAGTATATATAAGGTCATAGGTAAGCTACAATGACAAATGAAGTATCAAACTTAACATTATCAAAGTCAACGAATCGATTTATCGTAGCGGCAATAGTGTCATGATGTGTGTGGTTGGATGGCCGCTTGACTCTTGTCTAGCCTATACGACAGAAGGGCAATCAATATCGAGCCGGGTTAGTACTTATATAGTACTTGAAGGGTGACCATTCGAGGAATACTACGCAATACGTCGTCCAATTCAGTCAATTGTAATTGGAAATTTATGTAGCGCCGCTTCAAGAGACTTATTAGAGGCGCTGCCGACCTAACACTATGGAACCTTCAGACCTTCGGTTACTTGGTATAGCAACTCATTAAGTTTAAAATGTATCCATTTGGTCTCATTTGCCTTCTAGACTTTCCACGTCGCTTCTGAGGGGGTTTCTATGAAGGGTTAGAAACGCGTGTATTACCTTTACCTGTTGCCTTTTATTACCTCCTATATTTTAAAACCTGTTACCTTTTATTACCTGTTACCTTTTATTACCTGTTACCTTTTATTACCTCTTACCTTTCATTACATGTTGCCTTTTATTACCTGTTACCTTTTATTACCTGTTACCTTTTATTACCTGTTACCTTTTATTACCTCTTACCTTTCATTACATGTTGCCTTTTATTACCTGTTACCTTTTATTACCTGTTACCTTTTATTACCTGTTACCTTTTATTACCTGTCACCTTTTATTACCATATGTGACCTTTCGTTTGTGTTTCGTTGCGTGTCTTTCGGTCTCAGGTGTCGCTGCAATCTCCACTCGATCTGTCGTCTGAAGTCAACTGTCGTTTGGATAATTCAGTTTTTTTCTGAGAAGCGACCATCAAATGATGTCTTGTTCCCTAAAAAATAGCAATTTCCGGTTTCTATTCAGCTAGATTCGACCAGGTCATTCTTTTTATCAAAATAGATCAGATTAGATTAGATTCATATTAGCCTCTGAGTAGTTTTCTTGAAGCGCTATACAAATGTTCGAAATGAATATTACATCACATTCGATCAGATTATAAGATTAGGCTATATGAGATTGGATCATATTAAATCAGATTATGTAAAATTATGTAAGATTATGTAAGATTATGTAAGATTAGATCTGATTAGATTAGATCAGGAAGTCACTGTTAGTAAGTCAATCTGTCTTGCCTTAAGCCACAGTTTTTTGTTACGCAGAATCATATTTGTCTTTATTTGTAAATGAGTCTATAATAAAGAAATAGCAAGCTACAGTAGTGTTCGATGTCTCCAGACATTACTTTTAAGAAAATGCTTAGGACATTGAAGGGGGCGTGATCGGAATGTTTTTGCGTTCGGAAAAAAGAAGGAATTGATGGTCCTTGTGATTTTACTGCACGTCATCGAGACGCTGAAAGGTCGTAAAGAAAGCGAAAGATCTTCAGGCTACGCAGTGCAACTTGTCAATACAAGCGACAGTTAAACTGAACGCAAAAACAACGGTTAGCAGACGCAGTGAGGTTGAGCACTTGGATAGATGACCATCAGTGCAGCAATCGTAATTGTAAACTACATATACATTTAAGGAGCTATAGTCTAAAGCTAAGTGGAGGGCATCAGCTTATTCACGAGCGCAATGCAATATCACGCCACTCTGCCCTCGGTGGTTCTGGCATTCGTAAATCAATACCAGAGAGGTTGTGATTCCACCTCAGCCATTTGATCGTTCTCGTATTTCGAACTTGCTATTTAGGAGCTTCAAATGATAAAGGTAAACAAGCAATTGCCTTTACCTTTTTACCATTTTAATTGTGACCGGCATTCCTGGTAATATCGGACACTAAGCAGTTGCTAATAGACTCGAAATGTTTGGCAGTTAGGCCCGGGCACACGCAAACTCATATACTTGTATCACTTTTTGAGAGATCCTTAGGTCTGCGTTATGTCTCGATGCATATCCGTATTATCATCATCATCATCGTCATCGTCATCGTCATCGTCATTATTATTATTATTATTATTATTATTATTATTATTATTATTATTTATTTATTTTTCTTTTACGGCGCCATATAAATTTTCGTTATTATTATTATTATTATTATTATTATTATTATTATTATTATTATTATTATTATTATTATTATTATTATTATTATTATTATTATTATTATTATTATGAGGAAAATTGAAATGCAGCAATATATCCAGTGAGAAATCGTGACCTTTGAGTCGTTTCTTGAAGGAAGAAAGAGAGTTCGGTCTTTCGAGGAACATTTTTAACACCGGATGATGCCTCATGCATTTACACCGGCGCTATAAAAATGGCTAATTAATTGATTGGTTCTCGGTTCAGTTCCTTTGGGGGGGAGGCAGCTGCGTAGAATACGAAATGACCCACGAGACTCTGCAGCGCGGCTTCGCCCAAAAAAGTCCATGTCCGAAGACCTCAAGAAGATCTCAAGGATGTAGGAAGAGACTATAGTGGTAAAAGTAGGTAGGAGTGCTCGTCTTAAGGACTCTTATAGGGCAGAATGGTCAGTTTGAATTCTATCCTGAATTCTACACGAATCCAATTCAGTTGACAGAATGGGATAAGGAGTTTGTAGGCGGTGATTCGCGCTGCACCACGAGACCAAATGAATCCGGAATTATAGTTGAAGGGATACATGTAAAGACCGCAATGGCATACTCAAGGCGAGAGCAGACAAGAGCATGATGCTCTAGTGGTTTGTGATATGTCTTAAATAAGAGCTGACCTCGCGTGATGTTACATACATGCAAATGCATGCATACATACATACCAGAGCGTCGATCAAGTGGTGCTCCCGAGTCCCGGCAATATTTTGAGAAGGGTACTCAGCGATTGGGCGATTACCGCCAATAAAACGAGCTGCAAAATCGGCGAATGCAGCTGTTGTGCAAATTTTCTTAGCTTCTTCATGTCTAAGAATTTATGCCAAAAATCCTAGCTATGTAGATGTGATCAGCTTCAGGAGCTTCGCCTTCTGATCCCGGGTCAGGGCATTTCCACTGGGTCCCACGTGGGTTTAAGCTTCGAGCCCTGTATGAATATATCATTCATTCGTTTTATATTTATTTAATCCACTGATAGAATAATAATAATATACCTGCCTTAGGTTACAAAAGGTAAACCCGGAAGGAAGAAAGTCTCAGGATAAGGAGCCGCTAATAAGAAGATGCAAGTGTTAAAATGACGAGTGAAGATCTAAGATCTTATAACTTGACCGTAATATATTAAATATTTTAGAGCAAACAGAAAATACAAATGAAACATCATTGCAAATATAAACAATACAAACTTAATTAACTAATGCATGAATTGTTCAAATATGTAGGTATGTGTTGTATTAAGTAAGTTAAGATGAGAAATAAAGACATTGCGAACAGCGTGAACACTTAGTCGAAAACACCCTATAGTATTTGTGCGGGTGCAGCTTTAACGGGATCATCATCTATAATAGACTATGTTTGTCTGTCGGAAAAAGTCAGAAAACCACTGAAAAATGAGGGAAGTTGATAAAGCTGACAATAATACATAAATTCACAGAAATTGTAATTTATCAACATGATTAATTTTCAGAATGATCAGATCAGTGTATGTTGTTCCAGTAGCAGAATAGGGTGATAGGCCTAATCCTGCAATGATGCGGCTCAGCTTTTCTGGTGCATAATAAATCTCTTTAGCTCCGACGGCAGATGCAATATTTCTTCTTTCAATGTCTGTCTTTCAGTCTCTGTTTCTGTTTCTGTCTGTCTCTGTCTCTGTCTCTGTCTCTGTCTCTGTCTCTATCTCTGTCTCTATCTATCTATCTATATATCTAACTATCTATCTATCTATCTGTCTGTCTGTCTGTCTGTCTGTCTGTCCGTCCGTCCGTCCGTCCGTCCATCCATCCATCCATCCATCCATCTATCTATCTATCTATCTATCTGTCATTCAGGGGTAAACTCAGCTCAACGTAACCGTCTATACCATGCGACACTATCCTGAGCCTTCGTCCATATGAAACCGAAATATAGATCTTCGTTGCCCTCCCTCGCAACTCTAGGCTAGGTCCTAGTTGGACCACATGGTCTTCTCCGATCCCTCAGGGGCTTATTTACTGCCGCCCACAGTGCTCTCCGATGCTCCTCGTCCACTGGAGCGCCAGCAACTTGCTCGAAGAAGCACAGTCTACGTTTTCTGTTCTCGATGTCTCACCGTGTCCATTTAGGGTATATGATGGATATCCTGGGGCATCACGGGTCGAAAGTGTCTATAGTAGCTTCGTTTTTCATGTTTTCAATACGGGATCCACTTTAAGAACTTTTGTGGCTGTTGGAACAATGCCAGTAGAGAAGGAACAGTCCACTGTTTCCGACAAATGCACCACCCACAACATTTGAAACCAGAACTCGATATGCAAGATATATATTTCATCAAGACCCGCACTTTGTGTAAATTAATAATACGGAACGAATGTACCACGTTTCAAGTTCCTTCTGGTGGAACAAATTGCAAAAAGATATTAAGGTCCTTTAATTAAGAAACTGTCAAAATAGGAATTATTCTCGAGGATTTTCAGGCGCTCATGATTCGTCAAAAACTGTGGAAAATCAAATCAGCAATTTTTATTATCCCTATAAATAGCGCACCAATTTTTGAGATTATTTTTATACTTGGCAATTTCGGTAGCAAATAATTTGCTCAGCTTTAACACTTTAACGACGAGAAAGTACTAAAAGCGACTGGGAAACCAATACAGTTCGTCATTAAAGTGTTAAATCTTATTTGTCGAAATTTATTTGGCCTCAGTCGTCTCAGTGCGATCGTTTATATGTTTTAAGTGTACTAATTTAGATTTCTTATTACACGGCTATTTTGACATATCACGCTTCATTTTATTATGCTAATCAATGCGAATGTAACGTCATAAAACTTATACGTACATAGATACATGCTTATATACACAGACACATATACATATGCATACATACATGCATGCGTATATAAATACACACATAAATACATACGTGCATACGATCACACATTCTTACAAACACATATACACGTATATGTACATATTACAACATATATAAACTACATAGGGCCTACATTTATACATACATACATACATACATACATACATACATACATTCATACATGCATACATGCATACATGCATGCATGCATGCATTCATACATGCATTCAAATATACGAAACATATGCACAGATGAAGAAAAACATCTAATATATAAGGCGAAGTCGTCCTTCCGTGACACAGCTAAAGGCTCCGAAACGTAATGGCCTAGCGTTATGGAAATTGTACAAAACCTTTTTAAAAGTAGGCGTAGTTTAACGCGACTATTTTCAGCTCGCAGTTTACTTTAAATGCCGATATATAGACATTTTAAATTTCAACCATAAGGTCCTATCTCCTACCTCAATACCGACGGCCATTTCTCTGACCTCACATGCAAATGACGTCACATGCAAATCAGGAGCTTTTGTCAAATAACACGGCTTCGCCTCGAAAAATTTCGAGCGATAATGGAACATTGCCGAGCTCAACGAGGAAATAGAACAACGGCCGAACTTCGTCTATTATATTTAGCCCGGGGAACAAATAATACGCCTATATAAGGTAGCGATAACCCGTGCAGTACACGGGCAAAGCAACTACTTTCACCTCTAAATATCGTTTCCGTTCAGATAGGCCTATATGAACGTGTTCTTAAATATTTGAAGCCCATCATCAAATATAGTAAGTAAGTAAGTAGCCTTTATTTACAGCCGTTACAAATTTCGCCTGGGGAAAACCCGGGCGAACGCCGGGTAAAAACTGCTAGTATGTTATAAGTTACAAAGACGCAGCCAGACTGCTGGCATTACAAAACATTCAGGTACATACACACACAAACAGAAGACAGTAACAGAGAGACAGAGACGGAGACAGACAGACAGACAAACAGAGTTATAAGTCTTACAGATTCGCGCCTTAGACTGGTCGGGGGGGAGTCGGGGGAGAGTGTTGGTCGTCTTCCAGGTATCGGTTCATCAGTCATCATCAACGTCGGCTGACACATGGAACTTAACATGCGAGACATTTTCGTCGTCGCCGTCAGTTCTCCTGCTAATATCTCTTCTATGCCGTCTGCCAATCTCTGATTTATCGGAATCTTAGCAGTCGCCATTTTGACGTCCAGCCGTCGACGCCCGCATTTCCGGGTCGTTTAAAGCGCCGAATGTAATCTCCGCCAACCCGTCATGCATTGCGTCGGCCCTCTGTCGACGGTTTCGTTGCCTTGCCGTCGCATATATCCAAGAGGCTGGAAGGGTTGTGAGGGAAAGAAGATGCGAAGATGGAAGAAAAAGAGGAGGAAGTGAGAGGAGCACAGAGATTATGTGTGTGTTTAGATGTGCGTGTGTGTGTCCGTGTGTGTCCGTGTGTGTCTGTGTGTGTCTGTGTGTGTGTGTATTTGTGTGTGTGTTCGTGTGTTTATGTGTGCGTGGGTGTGTGTGTGTTTATGTGTGTGTGTGTGTGTGTGTGTTTATGTGTGTGTGTGTGTGTTTATGTGTGTGTGTGTTTATGTGTGTGTGTGTGTGTTTGTGTGTGTTTATGTGTGTGTTTATGTGTGTGTTTATGTGTGTGTGTTTATTTGTGTGTGTGTGTGTATGTGGCGGCAGGCTGCTTTGAATGAGCATCGATCGCAATAACAGCATTCGAAAGTAATCGTCTAATGGGGTTTATGGCAAATCTTTGCAGCATTACTACGGCACATTGAGCTTTTCCCTGCTGGCACCCTAGACAAACATACACAGACACAGACAAATAGACACACAGACTGACTGAAAGAAGTATACTCAGACAAAGAAACAGGTACGTTCGAGCATACACCCACACCCACACACACACGCACACAATCTCTCTACTTCTTTTCCCTTCCTCCTCTCTCTCTTTTCCATCTTCCATCTGACGACGACGTCATAGCCACTGCTATGCTCGATGACAGCTCACAGAACAACCAATCCACGCAAGTCCCATCGATACGTTTACATATACACGTAACTCAAGACGAAATCAACAAAACTGTCGCTTATTACTTTACATTAAGCACGGTGCCACAAAGAAATGCGAGGTAATGTAACTAGACACTTATTATACGTCCTATTTATTTTGTCCAGTTCAGTCTAGTATAGTATAGTCTAGTTCAGTGTAATCTAATCTCGCCTAATCTAGTCAAGTTTAGTCTAATACAAAATAGTCTAATCTATTCTTGTTTAATGTGAGCTAGACTGATCTAGTTAGTCTGATATTGCAGTGTAGTTTAGCCTAATGATTCCTAATCAAAGTGTAATCTAAGTCAGTCTAATTTAATCTAATCTATTATACGCTAGTCGGACTAGTCTAAGACTGTCCTGTCCAATCTATTTTGTGAACGTTGGATATGCTGTGAAAAGTCTCAGTACATTACAGCCATAGTTGTTAAAACCGTGTTTTCGGTTTTTTCAAAAAAACTCGTTTTTTCCGTCTTTTATTTTTTACAATTTAAATTTGAAAAGATTTCAATATTTTTAATTTCTCAATTTCTTATTAAACAAAATTTATTAAAAGAATTCTTGTAGATTAATGTTACTTAGCGTTTACTAATAAAAATGTTTTATTTATTGATTATAATAATATTGTGTAAACTAGATTCTTAATTTTAACATGCAGTATAAGATGTAGCAAAGTCAAATTATTATCTTTTTAACTTTTTCCCCTTTTTTCGTTTTTTTATTTCTTTGAAAAAAACCAATACTTTTTTCGTTTCTTATTCAGTTTTTTTCGTATTTATCAACTATGATTACAGCGATTTCTAGGGCGAAGGTTTTGATTTGCTCATCGACGGTTTCCACCAGATGTGGACCAGAGTCACCAGACTATAGACGTGGAGAGTGACTTTCTAATAGACACTTTTCCGCTGATACACAGAGAGACTTCCAGTATTATGCTAATACAGACAGATTTGTCCAGAGAGACAATCTCCAACTGACACAGAGGTAGAGAGACACCCAGAGAGACATATTACCGCCGATGAGACATAGTAGAGAGCCAAGGAAGTGCCTGTCACTTTCTCATCTGCCGTTCGTTGAACTAAAGAAGTACGTACGGCTGTCCGGGCGGATGTGTTAAAGTCAATTTCATCCGCAGCAATTAGTATAGCCTAACGGTGGCTAATCATTCTCTATTGCCTCTTTAACGGGCGATCGGGCGAAATTGCCGAGCCAAGGATAACAGTTGCCATTAACATTAAATGACTTTCACTCCTCTGCACGGAAGTCAGCTCCCTAGCAAGACGAGACACTAGTGTATAGTAGCAATAGCAGACAGCCATGAATGGTCGTCGTTCGCATGTGTAGTGTTGTATCTTTCTCTTACTGAAAGGCTGACAGTTTCCAGCTGAGTGTTTATGGCGTCATCCTAATCTCGAAATTTCGAAAGCGCTATTTTTAAAAGTAAAGCGCAGGGCACCAGCTTATTCACGAGCGCTGCGGCGTGTCACAGAGGTTGTCCAGAGATACAAGATCGAGGGCAAAGTCCGGGCGTTTTAGCTTTTCCGTTCTTCCGATATTATTACATTGCATTAGAGTGATTAGACTTAGATAAGATTAGATTAAATCAGTTCAGAATACAGCTGTCGAGGTTAATCACCAGACTTTATTGTTTGGCCAATTTAGGAATCGATTTGAATAATGTGGCTGCATGCCACACTGTTGGCTTTTCCAACCAGAAACTTTCTAATAGGATACATCAATAATGTATGCCGATCGCAGACATTAGAGCGAACCATTTCACTAAAGTTCCAAGCAGGCGTTTCGTCAATTTCGAGATACATTTACGCTTTCATTTCTTTTTCCTCGCGTAGCCTTAACACACTGTCATGTAACGTAACGTTATTTATCTAGCGCCATTACATGAGGCATGACCTGCCCGTGAGAAACAGCAGCGTTGCTTTTTTCCGTTCATCGACCACATGTGGCAGCTGCTGCTCACTGGATGCAGTGAGAGGCAGACGACGAGAGCAGGATGCTCGCCAGCTGAAGCCGCAGGATGCTCCGTCGCCTGATGCCAAGCACCAGCAGCAGCAGCAGCATTATCAGTTGGAAAACCCGAGTACTCGGTCTTGAGCGACGACGACGCTGATAACCGTTCGGTTCCAATTGGAAGTGCAGTCTGTGTCAATACGGCGCCATATCTTCTGGCATCTTGCGTAATCCGACGACGTCACTTCTGCTGATGGGAATCAGTCACCAGGTGGCTGCGGCCGTCGGCTATTTATAGCTCTGCCAGGCGTTGCTAGGTTCAAGCGACCTGACAACCGACTGTACATCCTCGGGGATCAGACAGTTCCCTTTGCTCTGACTCTTAAGAGGCTGTTATAGTGCGCTATATAAACTTTAGTTACGTGACGCTGCATTACTAGTTGGCGTGAAGACTTTGTCCGTTTGAACTGCGATCAAGGGAGGAGATTGAAGATATGCACTGAAAAAATTCAGGTAAGAATAATAGGACATTCAATTGCTGGATCCTTCCGTTCCTTTATCTGTTCATCCACCCATCTATTCATCTATTCATCCGTTTATCCATTCATCCACGTGTACATAAGCCTATTCAGATAAACACAAAATTATCCATTCATTCGTATATATTTTCATCTGTCTACTCATTAACTAACCTCATAAAACTAATTATTATATTATTTAGATCATACAAAAAGCCACCTCCTGCAATGTCAACAAACCAATGCATTATGCATCAACTCCTGTTACTCAACTACACAATCACTCAAGCTGCTTGTAGTCTACGACGATCAACATCAATCACGGAAAGAACATGTATCCAACATTTCATCCAAAGTCGCAAAAACCTTAGGAATCTTCTCACGGATTGCAAGAGTATAGGCCTATTACCACTACAGGCCCGATCTGGATTGTATCCACAGTTTAACGGCAGCTTATGACAACATAGGCCGTTGCCGCCGACAAAGATTATTTGTTGGCCTATTACAGCTCAATTCTACTCTCTACTACACTCTTATATACCCATACTTATCCTATCGTATACTATAGTTTGGGCCGCTTCATATAAGACTAACTTTACTAAACTTCCACATTATATAAAAAGGTTGGTCAGATTCATCGCAAAAATCCTGTATGGAACCCACACAGAATTCCGCGATCGTAAAATATTAAAAATGGATCAGATAAGGCAAGTTCGTCTAGGGATATTTGTGTATCGGTATATCCTCAAATTACTAGCATTAGTTTACCAAGGCTTTTCTGCTTAACACGAGCATCCACCATCACCCGTCTATAGAAACCATAATTTCCTCTATATGTACTCCTCGTATACGCACCAATAGGCTACTAGACTCTCCTCGATAAAAAGCGCTGGACCAAGAACTAGGAATGACATTCCTTTTACAATACGCTCCTAACGTCGCCTACATCTCTTTAAACTCGAGCTACGCACCAACATTCTACAATTAGTGGCCTAATAAATTCACTCACTATGAACATCCACATTTTCATCACTGACTCTTGAGCAATGTTTTCATACTCTCATCACTTCACTTGGAACGGCAAAGTTCAGGAAATGTGCGCTTGTGTTGTAAATGCATATATTAGCCAAGTAATGGTTGAGTCTAACTATAAGGCTAACTCCTATATACAGTTTATTTACAGTTGGCCTCAATACAGCATGTACTGCTAATTATCCCCAGGTGGTCCTGACTAGCGAGGCGCTTTTGGGTCTCCTGAGTAACACGTCTGGTTACCAAATAAATAAATCAAATCAAACAAAATAATCCGTCTATCCATTCACCTGTATATTATCTACGTAGACTATATATACATTTATCAATGTATCCAGTCATCTACGCATCAATCTCTAGCCACCCGTCTATCCATTATTGCGAGTGGTGCCGTGCACTTGCTCATTGTGAAGATCTACTGGCAACTGTGGCTTTACTGAATGAATTCAGTAATCGTAGTCGTAATTGCAAATTTATATAGAGCCACTAAATCTTGAAGAGACACTCATAAGAGTCGATCCCGACCTAACAGAACAAAACCACGATAGAACAGAATGGTCTTCAGTCGCTTGCAGACAAAGAGACAGAGAGGCTGAGAAGTGCCTGTCGCAGATTGTTAGGCAACTGATTCCCGAAAGATGGGTCGAACGCAGCAAAACGTCTGTGCTGTGGAGGTCCGGGCCAGAGCGGAGAAATCTGCAACCAGGGTTGGACGAGACTGAGACATAAAGCTCCTTAAGATAACCAATATAGAACATAGGCTGCTCGACATCTATGCAAAAGCATCAAGATCTTAAAACCGGTTTCTCCTTTTGCAAGGCCACCAATGCAGTTGCTACCATATGAAAGTGACTACACTATGATGATCTAATACTCCATGGAAACTGTAGTAACATGCATAATTAAATGTCAATGTACAATGTAAATGTCTTATGTCCTATGTCTTACCTACATGAAGGTTAAGCTGCTTTGTTTTTGCATGTTTTTACTTCAGCATAGAGATCCAATTTAAAACACGAGAGAAGTTTATATTCTTATTCTTGCAACAGATGGATATATAAATAATATACATATACATATATATATACACACACGTATGTATCAAGGCCCTTCTTACAGCGTCTACATCATAAAAGCATCTGCTCCAGTAATAAGCAAACAGCTTACGTGGCTAGACGGTTATATAACCGTGTCTGGTCGCAAATTAAACGCAACCACTGTGACTCACAGCATGAAATGTGGCGACGATGTACATTTTATTTTATCTCCAAACTGGACATCTTGTCTCGTCTTCTTTCTCTCCTTTCCGCTTCCTGTTTCTCTCTGTCTGCCTTTCTCTGTCCCTCTGTTTCTCTCTCTCCAGTTCTGTTTCTCAACCCTTCTTATTCTACAATCTCTAAATTTTTTAAACCGGTTTTACTTCCATCCTTCCGCAATCAATCTCGCTCCCTCTCATCTTTTCCTCTCGGCTTCTTTCCCTCTCTCCCCGGCCTTTTTTCTCCTCTTTTCTCCTACACACGACATCTATCTCACTCTTTTTTATTATCCTTCTTTATTCCTGCTTCTTCCCTCTAGCTCACATTTTCTCTGTCTTTCTCTTTCAGCCTCGGTCTTTATAGATGACAAGGCCATGAAACATAGAATTTTATGTCCGAAGGGTCCTATCTTTCGATTTACTCCCCTCTCCCTCTCCGGAACCTTCTCCCCTTCAGTAGACTCTTTCCCATACCTTTTCTCCATTTGTCCCTCTCTTCCATCTCTCTGTCTCTCTCCTCTAGGCCCCTCTCCCTCCTCTCTGCCCTCTCCCTCCTCTCTGCCCCTCTCTCCTCCTCTCTGCCCTCTTCCTCCTTTTTTTCTTTATATAGATCAGTGACTATTTCCATCACCCTCCCTCCGCACGGTCATTTTTCTTTATCCGATTGCAGTCATCCCTGTCACTGGGGCCAGGCGAATAACAGGCCCTCGGTCATAAAATTCCACGTTCCACGGACTTGTCATCTGGAAGATTCATGTCACGAAGAATCGATGCCATGGTCTTCTCCGATGAAGACCTCTGATAGGAGAAAGTTCGTCTCTTATGACTCGAGCGTCGAACCCGAGACCTCCGTATCGCCTTTCGGGCATCTTGTCTTGATTAGAATGTGTGCATAGCAGTGCAGAAGGCCACACGCTACGTGTCTATATGAGGTGGTCGTTTTCCTTTGCTCTCCATTTCGAGGCTTCTGTTTCAAATTATATCTGCAAGCACGTATGTATTTATGTACATGTATATGTATATCCTATGTATGTATGTATGTATGCATGTATGTATGTATGTATGTATGCACATGTATGTATGTGCGTGTATGTATGGGTTTATGTATATGTGTGTTGTGTGTATGCATTAATGTATGTATGTATGTATGTATGCATGCGCGTATGTATTATGTATGCATGTATGTATGATGTACTGTATAATATCCAGTTCGAACAGATTGGCATTTTATTGATGGCTATGTTGCTAATTCTGCTGATAATGACGATGTCGATGACGATGATGATGACGACGACGACGATGTTAACGATAACGATGATGGTGG
The DNA here is from genome assembly GCA_020284085.1 of Aporrectodea caliginosa. Classification (NCBI taxonomy): domain Eukaryota; kingdom Metazoa; phylum Annelida; class Clitellata; order Crassiclitellata; family Lumbricidae; genus Aporrectodea; species Aporrectodea caliginosa. Next base: position 235,471 of record JACEVL010000539.1, on the reverse strand, counting down.
TCTTAGTGATGAAGACGATAAGGACGATAATAATGATGACGACGGCGACGACAATGATGATGTCATTGATGATGGCGATGTTGTTGCTGACAGTAATGGTAGTTCAGTTGTCAACCATACCGTGTAACTAAATAACAGCAGGACTTCTTAGGCGGTCAGAAATGAGTGGGTTAACCACGGTTAAGAGTTAACACTGTCCAAATTAATGTCTGGAACAGAATTGACTAATGTGGCTAATAGAGAAGTTTCTGGTAAACAAACGTCCAAATGTGACCTCAAGGCAGACAACTAGTGCAGTTTTCTACATATTATAAGCTGAACGACTAGCTGTTCGTTTCCTACTAAACAATCCATGTATAGGCCTACGATAATGCTACGCCGCTCGATTTATATAAATGTCTGTCGATATGAGGCTGTATCCCAGTGCACGAGTATGCTTCTGTTATTATCGGTTATTAGTTCTCATACCAGTCACTGGTGGCGCTGAAAATGAATCGCAGATCCCTTAAGGATATAGGAGAGCTGCTGCAGGAATAGATTTATGCGCTAGATAAATCAGGTCATGAATTCCAGTCATCAAAAAAATTATGTCTACGAATCATAAACCAGTGAAAGGTTTCACTGTAGTCACGCGCCAGCACACAAAGTAGTTTGGCGCCTAATGGCATATTTATGCGCATAATATTGACATAGTTCGTTTACTTGTTTTAACGGTATACGAACAGCTCTGTGAAGTCGAGAATATTGGTCTTACTACGTCAGTATAGGAATTAGTCTGGTAGGAATTGTGTATCGATGCTACAGCAAAGAGTAAGTTAGTGCTGAGAGAAAGCAGGTCTAATATTCACGAGAATATGACAGATGTAGTTTACAGCGGATGATAGTAAATTTATCATAAGATAATTTATGTTTTCGAATCTTCAGAAAAATATGTTTTCCAGTTTTTCAAGCCATACAAATATTCATTTTAATTCATGTGTAATAATAGTAAATAGTTACAAACAGAATGACGTCTGTTAAATCGCCTATTAACTTAAGTTGGGTCCTAGTTAGTCGGGCATATTCGACGTTCACATGATATTATCCACTTCTATAATAATCTCCAATTGTGTCCATTATCAATGTATACATCACATTCAAGTGCGCTTGTCAGATGCAAATAAAGGCTGTTTATAGACTGTACTTACTTAGGCTACTTAGTATCTACGTTGTAGAACACCCTACAAACTCACTAACATTGCACATCTTACAATCTCCGCAAAGGTTTTGTATGAAAACTGTACACACTCCTCTTCTACAAATCCTATCCTTATTCCTTGTCGCTCTTTACCTCCCTCGCCGCTTCAATTCTAAACACTGCCATCGTTGTATCTCCCTGCCTGACCCTTGGACGTTGACATTGAACTAACCTGATCTTACCTGCTTACCGATTTTGGTTTGACTAAACTTCTCTAAGAAATCTGATACCGCGATTAGTTTTCTTGGACGTTGTAGGAATATCGAGATTACGATTACGATAATAAATACGTGATATTCAGCGCTCGTGAATAGGCTGGTGCCCTGCGTTTAGCTTTATGATAGCGCTTTCGTAATTTTTGAAACTTACCATTACGATTACTATTTTTGTCTTACAACTGCAAAGAAAGTAGTCCATATAAGAAAAGTGTATGTATGCGTTCGCAGGGAAAACAGTGCAGATAGAAGAGTTGTATCCTTGCGGATGCTAGCGATATTGTTCAGAAAGGCAGATCGTATCAATGACGTGCAAAGAAAATAGTCCGGTGCTGAAGATTTATATGACCCCCCGACAAAACAACAGTGACCTGAAGACGACGAACAATAAGAATAAGAAAGGAGGAAGAACAAGAACAATAAAGAAGACAAAGATGGAGAAAAGGAGAAGAAGAATAATTAGAAGAAGACAGAAGAAGAAAGAAGAAGAAAACGAGAAGATGTGGGAAATAGGTGGAATAATGTTTTGTTCGGAAAGTCGATGCTAATAGGACGAGAATCATTGTTCGGACAAGCGAGATAATGCTAGCAATTTAGCGAGGTCATCTATGATAGGAGATAAATTGAGTCATCTTCGCAGGTCACTGCCTGGTCAGTCTGGGCCGAACGGTTATTGTCCAGTGAATGTTAAAGATGACGACTCGATATAGAAACAAATGTCCGAAGGGACGCCCGTGGGACACTGGACGCCTGACCACGGAAAATGGAGAGGGAAGGAGGGCGAAGGAAGGAGGCGAAGGCGTTGTGGAGGGAGAAGGAGGAGGACGAGGAGGAGGACGAGGAGGCCGGAGTGGCGAGAGAAACGGGCGATTGAGGAAAACAACAAGGCTGTTTGGGAAAACAGGAGTTGCATCGAGAAGAAGAATTGATAAACAGGAAAGATGGAGACTTTATGGTGGAAGATTCAGAAAGTGAAAAAGAGGCCTTGGCGGAAGAATGAGAAAAAGAGTAAGCGGACAGCCAGAATAAGAAAAACCGGCTAATTAACTGTTTTAAGACGAAGAACAATTTTTGTCTCGCGATTTTTTCGCCCACGAATGCGGTAGCCTAGATGACGTCTCCTTGGAACCTCTCGAAGGTGCTCCAGACCATCCACTAATATGCTTATATAATCTATATATACATAATACATATACATTATACTTATATCTATTTATACATCTACTAGGCCTACAGCTTAGCTATAATTTGCTTTACAGTGTACGAGGTCTAAAGAAATGTTACGCTTTGCAACTAGGCCTACTGGTTACAATAAACAGAGCGAGATTAAATGGACAATAAGTAAGGTAGACAATCTAAGTTACGGGGGTTTGGGAAAGGAGTATGAGAAGCTGTAGGAGACAAAAGGAGAAAGATGGACAGCAGGAAACTTACGAAAAAATGGGAAATTTCAAATTAGCAAACTGGAAAACTGGAAAATATGAAAACGGTTAAAGACCAATGACAATTAGGTAATTAGGTTAACAAATTAAACGCCCTGCAGAGTATAAGGCAGAAGAAGAAGAAATCGATAAAAAAGACGTTATCGACGTGGCCACCTGCGCAACATGATTGTTACAGATTCAAAATTTATTACAGGTTCTCCATTTAAAATGCACCACACTATCTCAGTATACAGAGTAATAATGTGCATTGTGCAATATTATGTCGATTAAATATACACGCACATTTCAGCAGCCAATTGGATGTCAAAATAGCCATCCTGGTAATTTTGTCGGATGACTTTGTCTAAATGCGAATTTCCTCAATAATTCTGTCAAGTTTGGACTATTATTATTGTTGAGTCTGCGTGCAGACATTATTTTTCGATTCATCATGGGTTTACTGCGTCGTTTCTGACGGTTATGTTTGCCTCTTTCGTAACCTTCTATGACTGGAATGGTCCACCTACAGTTTAAGGGGAGGCAGGTTCCAGCTGAGTCTCAGACCTTCAGATCTGTATACGCCGTCTATGTCGGGAAACCTTGGACCAGGCCAGTCACCCAAGGAATGTCTTTGCTGTGTATATCGTTCGGTGGACGACGAATACCTTGTTCTACGCGTATCTGGTGGTCCGAGCGCTGCGTCGTTTTCCAGCTACGAGGGACCCCTGGACGGTGAGACAACCGCCATAGGCGGCGTTTCACATCACCAATCATCGTTCCTCATCCTCAATTCTGCGTAATAGCAAGATCTCTGAACTTGCTGTCATCTATCAGGAATCTGTTGTGAATCTGCTGTAAATCTTTTGTGAATCTGCTTTGAATCTGTTTTGAATATGTTTTGAATCTTTCTGAATTTGATGTGAATCTGTTGTGAATCTTTTGTGAATCTGTTGTGAATCTATTGTGAATCTGTTTTGAATCTTTTTGAATTTGATGTGAATCTGTTGTGAATCTGTTGGTGGGCTCTGTGTTTGTGCGCGAGTCTGTCAACGTGTGACTTTTCTAGTTATCTCAGCAATATGTGCTAAATGCTGAGAGTTTTGTTCCTAATTAGATGTGACATAATTTTTAGGCTAGCGTAGATAACGCTTCTTGTTAGTTTGAGTTCTTGAGTAAAGCTTAACAAATTTCCTTTAATGAAATAAATAAAATAAATTGCATTCGTAAGATTCTGCGGTTTATTCAAAATATCGTTCAAAACCACTCCTCTGCTGAATGATATTTATTCAAGTACTGTTACAGTAAACGCGCGAAATAAATGGGCAAGTACCTAAGGCTACCTTAAATGATCTCACGTTACCTAACTTTACCTCTCAATTGATCTGACCTTACCTGAACTAATTTACCTTCATACTGTAGTTTACTTTATATTACCATACCTCATAAAAATGTTGACCTACCCTGACCTGACCGTACTTCTCATTTAAACTACTTTTATGATAATGATTAACGATCAGTAGAAACCAAAGCGTCCTGTGAGCAAATGCCTGACAAATGATAGGCCCACTTTCTCCCTATATATATATGCAGAATATATAGCTGCATTAGGGCGCTGTCTATTGGCTAAGACGAGCAACGGAAGGAGAATATGACAGATTAAGGCGGCGAAAGACATCCAGACGACGACGAATCATCCTATTTGAAGCACAGGTTAGTTCCGTTCGGTTGCTATGCGCTGCAGCAGAGTAACCGTATCAGGCAATTCCCAGCACCGAATGAGAAGACGGTCTCCTTGATCCTATGTCGCCGTATATCGCCTTCAATGGAAGAACGTCCAAGAGCCGGTCACTTGACAGACCACTACCCGGAAAGAGTAAAGGAGACTACGGGGAAGAGACATGGACGGAAGGACGGAGGGATGAGCGAAGGGTGGAGAGAGGGACGTACAGACGGACGGAGAGAGGGAAGAATGGACGGACGGTGGGGAGGGATAGGTTGGTGGTCCGCGATGCCAGATCCAAGTCATATTTCAGTAATGTTCGGCGGAGAGAAATTCATCATCAATATTGATCGCGGAAAAATTGATTCCTGTTGCGTCCGACTTGAGAAGGACCGGCTGCACAGCCAACCAGCCTCAACGGAGGGAGCGCCCTTCCAAGAGGATTGGACCATCACTACCACCACCACCACCACCACTACAACCCCTACTACCACTACCATCATCACCACCATCACTATGGCCATATACCATAGCCACCATCACTGCAACTACCACTACCACCATCGCCACTACAACCTCCACCACAAGTCTTGCAATAGACCAATTGGCTCTGATGCTTAGCCAAGATGACACTCGTCTTCTCTCTTTTCCTCCTCCTCCTCCTCTTCGTAATTCTTCTTCCTTCCATCTCCTCCTCCTCCTCCTCCTCCTCTTCTTCCTCTTTCTCATTCTCGCTTTCCTCTTCCTCCTTCTCTTCCAATCTCATCGTTTTTATTATCCTTCCCTTAATCTGATCTTGTTCTCCATCTTCTACTCTTCCCTCCTCCCTCCTGCTCCCCTTCCTCGGTATTCCATTCCATCGTCCATGTTCTCCCTGATATCGTATTCCTTTTCATTATCCTCGTTTCTACACTCCTCCAAAATGACCAATTCCTGCTACTTCTCAAATTATCTTCATCTCCTCTTCTTTCCCCTCCTCTCCCTCCACCTTCACACTGTCATCACCCTTCTGTACGTCCTCTCACCATCCCTCGTCTTCTTCCTTCCTGTCCCCAACGGTCTCCACTCTCCTCCTTCCGTTCATCACATTTCCCTTGCTTCCACTGCTCCTATTTCGCATCCTCGATACCATATTGCTTCTCCTTGACCCTCCCTTCATCCTCTTTATTGTCGTATACTGCTTACATCCCTTCTCCTCAAAAGTATCCCTCTCCATGCGCTTCTATTCCCTAGTTCTCTTTTGCTTCCATGTGATCCCATCCAAGACATTATCCTACTTTTACTCGCCTCTTCCATCTCAAATACATCTTCCTATTATCCTACTTTTTATTCTCGATCTCCATCTCAAGTACATCTTCCTATTATCCTACTTTTCATTCTCCTCTTCCATCTCAAGCACATCTTCCTATTATCCTACTTTTATTCTTCTCTTCCGTTTCAAGTACATCTTCCTATTATCCTACTTTTATTCTTCTCTTCCGTCTCAAGCACATCTTCCTATTATCCTACTTTTCATTCTCGTCTTCCATCTCAAGCACATCTTCCTATTATCCTACTTTTCATTCTCCTCTTCCGTCTCAAGTACATCTTCCTATTATCCTACTTTTACTCTCCTCTTCCATCTCAAATACATCTTCCTATTATCCTACTTTTATTCTCCTCTTCCATCTCAAGCACATCTTCCTATTATCCTACCTTCCATTCTCCTCTTCCATCTCAAGCACATCTTCCTCTACCTTCGACTCATCAAATTTCTACATCTTCCTCATCCTTCTCTTTCGACTCCTCATTGTCCCATTCCTTTTCCCCACTTACATCCTCCTCCTCGCATTTCTCCTCCTTTTACTCATTAGCTTTCTACTGCTCTTCCTCCTCTGCCTCAGTCGGAAGCCATTTTGGAAATGAAGAGATTACTTTATGTTGCCCCAGAAGTAACTCGAACCATTCGGCGTCTAAGCTCAGCTTATTTATATGGCTTCTTCATAAGTCGCGTCACAGTCGTCCAGTCTCTTATGTTTTTCTCTGGCGCCGCCGCATGTCAGGCTTCGCAGATAAAAATGGTTTAGTCCGTCGACTGAGTTTCTGAAGTATCTCCAGCTGAAATTTCCCTTTTCATTTATACATCTGCGTTAAGCATCTCATTGAAGTATAATTAGTCGCGAATGCTATGAAACTGAGACTACCTAAACCTGTTTTCGCAACAACGTCTTTCTCATCATTATAACATAAACACTATCAACGCTACATCATGACCTTTTAAGTAATCATCGTCGTCATCGTCGTCGTCGTCGTCATCATCATCATCATCATCATCATCATCATCATCATCATCGTCATCATCATCATCATCATCATGTTAGCCACGAACAACATTACAGTATACAATGTATTGCATGCACAATCTTGCTTTATACTGAACCGAACTAAATTAAATTAATTCACAGAGTATTAAAATAAAATTATTTAATGCATTGCTTCGCATTGCTTGTTTCAAATGGCATCTAGTATCACATTGAACTTAGACACATCACATTAAATTACAATCAATTCAATTTAGTTACACTTAATTTCATCGCATTATGTTACTTTGCATCGTTTTACATCACACTGTTGTTCAACACTACATCTCAGTACATCGAACTGCACAAGTTTGCATATTGTGGCGTTGTCCTGTGAAACCAAGCATCATCATCATCAGCATCAACAGCTCCATCAGCAGCTGCCCCATTAGCAACCGCAGTATCAGCATAGGCAGCAGCAGCAGCAACACCAGACCCTTTTGTGTCGACGTCGTAAGTGTGTGTGTGTGTGTGTGTGTGTGTGTGTGTCTGTGGTGTGTGACACTGTGTGTGTGTGTGTATCTGTGTATGTGTGTATGTGTGTGTGTGTGTGTGAGTTTGTGTGTGTGTATGTGAGTGTGTGTGCGCGTGTGTGCGTGTGTGTGTGTGTGCGTGCGTGTGCGTGGGATGTTGGCTATTGGGATGATTTCGCAGTCAGGTCGTCGAGTCTTGTGACACTTCATTTCACTACCCGTTCGCTTCCCGCCGTTGCCGCGTGACTTATTGACTTCCCGCCAAACTTTGCGACTGACGTCACGTCGTCATGACGACGGGACAACTGCGGAAGAAGTTCGGCGAATCAATCAGATGCGTTTCTCTAGCGCCAGACTGCGCGTCACCGATTCCATCTGCAGACGACGGATTGCGTGGAACGGGCGAAACGCTGACCGGGGTAATTCGCCGGGAACCCTGGCGGGTGTACTAATAGATAGACTAATGACCCGTCTCCATCTTATTGCCTTAGGCACGTGTCACGAAGAACAAACGACAAGTTTACCCGCTGCGCCCCTCCTACGGCACCCTCTTGCTGCCTCCCCACCCCCTTCCACTTCATCCCCTATCGTGTAGCCTTCCGCTTTTCCCTATCCGTGCGGAGAGAACGTTGCACCGCACCGCATAGCGCCGTTGCCTCTGACAACAGGGAGTGGTCCAGGCGTTGTCTAGTCTTTGTTTTAGACAGAGTTATGCGCGTCCATGGCAACGAGGATGGAGAGATAGCGTCGTCGTTTATAACCAAACGCGATCGTAAAAGCCACAAGTTTATGGTCATACAGCTGTTCTGGTCCGTTTTCAAGTCGGATCGACTGTGGTAACCACAACAAACAGATAGCGCCGCTTCGACTAGTCCCATAAAAGCTCTGCTGCCCCTAGCAACGACAATAGCCCGATAACGTCAATCAGCGGCGTATTGCTTGCTACCATGGTAACCTAGCGGCCAGGACTTTTTAAGGAAATTGCATGTTGTTGCATATCTTCAACTTTGACCTCAGTGGACCCCTCGGTCTACTTTCTGCCCATAATGAATTGTCTTCTGGGCAGGCTGCCGCGCCTCTATCTTTGCAGATATCGGCCCAGTTGTAGGCCTATGCTTTGTCCTAAATGTGCCAACTCTTATTGCACTTGCTAAGATTCTACAAAATGTGATGACACTTGTGGTGCTGTCCCCAAAAATGCTTGGCAGAGACGAAAACCATTTAAAAGTGCCAGAACAATGCTGTAGTTCAGTAAAACGAAATCCAATACAAAATTTACAAGACAATTCAGTCCAATGAAAAAGAACTAAGTAAGCAAGCAAGAATATCCTTTAAGAGATTAATTGCTAACCGCATTTTGGTATACAGACAATATATAATGACTTATTCAAGAGTAGTCCCTTAAACTGTAGCCTAGAGAGGTATACATGGGCATGAAGTATTAACGACTTCAATTTTCTACGACCTCAGTTTATGAAGGCGGGTGTCCAGTCCTCTCTCTAACCGTCTGATCTTCCCACTGTCAGTGTACAGTCAGTACACAAATTGTATCCGAGTTCGCGATGGGCCGCAAGAGGAGCAGAACTCTTGACATAAATTTCTGCCCTGATGAGGGTTGGAATTCCCGACCGCTCGATTGGTAATCAACGCGCTAACCACCGCAAGTTCTATACTGAAACCTGAATACAATCACAATACAATGAAATGCAGTTGAAATAATTATGACAAAGCTTATCAAACAACAGACCACAGATGCGCTCTTTGTTAATCGAGTGTGGCAACAGTTGTCACTGAACACGTGCTGTCGTGTCAGCAAATCTGCCTCTCTTTTATGTCATCAGATGCGACATCACATAGCATTAAGCTAGCAGAAAATTGCTCCTACTCCTATTCCTCTTTTTTCAACAATCCTTGCCATTCTATTATGATGACGCTCTATGACTTAGGCCTACTTCTATAAATATTCGTTCATTAATTCAAACTGACAAGTACGCAGTAAGATTGCATGATACAGCAGCACTAGATGGTGACGACATTATTCAGCTGGAGTCGAATTTACCTGTATGGCAGCCTGCAAGGCGCCAATCTGTCTTACGACTAATTTTACAGTCGCCCCTATGGTGTTGAAGGCTGAGCCAACCTCATGGGGCTAGCGTGTTACCATTCAACCGTCTCCCCGGTTTCTCTGTTTCTGTCCGTCTGTCTCTCTGTATTTCGAATTTTCGATATGTTTCTGTCTTTGCTTTCTCTCTATATTTGTCTGTCTCTGTATCTCTTTCTGTTTCCCCCACTGACTCCCTTTTTCTTCTCTTACAGTAAACAAGTACTATCATATTTCTACTTTACCTATTCAATTCTCTCATGATCTTCATCCTCCTCCTCGCCCTAATAGGGCGTAAATAATTTATTTACCTTACAATAACCTAGCATCTGCATATTGCTCCATTTATTTATCTCTCTTCTTTTTACAATTCTCTCCATTCTCCTAGTCCCTAAACGGCGCATACATATGACTTATTTGCATGGCTTTATATTAAGGTACATCAGCATTTTCATCAGTTTCTTTAATCCTCTTCTCTGCACAATCCTCACCATCCTCCTCACCATTCTCCTTGTCCGCAAATTCTTCGATTTTCCTTCACAGAATTTCACGTCCAGCGATCCGTATCATGCGAAGCTTATGTGCGTCCGTTACGGATGATTAATTGACACGTTTGATTGGCTACGAATCCGATGTCCGACCGTTGAACCTCGAAGGCATCGATCAGAATCTGGCGCCAATTGCAATATTTTCGGACAAACGACGTCACCATGACATCAGACGTCGAGATTGTTTGTTAAGTCCCGATGTCTCTGCCGTTGCTCTGCTTCCAGACAGAACAACTCAGAGAAGAGAACAGAAACATACTTAGGCATTCAGGAAGACTGATGAAGACTCGTAGCGAGAAACAAACGGGTAGACAGAGAGAAGATGCCTAAAGAAAAATCAAAGAGAACAGACATACAAAGGAAGACAGAGACGGTCAAATCAACTGCATGACGGACACAGCCAGACATAGACAGACAGAGGCAGACATAGACTGACAGACACATACAGACAGACACATGCAGACATAGACAGACACAGCAGGACATACTGTAGACAGACAGACATAGGCAAACAAAAACAGACAGGCAGTCAGAAAATAGCGCCAAAGAGAAACTGAAGAGGATCAGAACGAATATATCTAAGGCAGTGCATGTGGAAGTGAAGAGACAAAAAGATCGATAAGATCGTGTGAAGGACGAAAGAAGAAATAGTTATATGTAATTTACGTTTTTTCATAAAAATCAGCAGAAGCGAGAATCGATAAAGATGATGGCAAAAGAAGAAGTTGGAAATATGGGAAGTGAAGAAGATGGAAATTGACAGGGAGAGGAATGGAAAATTCCATAACAGGCATGAAAATTTGCCTGTTTTTTAAAATAAATCGATTTAAAAACCATTCCGGATAAATGAAAGTGCATAGTTTACGACCAATTCTTCAGATCAGAAGAGAGGTTCATAAAAAATCGCCATAATTATGACTATTCAGATATTTGCATACAGATGTAGATACAATCAATAATTCGATTGCATCGCTTTGATTGCTGTTACAATATCTGTGGGCGTTTTCATCAACGGGAAACGTTACCATGGAAGGACGCGCAAGTAGTGCCAGTCGCACTTCAGTCCAGAGTCCTTTACTTGACTGAATTGGTCCTCGAAACGGTCCTAGTGACGCCGACAGTCCATCGCTCTGGAGGCAACAGACTGCAGTTCGGATTGAATCCACAACTCCACAACTCGGGACATTGTATGCATGCAAGTAGATATGTATCTATATATGTATCTATGTATGTGAGTATTTGTAAACGTAGGCCTATATATGTATGTGTGTATTTTAGTCTGTACAAATAAATGCATGTACATATATGTGTCTATGTTTTGTATAAATACCTATGTGCAGATTACTGTATTTGTGCATGTGTAGGTATGTCTGATCTATATATGTGTGTATGTATATGCTTGTGTATCTGTGTCTATGTATGCATGCATGTATGTATTATGTATTCAGGTACACATGAGTGTTTGTTTGTATTATGTGTGTACTGTGTAAAAGTGTATGTGGTTATGCTTGTACATATATGTGTGTATGTATTTTTGTTTGTATATTATGTAGGCCTATGTATGTATAATAATATACAGGGTGGGCCAGCATAAATGAACCAACTTTGCAGGCATATAACTCCGCCAATTTTGGCAAGTTATATTTACTTGATGCATGATATTAAAGATATTTCACTCTAGTATTAGCTTTGAAAAAGTCGAACTGGTGCTAGTTTAAATTTTAAGAAAATGTTTGGAACAGCGCTAGCTACCATATTTTGTTGTCGTTAGTGACGAAATATGGCTCCGTTGACAGACGAATCAGACGATGATCAAGTTTTGATCCGAATTTTGCGAACTGATAAGGGATTTGATGCGTTTCAAATGATTAAAGAGTTTCCAAACAGAGGACAAAATAAAAATACGTCTAATCGTCTGATACGAAAAATTGATGAAATAGGAACTTCTCATCGTAAACCACGCGAATCGGTACGCACAGCGCGCACACCCGCTAACATTGCTCGTGTGTCCCTGTTGCAGCACATGGTAGACATATTGAATATTCATTTGATTAGAAAAGACTGCAACAGACTATCTCCTAACTAATAATAATTTTGCTGTGTGTACACATTTCTGGCTATATGGTTTAATTTTTGTGTGCAGTTACTGTAAAAATTGTCATGAATTTTTTTATTAGCTAGTTACTGAAAAACCGATGACTGTGGTTATGTCACGATCTACATCATGTAGGCTAAAGCTACAATAACAAATGTTTTTGAATCTTAATACTAGAATGAAATATCTTTAATATCACGCATTAAGTATAAATATCGTACAAAATTTGGCGGAGTAGTATGCATGCAAAGTCGTTCATTTATGCTGGCCCACCCTGTGTGTATGTATGTGTATGCATACATGTTTATGAATGTATGTGTGTAAACTGTATATGTACGTATTACACGTACATATTTATCTACTTAAAACGTATATATGCATTCATGTTTGAATACATGTTTTCTCGATTTTTGTGACATCACTATCTAATCCACTATGTATGTCCACTGTCCAGTTTGTGCTTAGACACATACAAAATATTATAGCAAGCACTCAAAAGATCACGCAAGGGTTTATGATTTAGGAGATCTTCAGCTCGCTCTAAGTTTATTCGGCGCCAGAAACACTGCTACAGAAGGTGTGAAAGTTGATCGTCTAAGTGCGCTTTTTCAGTTCATTCGAGGGAATAGAGGCTGCAGCGTCGAGATCAAAGTGCATTCGTTATTCGGTAGTTTAACCGAGAAAAACAGACGTTTGTTTCAGAGGATAGAGCGACAAAATATAGTAAGAAGACACTGTGGGAGAGGGAGACAGGAGGTTTGAGGAAAAAAGATGCAGCTAGAGAGAAAGAGACTGAGAAAGAGAGCAAGAAATGACAGGTAAGGGAGAGAAGCAGAAAGAGAGACAAAGAGAGAGAAATATATAGAGATAGGTAGACAGATAAACAGGTCGAAATGCAGAGAGAGAGAGAGACAGACAGACAGACAGAGACAAAGAGAGACACAGAAAGAGAGAGACAAAAGAGAGAGAGACAGAGGAAAGGAGAAGGAGAGGGAGAGAGAGAGAGTGAGAGCGAAAGAAAACAAGAAATTGTGACTTGTTGCGTCACAGAGCGAGAGATACAGAAAGAGAGAGAGAGAGAGAGAGAGAGAGAGAGAGAGAGAGAGAGAGAGAGAGAGAAGAAGAGAAGAGAAAGAAAGAAAGAAAGAAGAGAGTGAGAAGCATAGGAGAAAATAGCGTGAGAGCAAAAGAGAGATATAGCAGAGAAATGTGCAGAAAGATTCAGATAGAGAGAGATACAAAATGTAAATTAGAAATAAATAGCGAAAGGAAGAGACTAAGGCAGAGAAGGAAGCAGAGACTGAGAATGCAACTAAAAAGCACAGAAAGAGAGGCAGAGCGATAGCTAGAAAGAGAGACACAGCTATATATATGGAAAGATACAAAATAAGTACAGCCAGAGAGAGATACACAACACAAAAAGATACATGGAGAGACTTATAAATGAAGAGAAGAAGATTAAGAATGACCATTTGACATGCAAAGATACAGAACAAGAGAGAGGCGTAGAAAAGAAGAAGCAGAGGGACACAGAGACGGACAAGGAGACAGAGACAGAGGTACATCCTGCATCGTCGATGAGCGTGCCAATGCTGTCAATGGTGGCGCTTTTGATGAAGCGAGTTGTCTGTTAATGAGGAAGCGTCTAATGAATTCAAAGCGCCGGCGAGATTTGCTTGAAACGAAGCGAAACGATTAAGAACGGCACGATGTCACTCTCTCTGTCCGTCGGTCTGTCTGTCTCCATCCTACTCGAATCAGTCCGTTTTGTTTTGGAGCCAGCCATGCTTTTTTGCTTGGCTGGCTCCCAATCAACTCGTTTCATATTAAATCATATTAGATCAAACTGTTGTCATGCAGCTTTACATTACGTCAAATGGCATAACATGACACATCACTTCACATCGCGTCACATTGCATTGCTTTCTCGCATCATGCCATCGATTTTGTATCGCTACTTACATTTTAAAGCTTCTGCTGTCCTCTCCTGTTCTTGACTGTCCTCTTGTGTCCTTTGCTGTCCTGTCCTGTCCTCTACCATGCATTTTATTTATACTGCTCAGACCTATCTATTCGCCGATCGTTTTCACATAATTATTTATTAAGGCACCACATCTCAGGCAACTATCATCTTATTGTAACAATCTTCCACTATATACCACCTCTCAAGTACTTTTAAATACCTACCTGCGTAAGAGCAAATCATGTTGCAGTCATTGAGAACAAAAGCCAATGAATAGGTGAACAGCGCTCAGATAACTGGAATTTACCACTGGTGAGCCCCCCGCAGACACGCAGAGCCCAACAAACGGATTCTCCTCGAGAGCTGACAGCAGGCAACGATGTCCGGAGTTCCCAGGTTACGCTGCGTTGAAGGAGAAGAATCGTAATCGTAAGAGTAAAACCCAACCTTATACAGCGCTATTCTGAAGCTAAGCGCCGAGCACCAGCTTGTTCGCTATCGCTGCGTCAAGTCGAAGGGGTCGTCCAGAGATGGCCAAGGAGCGACGACAGGCGAAGGTAGCGAACACAGCCGGATAAGCTCGCAAAAGACGAGCCCCAACACCATGAGGCAGTTCCTGGTCTGGTTGCAAGCGACGCTGCGTCCAGGGTTCCCTCTGCCACCGGATATGGAGGACGACACTCTTCGCAGCAGACAACAGTCACCGCAGTAACACGGCTTAACACCAATCCAAAGACTCTCTTCGCCATTACTGTGTAGTTTAGTAACCTGAAGCCCTTTTAGATGGACGAGTCCATTGTGGTGCGTGAAACCTTGATGATGAATGTCCGAATATCAGCCAGAAGCCCAGAAACAACAGCCACAGAGAGAGAGAGAGAGAGATAGAGAGAGAGAGAGAGAGAGAGAGAGAGAGAAGAGAGAGAGAGAGAGAGAGAGAGAGAGAGAGAGAGAGAGAGAGAGAGAGATCAGTCTAGGAATGCATATTCTACAAGGTCACATTCGAAGTCCAGACCAAAGAATATTATCAAATAAAATCCACGTTTGATCAAAAATAACACGCTAGAGAAATAAACGACCACTTTGGCCACATGGGCAAATATATTAATCAACTCATAATGTATACTGTAATGTATCCACTGATTGAGTCACGTATTGTATATTAATTTTGTCTGTATGAATGTACCTATAGATGCGTATATGTGTACACGGGACGTATAATCATATATATATATATATATATATATATATATATATATATATATATATATGTATGTATGTATGTAGAGAGAGAGAGAGAGAGAGAGAGATGTATGTATGTATGTGTATTATCACGCCCATCATCACAAAGGGAGCAATCCTCGAAATGTACGTGTACTGTACGTGGTGCCATGTATTGTGTGTATAGCACTGCATGCGTTTCCATGTGTGTGTATATGTATGTATATATGTATGCATGTATGTATGTATGTACAAATGTATGTATGTAGGCTATGTACGTGTATGTGCGTATTATGTCATTATATTGTAGGCCAATGTAACTGGCCATGTATGAGTGCATTATGCTACGCATTGAATGTCCATGTTGAATATGCTTGTGTGCATATTGTTGTTTATACGTTTTGTATGTAGGCTATATTCGCTGCACTTATTCATGCATGTATGTATGTATGTATGTATGTATGTATGTATGTATGCAAATATTTGGGTTTTCTTTGTATCGAAGGACCACGTGTTGCTACCATGACACGACGCTAAACAGCGGTTTCCCTTTGAATCAAACACCGGGCGCTACATAAATATGCTGTTCAGCATGCAGATGATTTAGCTGCCAATCTAATCTAATCTCGGGAGCCATTTCTGTGGTGAAAAATGAGACGTTAATCGTTGGGCCAGTAATTTCGAGGGCTGAGGCACCCTAAATCCCCCGTGGGGCAGGGTGTTTATGGTGTGTGTGGGGCGAATACGCAACAGCCAATTGGCGGATGGATATCCGGGGCCCTGGACGCGCTTAGATGCCATGCAAATTTCTCAGATGATTACCGACTTAGGAAACTGATGCCGACCAGATGCGACCGACACAGGAAGACAGAGGCACAGAAGCAGAGGCACACTGACAAAGGAACACCTACACAGGAGGATAAACAGACGAACTATATACATACATGCATATAACATGGACGGATGGACGGTGATTGGCAGAGAGACTCAGCGAAGCCTGAAATTGTGAAGGGATTGAGCGAAGGATGGACACCCTCTGCTCGTCAACCGCTGTTCCGTCCTTCCGTTCTAGCCCCTCTACCTACTGCGATGTATCCCAATCATTTCTCCCTTCACCTCTTCCCTCTACTTACTCGTCTAACTACTCCTTACGTTTCTTCCTCATGCACCTTCTCATCTTCCTTTTCTTCCTACTCGTCCTCCTCGTCCTCGTCCTCGTCCTCCTCCTCCTCCTCCTCCTCCTCCTACTCATCAGTTTCCTTCTCGTCATCCAGAAACGGTCTCTACTTTCATTCGATAAATTCACTTCTTCCTCTTCTTCTTCCATTGTTCTTCGGTATAAGTGGTATGCCATGGCCTTCTTAGACTAGACTAGACCACACTAGACCAGACTAGATTAGACTAAACTAGACTAGACTAGACTATAGACCATTATACTAGACAATAACACACCAGACCAGACAAGGCTAGACTAGATGACCTAAATTCCAAAAGCAGTCTAGACTGAAATAGAAAAAGAATGGAAACGACTAGAATAGATTGGACGATTTATGTGCATGCATCTGAGCAGAGCCTCTCGCTAATCCGGAAATGACGTAGTTGGCCATCATGCTTCAGGCTTTCAACACCGGAAGACGTGTTGCTCTAAGTAAGCTCAGCGCTGCCTGGCGACGGTCGCTTAAGCCAAGTTGTAAGTTTTCCATTTGCTTTGAGCAAGCGCTGGTCACCGCTGACGCAATAAATCAACAAATCTCGTACTGACAGGTTTCCCGTCCACCGTCTTTTACAGGCAATCCACTTACCTACAAAAGTAAGAATTCATCAGAAAGAAACCTGAGCTTATAATGCACACACACACACACACACACACACACACACACACACACACACACACACACACACACACACACACACACACACACACACACACACACACACACACACACACACACACACACACACACACACACACACACACACACACACACACACACACACACACACGCACACACACATAATTATCCATACAAATATATGTGTTGGATATATTCAGATCTCGACCTAAATATTACACGATATACGAGACTTCTTACAAAGAGGGCACAGAGACAACAGAAAAGAAGGAATATTGCAGAAATATCTATATAATTATTATATCCGAGTAGGTCATGCATTTCTCGAGCTATAGTATGCTTCGTAACAGTATCGCGCCTACCTATAATAGTAGCGGTATTGAAATTGCGTATGCGTCCATTTAAGTTTCAACATGTTTCCATCTCCTGATAATTTTGGCTTCATCAGCAACTTTCAGTGTCTAATGTGCTGCTTACATTATCTCCAATAGCGTAATTATTGTCCTAAGATTTATTTATCTCTAACAGATAATTTAAGACCCTAGGATAACGTTATCTCCAATAGCTTATAGATCTATGATCCTAAGATAATTTTATCTCTAATAACTCATCTATGATCCTAAGGAAACGTTATCCTTAATAGCAATTCTATGATCCTGAAATGACGTTATCTCTAAAAGCTTATTTATGATCCTGAGATAAAGTTGCTTCTAATAGGTTATATATTCCAAAGATAACGTTATCTGTAACAGGTTAATAATAAGGTTATGTATGATCCTTGTATG